>VZRX01003859.1:0-85230 GCA_013398075.1 Notiomystis cincta
AATATATTATACTAAATTATACTAAAAATATATTTACCTTATATACTTCTCACATATATAGAGATTTACAAATAAGCAACTTTCTTGGCCAAACATAGAATTCTTTGTATTTCTAAGATATTAATGAGTTTTCCTATTTTTGAGGGTTTTCCCTCTAAATACTTTGAAAAACTTTTTAGCAGTCACCTTATCCTGTGGCCAGGAATTCCATGAGTTAATCTTATTCTGAAGAACTGGCTGACCTGTGGAAGACATCATCAAAGTAGATACAGCTGTGAAGGCAATGTGGACAGGTTCTGATTCACACTCAGCAGAGATTCAGCAGACCGAGTATGAGAAAAGGGCAACAGCTCCCAGGTCCAAGCTCCCACTGAGTTCAAAGTTACATGGGAGCTGGGAGTCATTTTTCTGTCTTTTTCTGATAAGGTGATTATCATCTTTGCTCTTCAAGCAAGGCAACATCGGCTGCCTTTGCTCAAGTCTTGCTGTTACATTTAAAAGCTAACTCAGGAGAGAAAATTACAAGCTGACACAATGTCCTTGAAACGTTCTGCCCCTTTGCCTAGGGGTAGGCAGCCACCTCGGAGTGGGTGTGCTGGGAAAAATTAAGGGAAACCAGGGGTAGAAAATAGTGCCCTTGCTGGGATGTGTCAGAGGAGCTGGCTGCTCCCCCTGGGACCAGGCTCTGCTCTCCTCAGCCAGCACCCCTGCTTAGCACCCCCAGCAAATGAGAGAAGATGGGAGGAGTGCAGGGCAAAACACCACGAGGTTCTTTTTCCTAGAAGGAATTGAGGCTCTTGCACAACGTGCATGGAGAAAAGAATCACAATGTTCCTCAATTCCTGTGGCACACAGGGGCCTTTAAACTTCCTTGACATCAGTCTGGCCTCTTTTGGCTTCACTCTGGGAGAAAAGAGGAAGAAGCTGCCTGAAAAAAAACCCATGGATCTGCAACTTTGACTGCTGCTGAGCCACACAGAAATTTGGCAAAGGGGGAATCTGGAAGAAAGATTTCACCAGAGTTCTCTAGAAAGCTAAATCCAACTTGCAGCTTCCAGTGTGGAAAATAAGACAGGATCATGTATGGGAGCTGTTGTGCTGAAAGATTCTGAACTCTGTCCTTGTTTACCTCACTTCCTCTGGGAACCAAGGCTCTCCATCCAGCCTGTGCATTCTCTCAGGGCCACCAATACTGCAGAGCTTTATAAAAATTAGAGAGAAGATTTCAAAGCCTGGTTGATCCAAATTGCATGGGTCCCATTAGGTACTAGAAAAGACTGTTGGGTTTTAGTTGTTATCCCTACTGTGGTTTTAGCTCACTTTTCAGTTTTCCTTTCTTCTTCTGTTCATTGCAGTATCTGTTTGTGGTGCAACTGGCATTGTTATAGGCTATGGATTTTCCTGCAAGGCTCTGGTGTGTCCTTGTGAGTTCATTTCTCTGTGCTCACTCAGGGGACTGTGCAGACTGCAGTGCACAAACCTGCATAAGGGCTCTCTGGAATAAAATCCATGAAATTATAGTGAATGTGTGAGAATAATGATGCATACAGAAAAATAAAAAAGTAAAATTTGGAACTTGATCTGAGAACAAAAATTCCAAATACAATTATTAAATAAGGAAACCAAAATGATTGAGAGGATATTGGCATTTGCCATAGTGAGCTGCATTCCTGTATCATCTGATCTAATTTCAAAACCTTCTGGAAGTAATGAATAGCTTAGACTTTGTGAGAAAATGATCAATCTGCTAATGACATCAAGTGACTTTACAATGTGTGTTATAGGAATTCCCATTTTATCCCAGCAGATGATCACTTTATACCCTGGAGTAAGACAGTTGATTACCCATATCATTATCTTTGTTTGCAAGACTTAAAAACATTATTAACGACCACAGATTAATCAGTGTCACTTCCTCCTCCCATCTCACTCTCTGCCAGAGGAGGAGTCTCTTTTTCAGCCTTTGGATCTCTGCATGAATTCACCTGAAAGTCCACAGGAGGCACAATATTGATTGTGCTGTTAATACTTGCAGTGTGAGCCGAGGTCTTCCTGTGGCACCTGAAAAGACAAATCAGGTGATGAGAACATCTACTTAGAGTAATCTTTCTCAGACACATCGTGTGATTTATCTGGCTTTAGGAAAAGGATGTCTGTGACCCAGGAGCAGTTCCCAGCAGTTGCTCCATGTACTCAGAAGATTCCTGGCAGCAGCCACAACACATGGAGAAGGCATTGTGCTCTGTGGCATGTATTGCCTATCTTTGACTTTCTGGGGCAAACATTGCTGTCATTGGAGTCAAGGGCTATTTATGGACAGCAGATCAAAAACTGTGCTAAAAAAGTCAGCATCATGAGTTGTATTTTTCCAGTAAAGGTGAGGGAGAACAAAGGACACGTGCATGGTCAGTCACTCAGCAGACTCATCAGGAGAGCTTGGCAGTAATGCAGGTGTCCTGAGTCCCAGAGGGGTATCCCACTGTGCAGATTTTCCCTTTCCTTCAGGGGAGGGAGATGCTGAGTCATGTCTATAATATTTGGACAAGGGGGATGGAGAGGTGAGCACATGCAGGCTGATACATGACTTCTTTCCCCTAGATAAAAGGACAGGTTTTGCCTGATGGCAATACAGATATTCTCATCTAGAGGCTGATGTGCTTTGTTTCCTGTGCTGCTAAGTAAGGACACATGGATCCTGGCCCTGTGCTGCCCTCCTGCAGGTGGGCTGGGCTCTATGAAACACTGAGGCCTCATGGGGGGTGCAGAGGAAGGGGCAGGATGCTGGGCATACATGCATTCCTGACTCTTTCACCTTTTTGTTAGACATGAAATATTCTGGTCCTCTGATCCCACCAGCCCTCAGGGGACTGAGAAACTTCATTTCCTTAGCACCTTTCCAGCTCAATCTCTCTCTGATCCTGCACATGGAAAAGGGTGGCACAGCATACCAGCTTTTCTGGGAGGTTGAAGGCTCAGTGTTGGGCTGGCTGCAGAGTTCACTCTAACAGATTTTTGATCATTGAACTGAATGGGTGTTGGAAAGCAGCTCTCCAGAGCTTCTCTCTTCTGAGCCTTCTTCTCTGATATCCAGGCAAAGCTTGTCACTGTGCTTTCACCTGTCACACAGGTTTGGAGCTTACACATTGTGAGAAATGTCTTCCACATCTGTAATGGACATTTCTGGTTGGAAATCTGCTGATTTGTAGGATAAAGATTGAAGTGACTGAATGTGCTGTGTTATCCAGCTTCTGGCAAAGCAGCAGCACCTGCCTCTGCTGAGACCACAGAGCCATGAGGGGATGAAATAGATTGCTGATACCTGCCAGTATGTATTCCAGAAGAGAGTGGCAGCATCTTCAGGTTTCAAAGCTGTCAGAAACTGTCTTTCATGAATGCTTCGAAGAAGAGAAAGATAACTTCTGAAAAACAGCATTAAAAATTAATATGCTTTCCCATCCCCCTTCCTAGGTGTCTCATACTCTCTTTCATGTTGCTGGGATTTCTTTTGAAGCAATTGTCATGTAAAGTGGTTTGAGAACATTGGTAATAAATTTTTTAGGGACCAAATTTCAAAAGGTTTGGTTTGTCGTTCAGTAAGTTCTTATTTTGATAGCACTTTCTATTTGAAAAAAAAACCAAACCAAAAACTCCCTGTGTGCCCCATTGCCTTATGCAGAGTTTGTGCAGCTACAGGAGAAATGGAGTCCAAACTGTAGGGCTGCTTTGTAATTACATGTTCTGCAGATTACTTACTAATTGCACTTGGCATTACTTGCTAACTGAAAGACCACAATGTACCATGTCATTTGCAGTGGTTTTCCTCTTCTGCTAGCACTTTAAAGGAAGTGCCCAGTGAGCTGATGAATAGTACCAGGACTGTTTTCCAAAGCTGAGGGAAAGGATCTGCCATGATCTGTAGGACTGTAGGACTGTAGGACTTTTATTGCAAGGTTTTGGTGTTGATCTGTATTCACAGAAACTCTTTGCCTGCCCCATCTCCTCTCTCCCTCTTGGAACCTGGAAGTGGTGCAGTTTTTGTGACCAGTTCAGTAGGGAGAGCTGGTGCCCAACACTTGAATTTCTTTCTTGTGGGCAGCCTCCATGTCATGACATTCAGTTTCAGTGGAAATAAACCACAGCCCTCAGATTTAATCTAGAGGAGAAATTCTGTGAAATTCTTGTGTGACTCTTCTCCTTGGGAAATAGAATAGAGACCAAGATTTTCTTGAGCAAGTTTGTCCTCATGCAGGCTGCTGTCTGGTGTTGGTACATTCTTAATAGCTACACTCTTATTGCTTTTGCTACCTCTGAATAGTATCAGTGGAAGGCCTGATATCTGAGAGGGTCTATTTAGATGGTCTAAATTAAACTAATTTGCACCAGCTGAAAATCTAGATCCAAATTGCTGGTATATTCCATTGGCAAGAAAATGCATCTCTTCTTCCTAAAAAAAAATCAGCTATTTTTCTTACTTTTTTTGTTCAACAGACAGAAGTACAGCAGCGCTGAATCATCACCCACTGCCCTCAGGCTACTGTTCGTAGTTGACAGGTCAGCCAAAAGCAACTGAATTAAAAGCTCCAAAGTGGCTCTTAGAAATCATATTTATTGTTTAGGAAAAAAATTAGACAGTGTTTTTTGTTGGCAATTGCCTGCCTTTCCAGTGTCATCTTTCATTTTTTATGTTTCCTTTGTTTCCAGTCTCTTATTCCCTGCATCATCTTGCCAGGCATGAGACAGCATAACTCTCCCTCTCCCACTCTCCCTAATTGCTGATTTGTGTCTCTTTCAATTAAGTTCTACTTCCTTGTCTCAGTCCCTTTCCATCCAATTTCCTTGTAACTAGTGACCTCCTTTAATGCTAATTTCATCTAAATCCTAATAAAAAAAATTGGGAGATTACACAGCCCATTTGATTTTCTCTGAAGTCATGATTTATATTTAATTCATGGAGCAATAGCTCATTTGTCTCTACCTATTCATAAAATCTGGCCCCACCAGCACAACTTGCAACTGTTCCATTGCTGCTCATGCAGTTTTGGCCCTGACAGCTCAGCCTGCACATAGGAGTTTGTCTCACCTTACTGCTGCTTCCTTACACAGAGATGGATTCACATCCAGATAACAGGCCCTCTTCTTTGTGTGAAATTGTCAGCATTTTCTTTCATTGACTCAAAAGATTTAAATGTCAACAAGTGATGGAGGTGCATCCATGTACCAAGATGTTCTGTAAGTGTTCACTGGGCCAGCAGCTCTAGGATGGGCTCCCTGGAAATGTGGGACTGGGGTAGCCTGACTTGTGGGGAGAAAAATCCAAGACATGGATCTGAAAAAACATTGTACAGGGGCACAATCTGTTCTCAGCTAGAGCTAGTAAATTTGGGTGAATCCTGACTGTCTCTTCCAGACCATCTCCCTGCCTCAAGTCCATACTACCCAGCTCTTTGGATCAGAGGAAATAGCAGCAAATGGTTTGTGTTGCCTCCATATATTCATATTGTGCTAACACTGAACTAATCAGTTCTCCTGGGACATGGAGCACTGGGATATAAAGTACAAAAACCAACAGCACCCCTTGAGTCTGTTCTGGCAAGGCTTCTTGTGTCCACCCCAGTGCTGCTTGTGTAAGTGCCAGAATAGGTCTTGCAAAAGAACTTTGAGCTTGCCCAGAGCCACAGGAGTGGGAATGCAGATCTTAGAATGTGCAGGCTTTCCCTGGCTGCCTCTCAGGTCCATGTCTCTGCAGAGTGCCCAAAATGTTAAATGCCTTTAGAGTTCATGAGAGCAGACCAGCTGAATTTGAATAGCTCTGGTCCTTGACTTTTGCAGTGGTGGGTCCAAGCTGATGCTGCTTGGGCCTGCCCTGGGAAACTCTGGGTTCAACCATTCAACACCTGTCAAAGGTGTTTGGAGAGAGGAACTCTGCAGTCTGTGCTGTGCCACTGTGTTCAGGGTGGCTTTGACCAAATGCTGCTCATGAAACAGCACTGCTGGTATTTGCTGGGAAGGGGAGGTTTCCTTGGATATCTGGCCATCTGCTAATACTGCAGGAGTTGCAACATGTGCTTCTCTTTGCTGGACATCAGAAAGACAATGAGCACCTTCAGCTGTGGTGAATTACCTACTCACTGCTCCAGATCTGGGACTTGCCCTGGTTTCAGTGAGAGATCAACTTCCTCTCCAGGGACTAGGAAAAAGCCCACAAACAACCCAAAACCTAAACCAACACATGCTTGTTTTCCTGCCAGGAGGTGATTCTTCCAGACTGTGCTTCATAGCACTTCTTGGGTTTGCCCATTAAATATGTACTTCTGGCACTTCCTGTTAGATGCACAGATGTAAATAAAGAGGGATTTTAACTGACATCAGATGGTGATCTTACTTGACTTTCTCCCTTTCTACATTCTCAAAACAAAAGCACAGATCCAGGTCAGCTGAAGTATTCACTAATTTGGGTGATTTTACTGTTGGAGATTTTTTTGCTTGCTAAGACACTTCCTCTGCAAGCATTTTTCTTTTACAATAAAAGGAAATAAAAATCAAGGTTAGTTTCAGGATTTTCTAAATGAAACAGCCTATTTATGATGACACTGCAATTAGCTTTTCTCTCAGTATTATCCATTAAAGTATATGTTTGGCTCTCTTTCTATAGTTCTGGCTTTACTTTCCTGTTGATCCATCCATCTGCTTTTGTAGTTCATCTCAAAAGATGCTGTCTACTAAATATATTATGGTTTTTTTTTTGTTTTATTTTATTTTTAGATATTAAAAATGCTTACAGTCTGTTCTGTGGGGCCTAATCTTGTTAAAATCTGACTTCAGAGGTCCCCAAGGTACTTTGAGAGAAGCAAAAAAACCACACAAACTTTTCATGTCTCTCACCTTGTTGATGTCCAGTGAAGGAAAAATGTAATTTTGATGTTAAGTGTAGTGGAGATTACTTTATCTTCTTCCTTGGTCTCTTCAGTCCTGTGTCTCAGTGCTGGGCACACCTGAGGACAGCAGGTTACACACAAAGGAGCTGGGAGGGCTGGTGAAGGGAAGAGCCTTCCATCTTTATCCACACCAGACCAGCTTCAGTCCTCTCTTGCTCCATGTGATGTCCTACCAGTTAACTTCAGAAATGATACAGGAGGACTTGATTTAGGCATGAGAATTTACATTTTCATGCCTGGGCAGCTCCTCTGAAACTACCAGCAGGGATAGATCTGCATGGATCCTGCCAATGCCCTTCCTGTGGGAGCTGTTACCTGAGAAGGTCTGTTTGTCATTCCATGAGCAGGGACAGGGATTGAATCCATGGGCCAGAGGCAGGTGAGTTGTTACCTTGTGACCCTCAATTCGTTCTGTTGACCTGGCAGAAATGAATTACATAAAAGGCACAACTGTCAACAACACAAGGAATGATAAGGCAAAAGCAATGCAATTTGAGAAGAGAGCACTGTATAAATGTAAAAAGCCTGTTAAAGGACTCCTGTACAAGGTTATCTGGGCAGTATATGCTGCCTTGGTAAGTTACTGTGTATTTAAAAAATTAATGAAAGATATAATTATAGCAGCATTACCAATGATCATTTCTAAAATGACTCCATCATGAAACTGTAAGCATTTCAGAATTGATTTCCGTGTTTCTAATAGTTTTTCTGCAAATTAATGACATCCAGCCCTGGCAATAAAAGCCTTGCCTTGTTTCTCCAAAGAAGGGATTGGGAAGCATTTTCTCTTTTCTTAGTAATTATTTCACTGTGAGCTATGCATAGAGCATAGAGAGTTGAGAAGATGCTGTCCTATTGGCTAAGATTTTATGTGGAGTTGTAACTGCTTACTCAGAGGGATAGAACAAAATCTATGCAGTCTAAGGCCAGTAAATTGCCATTCTATGTCTTAGGTTGGAGAACCTTTGTTAAATTGAGCTTAGTCAGAAAACTGACTCTGTACTGTCTGGGCTTTTGTATTTATTGCTTCTCAAGGACTTCCAGATCAGACTGCTTATATGGAAAAATCAAAATATATCTTCTTTGTTGGCTTCTCAAAGATGGACCTTGAAAACCCATCTCTCTTGTTTTCTGTCCTTGCAACAAGCAATTAAGAGCTTTCAGTTAGACCATGGTAGGCAAAGTTATTGAGGAAAAATTTATGGTACTTTATTTCCTTGCTCCCTGTATTATCTTGATAGTTTAGCTATGTTTATTAGAAAAATCCACCTCCTTTATTTAGTGGACCAGGCAAAGTAAATGAGAAATGAAGGCATATGGGAATCTGCTAAGTTGAATGAGATGCAATCTTCAAAGCAACGTGAGGACTCACCAGCTGAGTAGGGAAAAATAAGGTCCCACCAATCTCTTTTTGCATCTCTTTCCTTGGGACTTGTTTTGTCTCTTTGCACTTGAGGTGGAAACCAATTTGTTGGAACCTGGAGCATTTAGTGTCAGGCACTTATTGATAGCTGAACACCATAAGTTTTAAAATGTTGCAGCTCTTTACTGTCTGCCCAACCCTCTATTGGACCTGGCCACCTCAAAAGAGATGTTGGGAGAGGTCATGTGCTTGCACCTTGGCTACTGTGGAAAAACATCCAGTGATGTCATTCACAGAACTGAGAAAGTGGAGTTCAGCTGCAATGCCTGATTTCGTTCAGTCAGGGTTTGTGCCCTGTTATCGTTTGTTTAGCTCATTTTTAATTTCACAGACAATGAAGATTTTCATCACTTTCCAAAGAAAGCTGCTTGATAGACCCTTGGAACCCCACAGATCACATAGCACCATCTCCATTCCTTGTGTTTGCTTATAGAAACTGATGGAAGTTTCAAACACAACAAAGTCATCTTGAACTGCTGCGTGACCTTCCTGACGCTGGGCAATGAAGCCCTGCAGTAGGGGGCACTTGGTATTGCTGAGCAGTGCTCACAGGGTGCAGCTGCTTATCTCTGAAGCCTCTTCCACAGGGATTGATTGGCCTCAAGGAGCTTTTTATTACCAAGGGGAGGGTGGGGTAGGAAAGTTACTTCTTTAGGAATCAGGTGACCTAGAACCATCTCTGCAGCGCAGAGGAAAACATCTCTCCCTGTTCACACTCCTCTAATTACATTTAGTGTAGTATTGTTTCCATCTAAATTATAGCAATTATACACAAAGATCTTCTTTGAAATCATTTAATTAAAGAGTATCTAATGCTCTGTGCTTTTGGAATGCTAATATGTTGCCTTCTGCTTAGAAAACCTTGGTTTTTTTCATTAATTGCCATGGAAGAATTTCAATGTCAGAAGGAATTTTTTGTAAGCTTTTTTTAGTAGATTTAAAAATCAAGTCGTTCTGGTGATTTTTGTAAACCACAAAGAAACCTTTTGCTCTCCTGATGGACAGTTAGCTAATGTAGATTAGTGAAAGAATTGAAATAGTGAAAAAATAAAATTCTCTGCCCTCTAAACATCGCAATAGGAGTGATTAGACTTGGGTTCCATTTTGCTGGGTGCCAGAGTCAGGGGAAGACTTTCCAACACTGGCTGTGTATGAGGTGTCAGGGAAAGGCTCAACAGTTCTGGGATGCTGTAAGAGCAGGAAAATATTACTCATGACTGAATACCATTTTCTGGCATTACGCTCCAAGACTGTACCAGTTTCTGCAGCTGAGATTCATGAGGTGTTATTTGCTCAATGGACACAGTCTCTGGCTGACTCTGGCTCTTTCTTTCCTTTTGTCTCCCATGCTCAGAGTTTTTGGGCACTTCAGTCTCCGTTCTGAGTGGCAGCTGGTCAAGGTGGATTACAAGTCTCTCTTCAGCCGCAGGTGTACCAAGGATGACTACCAAACCTGGCACCTGCACAATCAGGTATCCCCCTTGTGGGAGGGCGTTGGTGGGGGCTCCTTTTCCCCTGCTCTGTCTTGCCAGGTGGGAATGAAGTTGTTCTTTACAGCAAAGCATATGGATGTTTTTGCATCCCTTGAAAAATGTGCATGAATAAACATAGGGCCAGGCATCTGTGGGCAAGTTCAGGAGATTGTCTTGTATTTTTATGAAAATAATCCATTGTACCAGCTGGATCTTTTTGGCCTCAGTGCTTGGGGCAGTGTAAAACCACACCTTATGACTGAATTGTAGATGATACTGAATTCCTTGTAGTTCTGTCTGTGACTCATGAAAATAATTTTGTTTCAGTTTGCCTCATATTTCCCCTACTCAAAAATGAAAAATAAAAACATTTATTCATCCTGCAGGTCCTGCAGGTATCTGTAAAACTCTTGAATATCTGTAAAACCCTTGAATTTGAAAAGCTCTTGAATAAAAGACACCAGAGAAAATCAAATTATTTCATTCTACTCAAGGATACATGCTTTGCTTTTCACACACTGGCTTATTTTCATGCTGGATATATTTAAGTCCTGAAGCAACTGTAACTGAGAGGTCAGTAACCCCTGCAGATTACTTATGGGTTACTGGCTGTGTGTGTGATGTCCCACTCCCTGCAGGGCAGCATAGCTAAAGCCAGAACCATTGGCACTGTGACATTCCTGAACCAAATCCATGAATGAGAAATGAACATTAATTTGGCAAGGGTAAGATAATTGAAGTCATAGAATTGAATAAATGAAAATAATTTAAATGAAAGAAAAGGGAAGATGTATGTGTAACCATGCAGCAATCTTGGGAATCATTGTTAATAGGAAAGAGAAGAATTTCAATTAGGTATTGTCTTTTTTCTTACTTCTATGCAGACAAGTTATTTCTGAATCATAGAAAATTCTGTTTATAGCAACTCACCTAAATATCAAATATTTCTTTTAGATTAGCTGCTCCTAGTAGTGTTCGTGGAAACCTTTGCATTCAAAAAGCCCAGTGAAACACACCATCAGAATTGTCAATAACACAGCCAGCTCTATCTCAGAACGAGCAAGAGAGTTGAGTTCTGTTTTCCACACGTGGATTTTGTCCCGTGCCCTGGGATTCAGGCATGGGCACTCGCTTCTGCAGTAGATTTTATCTGACATATGAAGAAACCCACATTGTCTTTTCAGGATAATTTGTAGGACTAGATATTGGTGGATGCCCTCTGAAACATGGCATAAGTTTGTGTGATGGCTTGGGCATCCAGGCATTTTGGGCACATTGTCATTGGCATCCCAACTCAATGCTGAGCACACTGTGCTCATCAGTCCTCCCAAGGAGACTTTGGAATTTTCAAAGCCACAAAAGAGAGCTGGACTCTTAACTCCCCTCCCTGCCAGTGATAAATGCTTGTTCTCATTGCCCTTTCATGTCTTCTGGGAAGTGCTCCATTTGAGACCCAGCTGCCACTACAACTGTGTTTCTCCTCTTGTTCCCTGGCTGATGAAGGGGGAGCCCTGTGTCATGGGGGAGAGGAAGATCTATAAGAAACGCAAGCCTGGAGCCCAGTGTTCCCTGGGTCGGGACTATTCCCAAACTGTGGTGTCTGAGCCGTGTGTCTGTGGCCAAGGAGACTTTGAGTGGTGAGTATGTGACTCTGGGGGCTTGTGCAGGGGCTGTATTTGTGTCCCAAAATACTACCCAGAGAGGAAACCTTGCAGAGGAACTGTCTCATGCAGCTTTGTGGCTGCGATCATACCACACAGCACAGGTGTGACCCCCAAACTCACTGAGTGAGGCAGGCTTCCCCTGCATCTGCAGGAAACATTTGTGATTAACAAATCTCTCTCTCCATGAGAGATTTCAAATTTCTCTCTCCATGAGAAATCCCAGCCTGGGATTCAAAAGCAAAACACTTGCAAGTACTGATTGACATTCTATGTCTGTCATTCCAGAACAGTGACAGCCAGGACTTCTCTGGTCCAAAACATATTCCTTTCAGAAGAATGAGGGAATTTCTCTGTCCTCACTCCCAAGGTCATTGACTACCTAGGGGGCAAGCCAGCAAAACATGCACATTTTTATCATTATTCCTTTGAATTGCTGGGAACAGTTCATTGCTTTTAAACAATGTTTTATTGAGAAATTTTTGAAAGGGCTTCTGTGACATGACTGTACAGCCCACCCTTGTCAGATATAACTACTTGTTTTGCATAAATGTTGGTGTTTCTAACTTAATGGGACCATAATTTTCAAATTGCTTTAAGGTCACTTTGAAAGTAGCTTAAAAATAAAGCAAGGGAAAGATGAGATACTGCTTGCTATTGCTTGACAATCAGAGATAGGAGATGGGAGAATGCATGTCAGGATCTCTGCACAAGGAATTCCTACATGGCACCTGTGATAGGCAATATTTCTGAAATTTAAGACTGTCAATATCTGTGATGCTTGAGCTTAAATGATCAGAATGCCATTTAGATGGAATTCAGAATACCCTGCAAGCTGATCAGGTAAGAAAACATTTTAATCTTTATAGTAGTTTATCAGGATCAGTGTCTGACTTTTATTGGTGTTATTCCTGAAAACTTCACTTACCTTTTAGTACTTTCTGAAGAGATGTGAGGCATGAGCTCCATACATGTATTTGGACTTAGGCAGCTGAGACTCACAGTTCTGTTTTAGAGCATGGACATACTGAAATGCAGCAAAATTAAGAAAAAGTATAGTCCAAAGTATTTTCTTGAATACTGTAGTAGTTTGTCTTTAAGAGAGAGTCAGGAATATAGAACAGAGATTTTCATCTGATCTGGATGGGTGTTTAATTTGTTCCTAATGCCAAGATTACATCTGAGACTCCATATCTGGACTCATGAGATCTTTCCCCTTTGTTCTCATGTTGGGAACTTGCAGGACAGGCTGTCTTGCCTGGCAGTATCTGCCCTTGGCATTGGTATAGGCCTCTGGGGTGAATCCAGCACCAGTCTTTAGAGATGCTTATTAATTTGTTTGGGTTTTTTTTTCCTTACACTGTCTTTTACCTCACCAGCTTTACATTTTCGCAGTGAAGTTTGTCTTTTCCAAGCTGTAAGTGGAAAACTGTGGTAGCTGAATTTGCCTTAAGTGCTGCCTTGAAAAAGGTCTGCATCAGAATGCACCTTTTCAATCACTTGAATGCATTCAGTATCATTTTGCTTAACTTTCCCACTAGCATGAGAGGATATTGCTGTTAAACCTGTCAGTCCTGGAGAGGAAATACAATTAGAGGACAACAGGCTGGCTTTTGTTTCAGACCCTGCACTGCTAACAGAATTGTTAACTGGCTTCCAATTGCAAAATTGTTATAGCTGGTGATGGAGAATCAGAACAAAGTTGACAGTGAATTTTGATGCTGCTCAGCAGGGCTGACTGGAGGGATGTGTGGGGCAGTCCATCTGAGGAAAATACTGGCAGTGCTGGAAATGGGGCACCAAGCTTGATTATTTTTAAAGTGATTTTTGTAGAGCAAGGGTGGACTCATCTGCTCTGATCTGTGACTTCCAAAGGATGAGACAGTTGCTTAGTCAGTGGCGAGGTACAGGTTATTCCAGAATATATTCTGGATTCATCTGCCTTCTTTGGGATGTCAGTACAAGAAGGGGAGATGCTGAAAGAGCCTTTTCTCTGCTGACTAAAAGATGGACAGGAGAGGTGAAAGGACAGCTCCTACTTTCACTTGATGCTTTTTCAAGGAAAGTGGTTCCTTTTCAAGGAAAAATGTTCACTCAGCCTCTTCTGTCTGGGCTCACAGTTGCCAGTTGTTCCTAAAAGCACTGGCTGGGCTGTCCCTTGGCTTGAACTGAGCAGGTCCTGTGGGGTGTCAGGGAAGGAGCAGGGTCAGCAGCCAGGGCTGTGTGAGCACAGTGACCAGCGAGTCCTGGCAGATGTGCCCTCTGCTTCCCCAGTGGGAGGTGTGGGGCTGGTTCTGGGCTTGCTGTGATGACACCAGCCCCTGAGAGCTGGGGGCACAGGACAAGTGACTGCAGGAGCCTCCAGCACACGCTCTGAGGGCTGTGCTCCCTCCCCCTTGGTCCCACTGCCCTTGCCCCTGTCTGCCTCGCGGCTGCAGGGCTGTTCCCTGCAGTTAGATACAAGGCTGATCTAAAATTCAGGGGCATAAATCACTGTTATGCCCCATGATCCTCATGAGTCAGGATCGGGGGGACTCCTGCCAACCCTTGCACTCATTTCCAGAAGCAGATCCTGGCCTTCTCTAACAGAGGGAATGGCAGAAGGATCTCATAAGTGTTATTAAAGTGCTTGCTGAGCTTCCTTTTCCCTCCTCCTGCTTCTTTATTTACTCTGTCAAGATAGCTTTCCTGAGAAAGACAGCACAGCAGCTGGACTTGATTATTTCCTTAACTTATGCAAACCCTGGGGCTTATGAGAAGGAAGGTGGGCAGCATGTGAGGTTTTAATATACATTTACCAGAAGTTAATGAACAAGCACAGAACCTTGAGGGCACACAGCAATGTTGTCTTTAATTTTATTAAATATTTATGCAGCTCTTTTCTTCTTTGGGGCAAAGTACAGCTCCTCCTGAATATTTTTAATTACAAAGTCCCTGCCAGGCATTTTTGACTGTGCAGGTCGGACCCACTGAGAATGATTAAATTGAATGTTGAGAGAAAGAGCATTAGGGAATCTCCAAACCATTTAAAGTAGCTTACAGAATTTTTGCCCTCCAAAAAAAAGAACAGTAACAGCCTGGGTCATTGGGGACATAGCACAGTTTTGTCTCACCAAAGCTCTTCCTAGAGACTTTCTGTTGGCAGTTCAGACTCTGAACAGGGGAAGGATAAAACTCAGAGTGTCCTAAAGGGCACAGAATGCTTTCAAGACTGGCTTCTGTAGTGTCTGTGTTTTCACAGAGGTTTAGTATGTTGGCATTTGTTAACTTGCTGCAGGCAAAAATCCAGAATCTCTTTTTATTTGTCCTTTGAATCCAGCCTGTCAATACAGACTATGCATAGAAACCTGATCCAAACACTATTAAAACTTATGGAAAGCTTTGGATTATTCCTATTGCTTTATCATTGTATTGGCAGACAAAGGCAGCTGTAAAAAGGAGTTTTGGATGTAGTTGTGTACACTTCCACTCTTAGGTGGTCCAAGGAAGAATCAATACCCTGGATTGCCTTCCCTGTGTGACACAATACCATGTAATCCTTAGACTCCAAAGTTGGCTGTGTTTTAGCTTAGTGCTGGAAAAACATCAGCTGTTTTTTTTCTCTCAGGCGAGTCACAGCTCAGTCAGGGAGCCCATTAACATATGTAAATATACATACTGTGGCTAGTTGTTCAGGAAGTGCTCCTAGTGTTTTATGTTCCTAGCCACTGTTGTGAAAAAGTGACATTAGATCTTTAGAATTAGTCTGGTTTGTTCTAAAAGACTTAAAAAACCAAACAAACCAAAAGAACCCAAAAAGTGAAATTTAAGTTAGAGATTAACAGGAAAAGAAATGAACAATACAATATTCTTTCTGAATCTGTCATGTTTTGTTGCCAAACGAAGCACAAGTCCTCCAGTGCTCTGCAAGGCTGGTAGTTGTGCTGTTGTCAGGATCAGATGCCTTCAGTGAATTGTGTCCCTGCCTCTCAAACTAGCCCAGCACTGTCTCTGGATGAGCCCAATCCATGATGTTGTGCCATCCCAGCAGAGAACCACCAAAACACACCTGCTTTGGGGCATCCCCTAAACCTCTGAGCTAACTCTAGTGGAGGGTGCAGTGATGGACTCATGACTTGTCTCCACAGTGACTATGGATATGAGAGGCACAGCAACAACCAGTGCATCCCAGCCTTCTGGTTCAGCCCATCCTCCCTGTCCAAGGATTGCAACGCTGGGCAGAACTACTGGAACAGCACTGGGTAAGTGCATCCTGCAGTCTCTCTGGTTTTGGTGACTGCACTAGACAAGAGAACCTGGATGGTTCTCTTTTTCTCTGCATCCCATAATGCTCTTTTTCAGTCTTACCAATGAGGTGATGTTTGCAGCAGCAGCTGTGTGGAAAATTGCCTTGTTCCTCAGAGACAGGGAGAAGCACGTTAACATAAGTGACATGTAGATATTGCATTGCTATCAAGTGATGTGTGATCTCTGGAGCCCAGACTTGGAGCTCCCCTTTGTTGCAAAATTAAAACACAAATCAAAAAGGTCTATCTGAGAGACAGCTGAACATTTAAAAGGACAGGTTTGAGGTATTTCACATTGTATTTTATTGAACCTCTTACTATCTTACAGCTCCTATTTATATCAGCTTCTAGGAAGGCTCAAATGAGCAATTTCTAGCCTCTTTCATGTTTTTTTCCTCTGCCATTTTCACTTTGTACATACAATGCCTTGCATTTCAGACAAGCTTCCTGTGCTGATTTCTCCTGGTCTAACCCAGAACAGATGACAAATGTTGGTTTATTATGGCAGCATCACTTTGCAAATGCTCTGCTATCATACAGGAAGTGCTGTGAGACTTGATTTTCACTGGCTGGTGCAAAATTGCAATGTTCCTTCTAGGGCAAGGCAGGCCCTGCAGATTTTGTGGGGCTGATTCTGGGTCGTAGGTCCTGCCTGCTTGATGGTTATGGAGGAACCAGCCCTGTTCCTGGCTGGTTGGTGCAGGTGACTGGATGAAGTGAGGCTGCTGGGAGTCCAGAGGCATTTGACCTCAGAGACCCCCTTTCAGCTGAAAAGGTGCTTTAAATATGGGGTATAATTAAAGGAGCCCTGGCCAGAATGACTGCTCGTAGCCTTCTTGACAGAGAGCAACAAGAAAATAGTTGGAGTTTGTCTGAAATAATTAGAAAAGGTTAACCCCCCTCAACAACACTGGGAATAGCAAAGTGTCTTGCTCTTTAGCCAACCCCTTCCAAGAAGAGCCAAGAGAAAAGCCCCTACCTCAAATCATTTTAAAACTGAACTGGGCAAAGCCCTTGGCATATTTTTTCAAGTGCCCTCTAGCCCAGTAGAGGCAGACAAAGCTTAATAAATGGCATAATTAAAAAGCTGGGATGCAGGATGCTGTTCTGCAGGCATTGGGGAGTTGGAGGAATTCTCTGCCTTTTAGCAGGGAAGAGTAATTCACCTCCACAGTGTGTCTCTACACAGTGAAGCTGCTGAGAATCTCTAGAGAAGGTTGAATTGTGAGTGGTTTGGCTTTCTCCTACTTAATAAAGCATTGGGTTCCTTTGATTCTTCCTTTCATTGAGGGGATCATGCAGGCAGTTAGCCTTTGAAAAAACACGTGCATTAATGTGGAGAGACAAACCAAAAGTGAAATAAAGGAGCTTTTGCATGCCCTTTCTGAGCCCAGTGTCCTTTTGTCACCGTTCCCAGGTACCGAAGGATTGTGTCCAACAACTGCACAGATGGCCTGAGAGACAAGTACATGGCCAGGATGGAGAAATGCCCTGGGAAGGCACCTCGGGGCTTGCACATCCTCACCTCTGATGGGAAGCTGGTCATGGAGCAGGGGCACAACGCCACCTTCATCATCCTCATGGAAGAGGTGTGTTTGTGGCCTCAGCAAACTGTTCTCTGTGTGGCAGGACTGGCATTCTTTTCCTTCACTTTGCAGGTTGCTGAGAGGAAAACAGCAATCAAGGGGGATCATGAAATGGTGAATGATCCTGAGATTTATGAGAATTGAGGAATTTCATAGAATTGAGGGCTGTAGTGACACATACAAGCAGGTCATATTGGGTCACACCAAAGGTGTTTGGTTGTCTTGTCTATCAGTGATAATGAAGTTAATGCTGAAGAAAGATAGATCTGGTCAAAAATTGATTTCCCCACTCACTTCTTGCTGCCTCCAGTGAACTGCTGTTTATGGAGTTTGTGAGGCAGACGTGGTGTTTCTGTGATCAACAATTCTGTATCTGAGATGCAGAGCTTTGACTTCAGCTTTTCTGGGAAAGGTTAACACTGGGGAACATATTCACACTCATGAGGAGCAGTCAGGGGCATAGTTGTTTTGCAGTAGGAGTTGAGTGTCCTCAAAACACCTCTCAGCTCCCAGCCCATACCTGTTGTATTTATCTATTGGTACAGTTCCCTCTGTAGCCAACAGTAGCATAAGTGACACCAGGCCATGCTGCTGCAGAAAGCATCCACATGTTGAGGCTCTTGTGGCCAGGGACTGAGGTGGTGCTGGAGAAGCACAACTGGGTTTCGTCACATTTTCTGTCCTGTGTATGTTATTTTGGAGTAATACCTGGAGACAGCTGAGGCAGACCACCCACAGACAGACACACTCTCACACTAAATTAAATTCTTATTATAGTAGCTAAGTATTTCACTGGGACCACACTAATCTGACAGGGCCTCTTTACTACTTCCTCAGAGGTTCATGCACACTCTGCTTTTATACAAGGGGGATTTCTTGTCTACTTGCTGCTTCTTTTCTATTCTGCAGACTTGACATGGTAAGACAATTTGTGTAGACACTATGAGTGGGAGTTCAGAAAAGAACAGATATAATCTAAAAATTAGGAATCAACTAGTAATTTATTAAGGAACTCAAGCGTAACTGCTGCGTACGGAGAATGATAAACAGATGGGGAATAAGGCAGCAGTCAAGGTAGCTGAAGAGTGGAATCTTTGCAAGGGTTTAGAGATTGAAGAGGCAGCTGAATAAATATGTGAGGGCGTTCACTCTCCTGTCTGTTGTTGAAAAATAATGGTAGTTAGAAAAACATTTCATTGAAACAACCTTTTTTTTCCTAAGGGAAGAGGATCTTGGAAACATGTCTCTGTAGGTGAACAGCTTACTCCACAGAAAGTTGTGTGTTGAGTTTGTTTCTTAAAAGAATAGACTTTCAAGAAAAAAAGAAAAGGAACACTGAGATTTTGGACAAAGATATTCCAATCTTTTAGTGTGAACCTGAGAAGAATTGTGGCCAAAGATTTCCTTATGATTTGGAAGAAATAATTTCTGTAGAGGTCTTAATTATTACTCAGAGCTCCAGTCTTTGTAACAAGCCCATACCTTCTTCCATTTCAGTCATGGATGGGGCTTAAAGCAGCAAAATGTGCCTCTTGAATATAAATGGATAGCAATGATTTCTTTTCCCTTTTGGAATGCCTCCTCTTCCCTTCTATTTTAATTTATATTTATAAACTCCAGAATATCTGACATTTTTGTGTGGGACTAGCATGCTTGTTTTAGGATTTTATATACTGGATACAGAGGTATGGAAAGGAGAAAGAAAACATGATTAGTGTGATGGGCAGCCTTTACATTTAACACCCAGTTCATAAATGGGTGAAAAGATTATCTGCTACTGTTTAGTCATGAAAAATCTGTTCCTGCTTCTCCACATGAAACCATCTCATTTCAGATAGAATCATATTGGAGAAGCAAGAAGGAAATAGAAAAGAGAATTGTCAGGCAAGGGAGATGAGCTGCCATCATTGGTGCAAGAGATTCAGCCTGAGGTGATCAGTGACGAATCCAGCCCAGAATAAATTTTTACCCTCTGTTCAGTATCTTCTGTCTGAGATGAACTTGTGGTCTTAGTGCATTCCCTTGAGAAGTGGTTTTGAAAGGTTTAACAAGCTGTGGGAGCCTTTCTGTCAAATAACTGAATATCCCAAGAGTGTAATTTTGCTCCTGCTAGAGAATTTTTCAGAGGGCCTTTAAAAACTCTCTGTCCAAAGGATGTTATTGACTGCTCAATATTATAGGTACGTTTTAGTGTCACTACCACTTTAGTCCTTTCTGATTGCTCTTTGGTTTATACTGAATTTTTAATGTCCTGGTAGGGCAGAGGTGAAAATGGTGCCTTGATCAAGTCGATAGCCAAAACTGCACTGACTCCCATGGAATGGGAATGATGGAGCAAGGAAGGAGAGAAATCTAACATATATAACAAAATATACATCTTTCAAAAACTACATGAAATAATCCTGATTATATGAGTGTCTGAAGACCACAAATATGTACTCAAAATAAATTGACATCTGGAAAACACCCTTCTTGCACTCTGATTTGCTCATGCAGGTATAGTCTATGAGGAGGATAAAGTCTGGGGGGGCTGCTAAGGTCCTGATTATCTTCACAGGAGACCTGCTTCATTGTGGTCTGGTTTCTTGTATGTTCTCCCTGTGCATTTATAGCTATAACAGGGTTTATGGGATGACTGTAAAATATTTCTGAATTTCCCATAAAAAATAGGTAAATTTATGAGCAGAGATTTTTCAAATTTTTTTTTTTTTTAACTTTTAGATCACATCCTCAATATATCTAGGGACTGACTTCAGTTTGGGGCTGGGATTATGTCTAAAATGTAGTGGTATCTTCTTCACCCACAGTGCAGATCTTTCACAAAAGGAAATTACTTGGCACAACACATCATATATATGCAGAAAGCTAAATCTACAGAGATTTAATCTGAGTTGTAGTTTTATTTCAGTTTAGTGAAATCACTGCAATGGGCTTGAGCTTTGTTTAAATTAGCCTTGTTTTGTACTAGAATAGGCAGCTGGGGGCAAGTATAAAATAAGGCTCCAAGAAACCAAAATAACAGACTTCTACAGTTCAACTGTAGTAGTTTAAAGCATGATTTAAACTAAAATAGTGCAACTTCTGTCCCTGGACAATACCTGTGGTGCTGGAATTTCTTGTCTGTTTTTCCCTCCTTCATTTAATAACTGTCATTGACAGTAATCCTTGAAGAGATTTTCTCATCATCTGCTTCATTCTCCTGTGTATCCAGGCCCTGTCTCTGTGTTGACTGACATTAGACAAAAAAATCTGTCAGTCCTCAACGTGGGACTCAACCTGAAGCTGCATATCTAGCTGAAACTGGTCTTCTAAACTCTCTACCATCAGGGGTGGATATTTGCCAGAGGTGATTTGTGTCACCTGTTTCAGTTACCTTAGGATGGGTTGTTGGTCTTTTCTGTCATTCCACTTTGGGGAATGGCAGAACAAAGCTCTTTTTTTGAGACATTACAGCTTTGTGCTCGTGCCAATGGAATGGCCCTAAGCGGGATGGAGGGTAATAGAAATCCTTTCTTATCAGTCCAGTTTCCTACTCCAGCCTCCTCTGTTGCAGGGTGATGCCCAAAGGACAAACATCCAGCTTGACTTTGGAGATGGCATTGCAGTGTCCTATGCCAATTTCAGCCCCGTGGAGGACGGCGTCCGGCACGTGTACAGGAGCGCCGGAATCTTCCAGGTGACGGCGTACGCAGAGAACGGCCTGGGCTCGGACACTGCCGTGCTGTTCCTGCACGTGGTCTGTGAGTACTTCCCCTGCCACATCCCCTGGGGGCAAATCCAGCCTCACTGAAAGTCCCTGCAGCTTCACTGGGGCCTAAAGAGTAGATGCAAACCCACGTAGGTGGTCAGCTCCTGCTCTTCCTTTGGCTCGGGCTGCTGGACACTCTTCTAACTTGTTAAATATATTTTACTGAATGAAAGGAGAGTGAAGCTTTGGGATTTTTTTAGCACAAAGTATACTTGCAGTACTCAGAGTTATGGAGAAAAGTTTGAAAATGTCTGTTGAGCTCTCTGAAAGGGTCAGAGACCAAGCAGCATACAAAACAAAGGCCAAATGTGTATTTTCAATACATGTCTCATTCCAAGAGGATTAGATTAAACTCCTAAATTTTGAGTCACTTATTCAGAATTTCAGAGTTTACAGTGCTAGTTTAGTGAAATAGAAGCATTATGCTGAGCGTGCTTCCTGAGATATGAATGTACCGAGGGCTAATGTGCTGCTTTTCACATTGCCTGTGTTTGACATGCATCCCTGATGTTCCTGTCCTGTTTGGTGTATCAGTGCAATTGCTCTCCAGCTGACACATGAGCAAACTCAAATAGAGAGCTCTGAGTTAACTTCTCAAAGCCACAGGAGAGAGCAGAGAGTGGAATGCAGGATGAGACCCAGAAGGGCACAGTTCTTTAATCTACTCTCAGATTGTCAGATCTTCTGTCTTCAGATGTACCCCATCAGTTTTGCCCCTAATGGTGATCATAGCCATGTCTGCCTTCCCTCTTTACCTGTCAGAATGTCTTACATCCTGTCTTCTACTTGAGCTTTTCTGCTGAAAGGAAGAACATTAGAAATTTCCAAAACTCAAGAACTTTTTTCTCCATTTTAATTTCCAGCTCCCTGTGTGAAGAAATAAATGTTCCTTGAAGCTTTTATTATGCTCGTAATTCCCTCAAAGTCAATCATGGCTGCACTTAACAACCTGTTATTAGAGCATTAACTGTTTTTTCTTTCACCTTGGGCCATTAGCTGACAAAAGTGATGGTTACCTGGTAATAACAACCAGATTTGTATGGATTATCTGATTTTTCTCAAAGGAACTACTTTTTCATGGTGAAGATTTTAAAGCAGAATGCAACAAGGGACAATTCCTTGGCCTGGTTTTGCTTTCCACCCTTTTCTTCATCGACCTTTCAGATCTCTCCTTTGACTTTTATAGCATTCTTAGGTGGCCAATTTATTATCATTATCTCTGGGGAAATATTTTGCAAGCACTTACATTCATGCTAATTCTGAAATAAGATGGCACCTCAGTACTAAACTTTTAATATATTTGGATGTACTGGTCAATATAGGAGGTTTGACCTTGAAGTTCAAATGTACAGGCAAAAGTGCCTGAGAATCATTCTTATTATACAGTCTCCCTGGTACTGAGATCCTGTACTAAAAAAAAAAAAAGAGAGAGAGAAAGGCTTCTTGGCCTCAAGCAACGTTAATTTTCTACCCTGCAATTTTATTAGCAACCAGTCAACTTTTCAGCTTTCTGGAATCTGCTGTCAGGCTGCTTATCTTGATATTTAAAGGAAGCAAAGATATTAGTGGTTTTCCTCTTACATACACTGTCACAAAATATTTAGGGGAACCTGCTATTCTTGCAAACTCAGGGTACATCCTATGGCCAGAGTTCAGTTGTGACTTGCTGGTAGAGACCTCTTGGGAAAAAGGGAGAAAGAAAAGATCAAGTTTAAGGAGCTGAAAGCAGGAATAGGGTCCTTTTGTACTTGGAGATCTATGTTCCAGTGGTAAAAGAACAGCTCTTGCTCTCCACAATCTTTGTAATCCAAGGAGATGGAGGACTGAATAATGTCCCCATTTCATGCTTGAAGAGCTGAGAAGTAACACAAGAGGATTGTCTCAGTTAAAATCACCAAATTTCCTGCTTCCCAGGATGAATATCTTCCATAAAAAAAAAAAAATCTGACTTCCCTTATTTTGTCCTTTCCATCTCACAGGGATAGTCTGTCAGTTTGCTGTGTTTTAAAGGTACTACCCAGAAAGTAACACTGTCTGATGGGCAGCTGTTATCAGCTGAAATTCAGTACCAGCAAACCCAAAAGATTAAACAAAAAGAGAAACAATGGAGGTAGTAGAAGCTTTAAACAAACAACCAAACAAAACCTCAGTGTTTTTTACACATGTTGTTTCTTCTGGAAAGGAACTGCCTTCTGAATTCAGGGCTTTGTGCTCTGGACTTATTCTGGACATTTGCATTTATTAAATACAGCTTTGCATTGGTATTTTGTTATTTTTTAAGTCTTCCAGAATCAAGTGCTTCTGACAGTTACATGCTTTGTTATGCCAATGCACACATCTTTCAAGTGGTTCCTGATGTTTTACTAGGGGTAACTGGCTGGCCAAAGACTTCCCTAGGTCAACCCAAAGTCAAAAATACACCAAGTATTTCCAAAATCATGAGTCTTTATTTTGGAGACCTTTTAAAAGACTGTCCAGGGATATTTAATCAAATCATAAATACCTCTTATATAACCACATTTAAGCCATCTTGGCTAAAATGATTTTCCCACAAATCTTAGTAGCTCAGTGGCTATATTTCAAGAAAAAACCCTTTCTCTCTTGTGTCCTATCCCTTTCTTATGTCCTATCCCTACTGCTTTCAATAGCAGCTTCCCTATGTAATGCAAAGCCAGTTTATTGTTCTTCAAAATGCATTTTAAAAATTGTTCTAAACACACTGCTGAAAATTAGCACTGTGGCAAATGTGCATAAGAGGGGAAAAAAAAGTATTTTTAAATCTGATTATCTTTTTCTGTTGTTTATAGACTGCTGAAATTATCTTTTATTTTTTAACTAGACTCTCACTGTTGACATAGGACCTTTGATTTATCTAAAGGAAAGATCCTTGCTGTTCACAATTGTGCAGGGAGGATTTAACCCAAAGCCTTTAATAATGAACTCTCTTCCCACAGGTCCAGTGGAGCACGTCCACCTGAGTGTCCCCTTTGTTGCCATCAGAAACAAGGATGTCAACATTACTGCAGTAGTTTGGCCCAGCCAGGCAGGCACCCTTACCTACTTCTGGTGGTTTGGCAACAGCACCAAGGTACAGATACCCTTTGGTTCATTTTTTGTTCTAAGCTTGTCACAACAGACAGGGGACTCTCTCAGCCTTTATAAAAACTTCCTGCCTTTGCCTGTTTTGTGTTTTAGTTTTTAACTTGTCTGAAAAGGGTTGTCATTATCTGAACTTCAGCCTTTGTGAATTTGTTTCCTTGTGTCTTGTGTTGTTCTTAGGAGTCATTACTTTCTACATCTGGTTGTTATCAGCCCTACTGAGATTTGAAGACCACTGTTATTACCAGTGTTCACTTGCAACTTAACAGAACTATGTATGGAATAATGCTGGCTTTCAACACAGTGTTTAAAAACTGCTGGTGTTCAAATAACCAAGGGGGTTTCCATTATGTGCCAGTGTGCAGTACATAATGCTGGATTCCAACACAGTACTTTAAAGCTCTTGGTGTTCAAATAAACAGCTGTATCTAGAATTTCAAGCTGAAATTCAAGCTGAAAGCTAAAGAGTCTGGCTGTGTTAGAGAGGGAGATGAGACTTCTTTGTAGTCAATTTTCAAATGATGTGTATTGTAAATGTATGTATTATAAAGAGATTTTTTGTCAATAGTTAAAGTAAGTTAACATCAAGCTTTCAAGTGAAGAGAGTGGGATTGTTTATGAGCTACAGTTTTTATTGTAGGCTTTGGGTGTGAGACAGGCACTATTCCATTGTTACCCTTGTTACCATTGTTGTGAAATGTACAGCTGTTAATTTTGCAATGTAGTTTTTGCTGTTATTTACAAAGCCCAGGTTATGTCACATCGTTGTCTACATTTGCAGTTGAAGGTGTGCTCTGAGGTGAGATCACAGCAGAAAGAAAAAGAGGTTTTACATGAAATATGGAACTTGAGATAAAAAAATAGGCACATAAGTATTTTGTTTTCTCTTTGACAAAGCTGCTTAGTTTTAACCTCTGACTAGCTACCAACAATACCAGGAGAGGCAAAATAAAAACAGTAAGTGCTGCTTCTACTGGGATTTTGCATCCAGTTAGGAAGCTCACAGTAAGAACTTGCTGATTTTTGTGGAAGCGTAATTAAGGCACCAGAAGAGCTCAGGAGCAAAACCCATTTACTGTAAGCTGGCAAGTTGCTGTGCTCCAGCTGATCTATGGCAACCACCCACACATGCACATCTAGTCCATTGCAAGTACCAGGTAATTCCACATAGTTAATACTGCACTGAAATACAGGAATGCAAAATCACATTAAGGTTCAGATATTTTTGGCTCAGTGCTCACACATGGAGAACCACTGAAGTACCTCTGAGACAATTTAGGTACTGGTAACTTGATCATCTGCTTAAGCTCTCAGTGTAGGGTTTTGTGTAGTGCCATTGTTTTTGTCCTTACTATAGAAGTTGATTGTGAATAGGGCCTTAAAAAAGATTTTTTGAAATAGAAAACAGTCTAGAAAAGGTAGTGCAAAGCAGTGGTGTTTGCTGAAGATTTCCACACAGTTTTCACAGTGCTTGCTTCTGGGTTGGAAATATGATCTGTTGCATCTTCTGGCTTAAATTCCAGACCCATAGGCAGCAGAGTACAGGCAGATGTGGATGTGTTTGGGATGGATACTCTGGACACAACTGCACAAGGAGGATCCTTTGACACCTTGGCATGACTGAAATATGGAAGAGTAAACATGGTGCCATTTACCTGTGTCTGAATTTCAGACCCAGGGCACTTTTCAGTCTTTGCAAAGCATTATCTCCAGCTATCTCATGGAATGTTCTTTAACTCTGACAGAAGTATGGCAAAGGATATAGACATAACTCTATCAGCCACCCTTTTTCAGAACTGCAGTCTGTATCACATCAAAATTCCTCTTGGGATGTTTAATGTATGTGTCAAATCCTTCTCTGTGCCCGTTTGTGAGGAAACTATGGTGTTCAGAGTAGAGGTGGAAGATGGGGCCACTGAATTAAAGGATGAGGTGTGTAATATTGTGACTGGTATTATTAGATGATACATTTTAGTTCCATGCTGAGGGGTTGCAGCTTCCTTTCCTGTTCAGCCTGTAGCCATCCCAGGCAGAACCAGATGTGTCTCATGTCACTGTGCAGCCTCACTCTCTGTGCTGCTGCACAGGAGAATGTTGTCTTAGGCTCAAATCACCTGGCTGAGACTCTTCTGCTGCTCTCCCCACCCTGCTGAAACTCCTGTACTGAATTTCTACTGTACTGATTTTTACAATATGCCCAAAGGCCAATTTGCCTGGATTAACACAGGTCCAGTTTAATAAATGTATCCAGCTGTCTAATAGGTTTGAGCAAATGAACCTTAAACTACTTGATTTAATTTAGAGTTAGTTTCCAGGTCTTGGTTCTTGAATTAAAATTAAGGAGTTGGCTGAATGTTAAAACTCCATGATGGAGGTGAAATCATCCATGATAATGGAATGTCCAGCATACACACATACAAAAAGAAAAAATTGTAATTTTAAAGGCCAGATTGCATCCTCTTATCTGCCTTTGCACAGAACCACAACCTGTAACCTCCAGGAGGATTGCTGATATCACTGCAGTTTGATACAGGGCCATTCAGCTTCTCCAGGGTCTGTATATCTCAGCAAATGTTAGCTGGGCCTCCAGGGCTGGCACAAGCTGGTGCCCTTGGACTGTGTGTGCCATGTGATAAGACTTTTTGAGGTTTACTGCTTTTTCAGCTCATGGATGAGGGGGTCAAAGCAAGGTGGTATTCTAGAGAGAGAGGAATGTGTTTGCCAGTGTGGCCTGTGCAGGTGGAAATTCTGATTTGGCTATGAAAATGGCATATGTGACCACTGTTGTGAAGTGCAGTCAGGCTGGCAGCCTGATGAGATAAAGTGTGAGAGCTGGAAGGTGAAAGTTTAGAAATTTTCCTCTGAAAACAAGCTGGCAGTGTAGTGGAGGGACAACAGCAATGGTACAATGGCTTTATCTGTTCTCTTAGACTTCTGTGTGCTTTGGCAATGGAGATTCGTATCACTATTTCCATTTTTGTAGTTTCTCTAAATAAAGAGTTATTTCTGTAGATCAGCTGTCAGATCAGTGGCACTGTGAGGGCTGGACCTTTGATTTTCAATTGTGGTGGGTTGACCCTGTTTGGACACCAGCCCCTCTACCACTCCCCTCCTCACATGGGCAGGATGCATAAAACAGAACAAAATCAGGTCACAATAATGGCAGAGAGATACCAGTGATTACTGTTAAAAAACAAACCAGCCTTGACTTTGTGGTATTAGTGTCGTTTATTATCAATCAACTCAGAGTACAATAATGAGAAAGAAAACCAAATCTTAAAACACCTTCCCATATTTCTCCTTTCTTCCCAGGCTCAACTGCACTCCTGAATTCTCTGCCTCCTCCTTTGCCACCAGTGCAGGGAGACAGGGAGTGGGGGCTGTGATCAGTTCATCACATGTTGTCTCTTCCAATTCTTCCTCCTCAGGGAGAGGACATCTCACACTCTTATGAGAGGGAGTCCCTCCCATGTGAGACAATTTTCCATTAATTTCTCCAATATGGGCCCTTCCACTGGCTGCTCCAGTGTGGATCCCTTCCACAGCCACATTCAGTCAGCATTGGAGCAGGAATTATGCCATGCTTCCAGCCTGCTGAGCACAGTTTGCCAGCTTGTGGCTGCAGCTTGCTTACAGACTCACAGCATGGACAGGGCAGTGCTGGATGTCCTCACTCTGACCTGAGCAGTGTTGCTCTGTGAGAGATAAATGGATTTATGCTCATAAAAGCAAAGGCTGGCCCTGAATCTGAACAATATGGATTGTTTGAAGAAGCATCTGCATCTTTGGTTTATTTTCAATTTGAGGTTGGGTTCTGTACAGCAAATATGGCAGCTGAGCTGGCTGTGTGTGTACAACACACTGCACAAATTCTGCAGTTGCTGACTGTGGTCTGCTGGGGAGTCCATGCAGTAATGGGTTGCAGTTCAATGGAAGGAATTTTAGGAAATATTTCTTGAAGGGGGAGAAACCTCTGCCTGTGGGACACTGCTCACAGGAGGGGCTTTGGGCCGCCTTTAGCCCTCAGCAGGACATGCCAACTTGCAGCACCACACCTGTATCGAGGAGCCAGGATGTTGCTGCCTGGTGGATTAGTCAGGTGCACATTGTGATCCTGAGTTAATCTCAGCCTGATTTTGATATTGTCATTTGTGTTTGCCTCCCACAGCCCCTCATCACCTTGGAGAGCAGCATCTCGTACATGTTCACTGTGGAGGGGATGAACTCTGTCACCGTGCAGGTCGCCGGGGGCAACGCCCTCATCCAGGACACCAAGGAGATCGCCGTGCATGGTACCCTCAGCCTTCTGCAGGCACATCTCGGGGGGGGGAGAGGGGCAGGCAGTCATTGCTGATCCAAAATGAGCTCTGGGAACTTGATAGTGCCTGGAGGAACCTATGAAGACAAACCTGATGACAAAGTAGCTCAGTTGTGTCGTGATGACAAAATACAGAAGTGAATAGAACAGAGCACTAACCAAATTTGTAACCTCAGCATTAATAAGGTGGCTGCTGTCTCCTGTGTCTGTTGATCTGTACACACAGACAAGGAACTCCCAGAAATAAAAAACACTTGAACCAGACTGCCTTCCTTCATCTTCCCAGCTGTGAAAAGAAATAGTCACAGTGCATGGTTAAGGTGATCTGAGTGCAGCTGGTGTCTCTATCAGCAACTGTATTAATGACAGGGGGCAGGAGGGGTCTGGAAATGACTCTTGTTGGTATCACTGCCCATCTTTCATTTCACAGCTGGAAGTCTGAGTGTACCCACTGGACTTGCCCATGGCTAATGTTTGGTATGTTCTTGCCATGTCTGTATGTCACGGGCTTCAGAAAGCCCCCTTTGGCACACAACAGAGCTTACCCTGCTTGGGGATTGATGAACCCTGGGTGAAAGGGCTCTCTCAGCAGCTTTGACCAGGACTTCTAGAATAATTTCCACCCCAGGCCAGTCTTTATTTTCCTTATCCAGTGTTCAGACATCCAGTTTTTGGCATCCAGCATTTCAGGACAAGCTTTTCTTTGAAGATCAAGTTTTATTGAGAAACCTGGGCTTCAAATAACTTGGGCATCTTTGAAGCTCAGCACAGTGTGGTTGCACTATGTGTGTCTGTCTTCAGTAATTAAATACAAATAAATGTCCTGCTGTATACTCAGATTTAACAACCAGTTAAACAGATATTTATTGGTTGCCTGGCTATGAAATGCAATAGGCTTTAATAATTTGTTAATGTGATTTAGTAATACCCAGACTTGCTATTATCAAATATTAGGAACCCTCTACTTCATAATCTTGAGCACTGCAAAATGCAGTGTTTACTTCTTGGAAATTTCCATCTTTCCACCAGGTTCTGGAATAAACCTTAATCAAATATATTGAGTGATACTCACAGGTGATCTTGATCTTTAGTCCCAGTAGATCCCACAGAGAGGGCCTCACTCTGTATTTCAACACCTTGGAAGAAATTCTGCCATTCTGTTTAGAAGATCCAATGCTTTGGGCTCTATCACAAAAGAAATTGACCCATTTGGATCCAGTCCAAATAGTCCTCTGCAGTGCTGTGCTGCAGACTGCCCTGGTCTAAGGCAGGAGTCCTTCCAGCCCCTCAGTCTGGGGATCAGTTCAAGTCTGAGTACATAAACGAGTGACACCTTCAGTAAACATGTCCTCTGATAAATTTATATCCTAATATGTGTCCTGAGCCAAGTGATTATGGGTCTAGGCCATAATCTTGGCATGGATTTCTGGTGTTATCAGTGGAGGAGATTTATTCAAGTATATTCTTAATTTGAGATTAACAGAAAATTTGCTCAAAACCCACATTGAACATGGTACTAAGGAGTCAAAAGTCAAAGATTTTATATATTTGACTCTGGGTTAAACCTTCAGAACCTGAGAGACTTTCCCTGCACTCTTTGATACTTGTTTTATTTAAAAATATACCACACCATCTAAAAAGAAAGAACAGTTCTTACAAAATAAATGGTGTGCTGGCACATCTCTGCTTTTCTCTGGATTTCCTCATTTATACTCTGGCAGGTTTATCTTGATCTAAAACTAGTGCCTTCTTACAAATGATTAATGGTACTTATTTGAAGCATCTGGAGATCAGATCTTCAAGGTGAGGCACAGCACATCTCCAAAACCAGAAAGGAGAGTCTTCTACACTGAGAACTTTTATATGAGTGTGGTTCCCATCCCAGATCTGTGCCTCCCACTGGCCCAAATCCATTGTGCACAGCTGCCATAAGGATTCCAGACTTGGTCTTTGGTGACACTAGGGGGAGAGTTGGAATTGGAGAAAAATTTAAATCATTCTGTATTTGAAGTCTAGGAAGCTTTTCTTCCTCCCAGCAGTCATTCAATCAGGACAGAACTTCAGAGTGTTTTGTCAATAGCCATTGCTTGATGAGCCACTCATTAGCACCACTGGGTTCTCCTTTGTTGGGGAATTAACCACTCCTGGTTCCCTCCAGGAGGTTTAACAGAAAACATTACTTACAGCAATTTTCTCTCTGCAATTGTACACACAGACCTTCCAAGTTTCAGCCAGGTGCTGCCTTACTTGCTGGTCAGCTTACTTGTGAGCAGAATCTGAAGCTGAGTGGTAAAATTACAAAGCACAGAGGCATCATGAAGGCATCCTCTCACCTCTCTCATCCTTCTGTTTCTCTGGGGAAAGCCAGAAGTTGGCATTAGGTCAAAATGTCCTTTATAAGTAGCTTTTTAGACATTCTTTCCTTGCAAGCTTTCTGTCCTGCTTAGTGTTAGGTAGCCTTTTTCTTCCTTCAGCCTTTTCTCTCTCTCTTGCTTTAAGATAGTTATGGACCTGTTGTGTTCTGCACCCTTGTCTGTACCCTAAACACTGCCCATTTAATCTTCTCATAAATGTGTTTTTCTGTTCCAGAGTATTTCCAATCTCAGCTCCTGTCATTTTCTCCCAACTTGGACTACCATAATCCTGACATCCCTGAATGGAGACAAGATGTTGGCAAAGTCATCAAGAGAGCACTGGCACAGGTGAGCATCTGCTTCTTTGTCTGTGCCAACACTGACTAGGCTGTTAAAACATTTTTGACATGCACTTTTTTGACATGCTAGCTTGAAAGAATGGGTAAGCATAGCAGTGATGAAACTGTCATTAAAAATCAATAAAAAGCTTCTTAATATGCTGGATCTTTTTACAGAGCCAAACTATATTGCAGATTTTGTGGAAATATTACAATTACCTTTATTAATATTTCTGTATGCTTTTCAGCTTTTAATATCCCTGAGGATTTTGCAAATTCTAGATTGTAATGGTATCATCATTATTTTTTCCAAGCTGATATGACAGTATCGACTGTCTTCTATTCCAAGTATTTGGTTGGTGTTACTTTGTGTTGTTAAACAGCTGATCCACTCAGCCCAGAAGAGAGACATTGTAGTATTCTGGATACACGAGGAAGATATTTTCATCTCTTCCTGACAGTCAGAAGTTCCACATGCAGCTAAGTGTAGCAACTGGTGAACATTTTAAAGCTCAACTCCCTTTCCAACTGGGGCAAAAAAATGAGGATTTGGAGGGAAGATAAACTCACCTTTAAAATGTAGGATAAAGAGAGACTTCTGTAGGTGGAAGTTACTGAGTCTTCCTTTGGGATTAATTAGAATATGTAAACTAGTACTCATATTCTTGCAGGAAAGGGGACAGAATAACTTATGATATCAAATAGTCAGGGACTCTAGTTTTGTGTGAAATTAGGAGCTAGATTTAGACAAGCTTTTGTGGGTTTTGCATTCTGCCAGAAATGTATCTTGTTGGGGTTTTTTTGCTTTAGCTACAGCTGTTCTTAAAAACGGAGGCTGATTATTTTTACTGGGAAAGTACATTCCTGCTTAGCTTTTCCCATCTGCAGCCCACTCAAAATTCACAGTTTATAAGAGTTTCCTTGATTGTTTTTCCATCCTGAAAAAATATTAAGTTTATTTTTTTTTAACTGTTTTTTCCTTTTACTATATTCAGAGTCAAGCTTGCAGGACAAAAAGAATTAATTAGCCTGTAACTGTGAATGGTTACAGAGAGCAGCAGAAATCTCATCCAAGTGCTTTCTTGTGTATCCCCCCAGGAATGGGCTGCCCCATTGGCACAGTTCAGCTCTGGAAGGAGGCTGGGATGGGACCAGAGGGCAAATGGAGGTGACCTGATGTAGCAGAGCTGTGTGAGGGGGGGCTTCCTGCCCTGCTGAGGAGGCACAGCTTGGATTTGGGGAGAGGGCAGCAGCCTCAGTGGGCAGGTCTTGCTGAAGGCAGCTGTGAGAGCCTTGGTTCAGCAAGCTGAGCAGCTCCTAGCACAGCCCCTGATCAGCCCAGGGGTAAAGTCTCCCTCTGGGGACACTGCTGTTCTTGTGTGGCAAATGTGGACCCCATAACCTGGTAACAGAAGGTGTCTGCAGGCACTTTTCTTCATTGTCCCTGTTAGTTGCACATTTACCACTGGCTGCTCCCAGACAGACTCTCTGGATCTGACTATGGGACAGTTTTCTTTTGTAGCAAGGAAGATGATATGGAGCATTCAGATGTGGAGACATGCTGGGTTTGGACTCTGAGTTGAGATCTTTGGGCCCAGGGGTGTTGTCAAGCCCACATTCACTTCTAGAAAGGAAGCAGAGAGTGCATCTTTAGCAGAAGCTTGGTTTCTGTCCCACTGAATAGGCAGAGCAGCTCATTGGGATCACAACACCTGCAGTGGAACTGCAAAATAACAATTTGATGGGAACACCATTTCTGGAAGGGAATGGAAACATAAGTAACAAAATAGCAGCTGGAGAGCTCCTTTTTACTTTTCTTCCAGGTGACTGGTATCCCTGATGAACAGATCCTGGTAGCTGTGTTCCCTGGGCTGCCTACTTCTGCTGAGCTCTTCATACTGCCCCACAAAAACACAACAGAGAGGAGAAAAAGCAGTGAGGCTGATCTGGAGCAAGTAAGGAAAGAAGGATTCATGGAACATTTATTCCTGTCGTGTTGTTTGCAGACGGGGCTGTGAAGTTGCACAGCACTGGAAATACTTACAATAAGTGTGGTGGAAATGGATGCATCTGGGACTGTGGCAGCATAGTTTATGGCAATAAAGAAAATTATTTTCAGAGGAAAACCAGGATTTTCTAATACCTCAGTGAGATATGTCACAGTCTGCCACTAGCAGAGATTCTCCCTAAATCAGTGGAGTGTCCTTTTTACAGTAGTTATGGCCAAAGGAACCTTGAATATGTACTCCCTCTACTCCCTGGAGGAATGCTAATAGAGGGAGGCCAAAGCAGCAAGATAATATACTGAGGTTTACTAAAAATAAATCAGATTCTTCAGCTCATAGATCACCAAAACAAGACCTCTTTTTTTTTTTTGCTGCTGCTGCTGCTGCAGTGAATGGCCTGTGCAAACTATATTTGGAAGTTACAATATCCATCCATTTAGATAAATAGGTAATTATGGTGATGAATGGCAACAGTGATATGCAGGCAAGGAAAGAACAACAGCACTAGGCTGCTGAAGCTTTCATGTTAGAATTACCAAGTGATTAAATCAGGTCTATAAAGGCAAAGGAGTGAAGTTCTTCTGGAAAGGCTGCTTGGCTCTAGCTAATGTCCTTGTATGCAGCATTTTTACAGTGTGCAAACCATGTGTGAGCCCCTCACCAAGGAACTCTTGGAGGTTTGGACCAAACATTGAATTATTCAGAGGACTGGTGAATTCAGTGGAAGTTCTTGTCACCCACTGAGTAAAGTCAGTCCCTGCAGAGCAGTTGCTTTGTCCTAGGAAGTTATCAAAGCTGGTCTCTTAAATTTCTGGTGGTCAGTGTGCAGGAGAGAGGCATTGAGGTGGGAAGGTTTGGAAGGCTTTGTGGAGGGATGTTCTTGGAGTAATTTCTGTCCTGTTCAGTAGGATTTACCAGTATTAAAACTCCTTCTGAACAAGCTGTTGTGTCAATATTTCATATACCAGTGTTATGCTGACATCTCAATTAGATTTCTGACTAATTGACCATGAGGCCTGAAGCTCTAGTGCTCTAATTTTAGTTGACAGTCCACTCAGTTGTATTTTGGCACCTGTTGTTGCCTTCTGCTCAAGGAGCTCTGCCTGGAGAGTGGGTCATTAGAACTGCTCATTAGCTGTGTCCTCTCCAGAACTACTCTGTGGACATCAGGCATTGACAAACTGAGGCTCCAGGGTGATGTGCTAAATATGTGCTCTGGGGCAACCAAGTAACACATCAGAGCTGGGTTGTTGTTCTCCCAGCTCAGAAATTCCAGTATATCCAGTCCAAAGACCCTTTTCTAAGTGAAGGAGAAATATGGCAAAATGTCCATCGACCTTAAAACAGGATTTCCTCATCCCCAACAGCCTATTTAAATAGGAGCTACATGACAGGATGAATGGGAATAAAGAAATGTGGGTCTGGACTGCCTAATTTAGTTTAATTATCCACCAATGAAAGGCCAATATATCAGTGATTTCCAAGCATTTGACCAACCTCAAAGGATATTATGGAAGGTGAAAAGGTCCTTAGTTATTTTCCCTCTTCCCATAGGAAGAAAAAAGAAAAGTAATTGCTAACCTTTGCTTCCTATGAGAAATATAATAACAACATACAATGAGAGTCTCAGAAGTTCTGTAAGGGAGACTTAGGTGCAATGACATCCAGTTCCACCTCAAGCACATGTTTGTTTCTCTCTGCTTCCTCAGGTCCTGCTGAAGCCAGTAAGAGATGTCAGCCACTGTTCTTGGGCTTTGTGTATTCCTGAATGTTCTCCAGACTTTGCCGCCTTCTATACTGTAACTGTTGTATCTCTTCTTATTTCACCAGGTGGTAGAAATCCTTTTTAATGCTCTCAACCAGAACCTGGTCCAGTTTGAACTGAAGCCTGGAGTTGAAGTGGTTGTGTATGTTACTCAGTTGACATTAGGTGAGTGTGGAGTCAAAAGCACAGCTGTGTTTCTCCTGAGGCTTCAGACAACCCCAGGAGAATCAGCCTACATCAGAGCACTCAGTTTAGAATGTGGCACTGGGATATGTGCCAATGGAGACATTTTGGTAGAAGCAGGAAGTGTTAAAACCAACCCATCAGGGGCATCTTCATGCTCCAGTTTGTACAAGTATAAAAAGTACCTTGTAGCAGTTCCCTGTGGCTTAATTAACAAGTGCATTGGTGTTTTTCAAGTGTTTTAGAAAACCAGGTGAATGGTGTTCTGCTAAATCCTTACTGAGCACCTGTGGAATTCAGTGGGATATTACCAAGTTTCATGGATGTTGGATCAGATCCTTACAGCAAAGGGCTTGCTGCTGTTATGACTTAAGAAGCTTTAAAGGGGCAAAGTTCTCATGAAAAGATCTTCTTACAGGCAATATGTATGAATATTGACTTCTACAAATTGGAACTAATAAATTTCAACACTTCCTATCTCTACTTTTGCACAAACTAGCAAAGAGTCACTGCCTTTACTTTAAACCAGCCCTGTGTGAAGCTCTCAGCTGTTGATGAGACAGTAATCCTTACAAAGAAGGTGATGGATTTAGTTTTGCCCTTACTTATTATGCCCTTGCAATTGTCTGAAATGTGGGATCTTGTGCAAGTGCTATTGCTGGATAGCCTCTCTGAAAGATTGAGATTCATATCCCACAATAATACACTTCAGCTCTCAGAGAGCCAAGAGCTGGGCTAAATCAAGGCTCATGACCTTTCCTACAGGTAATGCCTTTTAACCTTCACTCTCTAACTGGTCTTTTGGTATGTGAGTCAGTTGCTAATAGGAGTAGCCTGAAATTGATTAATTTGCAAAACCAGGAGTGAGATACAATGTCTGAGGTCTCCAGGTGGCTGGAATTTTCCAGAATCTGCCTTGGTTCTAGCAAGGCACTGCATTTAATTTATGGTTTGCAGCTATTCTTGCACCCTCTCCAGTGCAGGTGCTGCATTTGTTTCCTGACCATTCCCACAGTGTTTTGACTTGGATGAAAGGACAGTCTTTCCCACAAAGGAGCCAGAAGTATTAGCAGCAGAATACTGGCAGGATCTGACTGTTGGTGTGGAAATTTGGCAGTGAAATCAGAACTGACTCTGTTTGCATGACTTTGGTCCTATCTTCAGGGTGACAGAAAAAGAATAGAGAATAGCAAAACACCAAAACCAAATATTTATGCAGAACGAGAAACACTCAGCTGCTACTTATAATCATTTGTGCATCATTAGAGACTTCTCATCAGACACTTGATCTCAGTACAGTGCTCAGGCCATTAAGATGGTGTGCTCTGATGAGCTCTTGGAATAGCTGCATAAACAAGGTATAGGAATATACTGTATTTAGCCCAGCCAAAATGTGAAAGATCAAAATCTCCAAAATATTATAATGTATTGTGTGCTTGGATACAGGATTATTGCTTTGGGCTGCCCCACATTGTGAAAACTGACTCAATTTAGAAGTCTCTAAGGTCCTATACAAAGATGGACCTTGAGGCTTGTCACAGGAGCAGATCCCTGTCACGGGTGAGATAGATGAATATCCTTGGGAGATGGGAGATGTGCTGTTCATTGATGCTCTAAGATATCTTCTCCAAAGGGGAATAGATAGGTATTAAGCCATGCTTCATAAAATTCATTTCCACTCTAGTGCCTGGAAAAACCTGGAGAGGTAAAAGCCCAGAGTGTTCTGGCATTCATTGAAGTGTGCTGTGCCTTTTCACTCAGGGTGGTTAGACTGTGCTGTCTTGAGAAAGGGCCTGGACTTTTGAAGGGCAAGAGAACCAATTTGTTTCCTACTGCTTGGTCTTGCCAAAACCAGCTTGCACCAAGCAGTAGTGATAAAGCAGATGTGACAGAGTTGAACTCAGCTCTCAGATAGTTTATGTGTTTCCTTGTAATATCCCACAAATGTAATGCTCTGCCTTTCCTCCTGCAGCACCCCTGGTGGATTCCAGCTCGGGTCACAGCAGTTCAGCAATGCTGATGTTGTTGTCAGTGGTGTTTGTGGGCTTGGCTGTTTTTTTAATCTACAAATTCAAGAGGTGAGTTGAAAAACTTTTGGGGATGGGAGGAAGAGACTCTGGGTGGTTTACAGGAAACCTGAAATGTGACTGAATTGCAAATGTAGAGTGAATTATGCAGGCTTAGATTAATGTAGTTCTCTGTCTCTCATACTTAGAGAGAAAACCATCTACTGCTTTGCACCACAAAGCTGGTGCTCCAAAACTTCACCAAGAGCTCAGAAATCATCTGCCTCAGCAGATGTATTTAAACCACAGACCAGAAATGGGAACCTTTTCACTCACTGAGTACTGAGATACACAAAGCAAGCTTAGTCACAAACCACAGGATGGATGGCTTCACACAGCCTGTACCCACCTGGCCAGCTGCCTCAGTGCAGCAGCATCTCATTTGTATCTTGCAAAGTGAATAGGTTAGTCTTGCAGAGGAACAGGTGTGATCATGTTAAAGGTGGAAGACTCAAAGCCAGAAAAATTTATGTAAAGCATCAAAATGCCTCTGGGAATATGTACTGAGATTTACCTTGACAGATGTTAATATAAACCTTTTGCTTCCAGACAGCAGGCAGGACCAGGGCTGGCCCATGGCACTTGGCTGCTGCAAGCTGAGAAACAAAATATGTGATAAGAATGGCCTGTTTGCTGAAGGTCTGCTTTATGAGGATATATTTTAGGCAGATGGAGCTCCTTAGGAGGAACTTTGCATTCAGTACAGTACTTAGAGTATAAAATGGTCTGTGTGCCTAGATCCTGACCCATGGCAAAATATTGTATTAGAAACATAAGCTGAGTCTGACTTAAAATTAAATAAATAAAACTTTCTGGCCATAGTAGTTCCTCTAAGTGAAAAACTAGAGCTTTTCCTGTCCAGATTCCAGCTAAATGTTTCTTTCTCCAGCTTTTCTGCACCCCAGGATAAGGCTAGTATTCTCTAAGAATGTTAGTGGGATACAAACAATATTCAAATTAAATTATATGATAAGACAGACATCCATCCTACTCTCAAGGTTTAAAGTTTCCCTCCTTGCTCACATCTTGCATTACCCGTTGCCCTAATCAGTGAGTGGCACTCCTTGTAGTGCTTGATCCTGTGCACACTGATAACTGTTATCAAGCTCCCACTGGCTTCAGTGGCCCGGGACAATTTCCATGGAAAGCATTTGTGTGACTCTGCTCAGATGCAGCTTTCAAGGCCTCCTTAATGCAGCCTGAAATCCCCTCTCAGCTTCTGTGAGGTGGAATACAGCTCCCCAGGGGAATGGGGTTTGTTTAAGGCATTGATTTAATGGTGTGCTGGGAGGCAGCTGGTGATTACTCTCACACCCAGATGAGGATGAGGAAGGCAAAGAAGTCTTTCTGGGAGATGTGACAAGGTGCAGGTACAAGCCATGCTTTCCCCTGTGTCTTGGTGAGATGGTTTCCTAGGTTTGGCCCAGTGTCCTTGGCCCTGTGGTCAGCAGTTAGCAGGAGGAAAGGTCTTTGAATTCCAGCTGCCAGAGAGCAGTGAGGAGCTGTTCCTGCACTTTGGCAGTCTCTGGGTCATGTTCTTGCTACTACAGCTCATAAAACTGACTCTTGTTCTACTTAAGCACCCTGAGCTCTGAGTATAGCAGCCATCAGCCTTCAGTTGTGGTCCAGGGCTGTGGAGACCCTGCCTTGTTAAAATCTGTCTGAAAGTTGATTGTATTACAAATTGGGAATGAGGAGGAAGGTGATTAAAGCATCAGTTTTGCTTAGCCCAAAAGCTTATTAACTGGTTGTCCCCTCTTATCTCTGTCCCAAAGGGGAAAAACCCCTTTGACAAAAACCCAAATTGACAAAGTTTAGGATAAGTCATAAACAGAGTGCTCTCCACTTGATTTTTCAGAACGAAAAGCAACTTTACAGCTCTGTCTAAAACCCCAGGCTCAATGGAGCAGAAGTGAGAGCATGCAATGATTCTTAATGAAGAAAGGGGGGCAAACCCAAAAGCTTTCCTGTAGCTCTCAGTGATGCAGAGGTCCATTAGCCACGTGTACTTTTTTGATTAATGGTGGTCCCAGCCTGAATACAGAACTTCTGCTTACAGGGAAAGGTTATGGGAGAGCATACACTGACAGGATTTTTTAATTCTACAAATTCCTAGATTTGGTGCTTTGCTGGTTTGCACACAGACTCCTTATTACAAGTCCATCAATTTATAGACTCAGCAGGCATGTTAAACACTGCTGCCAGAGAGATGCTTATTGAGGAGGTCCCAGTGGAAAAGGAAGGAAGAGGGGGAAAGTATGGAAATAATCTGTAAAAAATTAGTTTCTTTTCTGGAGGATTGAGCATATATCAGTCAATCCTGTGTGTGTGAGTGCTGAGCAGTGGTGGGGCCACGGGGCAGTCCCTGTGTGTGTCCTGGGACAGCAGTGCAGGGCTGTGTGCTGCTTTGTGCTCAGGGTGGTGTGGCTGTGGCCACTTGTGCTTGTGCTGGGAGGCACAGCAGGGTCAGGTATTTGGGTATGGATTCACACACATACAGCCATCTCAGATTCTTTTTCCTCAACTCTCTGAAGTACCTGGAGGGCTTTCTGCCTCACAATTCTAAAGAGCTTTTCTCACCTTTCCACTCAAAGTTCAGAGACAATCACAGCTCTGCTGTTGGATTGTTAGGAAGCAAAACTAAGTCTTCCAGTGTCTCCAGGCATGTTCTCATGCCTCTGTATGTCTCCAGACAAATTCTGGGCACTTAGATCCTGTGGGAATGCATTAGTTCTCTCTCATTCCCTGTGTAGGTCTTACACCTTCTGGTGGCACTTAAGGCATATTTAAACATTAGAAGGTAGGAGAAGGGGAGAAGATCATGAGATTTGTTGGCTGCTGCTAAACATCCCAAATACATCCTGGCTTGCTGCTGGTTAAGAACAGAATGCCAAATCAAGCCAATAGCACAAACTGGTTGAGGCCAGAACTTCACTGGAGTAAAATCAGCACAGATCTATTGAATTCATGAGAGCTGAGGCAATTTCCACTGCTTTCAGTCTCTGACATATCCAACAGCAGATAGATCAGCATAAAGACATGGCATTTTATATTATTTCTTTTGAACACATCTTCTTTCTGTCTTTCTCCTGTGTGCTTTAAGGAACTGAAAATATTCTCCAAGTATTCCTTGTTGGAGCAGTGTGAACTGCATGGCACAAAGACTTTTTAAGAGCATTAGGAAAAACAGTCAACTTCCAGCAGGCAATGCAGATAATCCTGGCAACCCCCACCTTGCTTAACACATTCCTTTTCAGTTCTCTCATTTTCAACTTGCATTCCTCCAGGGATTTCTCTACCTGTCTGTCTAGGTCTGTATAACTGTCTGTCTGTCTGACTCTCAAGGATACCATTCTAGCAGGCCAAGGTAACTTTGCTTGGGAGAAGGAGGAAGAAGTAATCCCTTCACTTCCTTGGCTTTCTGAGCAGCAAGGAAAAATAAGTCTCTACAAACTTGCATGGTCCATAGCGTGACAAACTGGATTCTGCAATGGAATGGTAACAAATAGACTTTGGATGGGTGTTATGAGGTCCAAATCCTTTCTGTACTCTGAGGCAGGACCAATTCTTCATAAGTCTTTCAGATGTGGCAATTTCTTCTGAGTCAGTGTGGGCCTGTCAGCAGCAAGCCCAGCAATTTTTTTGCTCAGTTGATACTAGTGCCAAATTGATTTTTACTTTTGGTTTCCGATGCACCACTGATCATATAATAAATACTGAGAGAGTTGACAATTGCAGCTGATTGTACTTAGTTGATTGTTGCTCTCTGAGCTGAGGGCAGTGTCCACTGTGTGCACAACTTCTCATTTGAAAGGGCAGAATGTTGGAGTTGCAGCTGGGGGAGCCTTTGTGCACAGGATATGAAGACAATGGCCTGAGATCTGGTGTACCTTTAGGCTTTTATTGGAGTTAGTGATGCTAAGAGCACTTTGAGATGAACATCTCTGTGGTACTTTCACCATTCTGGGAGCTCATGCTTTGCATCACTGCCAGTGCTGCATTCCTGGGGTTGGTCTCAGCTTAGTTTGTCCCATTAATAAATGACATGCTGAGGATCCCTATGTTACAAAACATAACCTCTCATTTTCCTTTCCTGTCCAGGAAAATCCCTTGGATTAATATCTATGCCCAAGTTCAGCATGACAAGGAGCAGGAAATGATTGGCTCTGTCAGCCAAAGTGAAAATGCCCCCAAAATCACCCTGAGTGAGTTCACAGACCCTGAGGAGCTGATGGACAAAGAGCTGGACACACGAGTGATGGGTGAGACACAGCCCTCAGCTGAGATTTCTTTCACAGTCTGGGTGAAGGTGTTGGCCTTTTGGGTTTTAGGAGAGGCAGTGACTGTGACCCTGGCTACAAGTAGAGCCTTGAGACACTGAGATAGGGAGTAAATCTCTCTCAGCATCATGGTAATGGAATTTCTCTTACAGCTTTTCAGCTTTTCCCAGGGTAGGAGCCTGGAGCCAGCAGTAGGTAGAGAGAAGTTAGTAATAGCTGTGGCTCACACCTCTTCCTGCTCATGACCCTGCCTCTCCTGTGGAGGAGTGCCAAACTCCCTGCTCCCTCAGAAGAATCAGCTGAGCAAAGCTCACACTGTTGGTGTGCTATGATTACAAGCAAATATGTCCCTAATAGCTTAATGAGTTTACTGCTGGTCAGCTGAGCTATAGTAATTGAGTTTTCTGCATGCTCCCTGCTTATTGCAAATACATAAAAAAATGTGTTACTTTTAAGCATCTTTTCTGTCTTTACACTTATACTACCATATCCTAAGGAGGAGTGAGAAGCAATAAAGACCCAACTGTTGAAGCCACTGCACTGATTCTCTTCTCCATTTTCTCCTCCACAGGAAGCATCTCAACAATTGCCAACAGTGAAAGCACAAAGGAAATCCCCAACTGCACTAGTGTTTAATACTGAGAATCCACTTGGTCTACAGCATTTCTGACTTTTTATTTGTAATTATTATTGTTATAATTATTATTATTATTATTATGAAAAAAGAAAGAGTTATATGTCATTATTATCATTTGGGAGGGAATGGGGTGGGCTTTTTGTGTTTACCAGGGCTGCATTCATAAATAGCAGGAGTTCTTCATATTTAGGAAATACACATCAGATCAGAAATAAAAAGCAAAGAATGAGTCAAATGTGCATTGAGATGTGAATGCCAGTCTCCTGTTAATTACAGAATGGGAATTAAGTATTCAAATCCAACAGACAGGTGTCATACCTTAGGCAACACCTTGTAAGTAAATTGTCCCTTTTCAGCCCTTTTCAAAATAAGTCATGAATCAGCTGCTTCATCCTGCCAGAGGGTTCAGACTGGGTTGTTGGACCAGGCTGTGCAACATGCCAACATCCCTCGCTTTCCAGTGACATGCATGTCTCAGCTTTTGCAGGATCTTGCCTCTTCTAATTGCTTTTAATTTCAGTCACCCTCTGGCACTGTTGACTGCTGAGAAAGGGAAAGGAAAAAAAAAAAGAGAGCAAACACACACATCAGTGTTCCTTGGACTAGAGACTGGCTGGAGGGGACAGCACCACAAGCAGAGGAGGAGCAAACCTGAGCTTATGAATGCAGCCTGACCCCTGTGCATGTGAATAGCGAGGATGCCGAAGGCCTACTGTAGATAATTACAATGTACATAGCTTTTTATTTCTTGGGAAATAATTTAATGTTTAGTAAAAGAGGATATGTTTAAAAGAAGACCTGAACCACACATATACACACACACACACACACACACACACACACACAAGACAGACAAACAGGCCCCCTGGAGAGCACGAGTCACACTCTGGTCCCAAGCGTGTTCCAGTTGTCTGTCATATTTCAATCTGACACTGCTGTCTGTAAACAGCACAGTTTATTTCTCTATGTATAACTGCAAGCCTTTTTTTACACATATATATATATATATATATATGGTGTCATTTCCTGTGATGGAGCAGAAAAAGATGTTAGCAGGCCAGGCTATGAGCTTGGCATGAATATTTTAATGATGTTTATCATCTATTCATCTCTGTCACTGTTGTGCACTTCTGAGACTGATCTTGGTGGCATCTGTTAGTGAAAAGGAGGAAAAGAAACCTGAAATTATCAGCAGCCCAGTGTGGGCAAATATCAGCAGCTTTGCCATACCCAGCACAACCTCAGCTCAGCAGTGGGCAAGTTGCAGTAGCTTTATTCCCAGGGGGAAGTCATGCTTTTAGCAGTAAAGCTGATGAAGTGAAGTGCTATTTAGGATGTGTAAGAGTAGTAAATTTTGGCTGAACATGATGTATGCAATTAGGGAAAGAGCAGTGGAGGGTCAGGCCTTCATTAATGAGCTCTGAAGGGTCTTTCCTGGGAGTGCTGCAGAATGGCAGCTCCAGTTCAGAGTGGAGATTTCTGCATGGTGGGTTGGTGTTTCCTGATTAGAACAGGGAGATTAATGAAGAAAATTGATTGAAAAAGCTCTTCAGAATTTTTTTACTACGTTGAATTGAGGATATTCCTATGAAGAGGTGGAGTTTTGGGCAAGAGGTTGGCTTAGTGGTGAGTTACTTTTATCCATTTTTCTTGAGTTGATGATGTCAAAAATGAACCTTATTCTGTAGAGTCCTGAGTTGTAGGACCCAGCAGGAGGGGAAGGAAGACTGGGGGCATGTCTGGGAAGATGTTCTAGTGTTTGTGTGGTAACAGGAGGCAGAAGTGACAGCATGTGATAATGTTTGTTATCATTTCTTAGGATCTGGATACAGGACCTCAGTCACCTTTAATATACCTGGGCTGAAATGAGGAGATGGCTGGAATTGAGGTGGTTTTGCTGCCTCTCTGCATTGCCACAGGCCAGTGGGCTGCAAACCAGTCTCAGCTACATGTGTTCATTCTGTTAGTGGGCTGCAAAGGTTAAAATCCTGATGGCTCTGAGGTGGAGAGAAAAGTGGTTAAACACAATTTTGCAGAATTCAGGAGGTATTTCAAGATTAAAATTGTAAACCCCAAAAATAGGGAAAAACTGTTTTTTGAGAAGTACTAAAACTAAATATTCTCAGTTCTTTTCCATTTCAGTCAGGTTTGTGGGCCTTTTCTGTTGATTTAACAATATTTCTCTTCTGTTTTCCCCCTCAGTTTTCTGCTCTGGTTTCTAATACAAGGTGAAGAGCAATGGCTGTGTTATTCTTTTTAACCTTGGTTTCCATCCATCACAAGTGCATAAACTGTTGCATTACTGTCTCTGTTCTACTGAAACACCAAAGTAGTTTACAGTAATGGCTCAGTCTGGTGATAAGACTGTTAGCACAAGGCCACAGCTTCCCATTTAGGTAGAGATGGAGGGGATGTACATAAACAATGGTCCCATGGGCTTTGAGCTAAACTGTGGGCTGATCTCAGTCTTTGCTGAACATTAGGATTTGAGGTACTGCTTTGGTGAGCTGCTGCAGGGCACTGAATGTAAAATACTCAGTATTTTTCCTAATTAACTTTTTCCTTTATAAAAACCACAAGGCAAAGTGAAAATGTTCATTGTTGTTTGGAATTTTCTAGGTTTCTCATGGGATTGATCCTATGGGGTTTTTTTTAACCAGAAAAGCAGAGAATTGCAGTTTTCACAATTTCTAGGAAGTAAGAAGGAAGAATTGGGAGTAAGCTGTTAAAAAATGGGAAAAAATTCACTTCCCAAAAAGAAATGTAATCTCAATGAAGGTTGAGCAATTTCTGAATTATGTTTTTGGAGAAACATCTGTCTAGAATGTCATTTTTCCTTCCAAAATGATCCTAAAGTATCCTACAAAGCAAACAAAAAAAATTCATGAAGCCCAAACTGTGTGTCAGAAAAACCTGACTGATTCTTATGTTTGCTCAAACTTCCTCTTCCCTAAAACCTCGGGGTGTCCCTGCTTCCCAGGCTGCCAGGACCAGGGTGTGTGCCCCAGGCACACTCTGGGCTCTGCATGGCACCACATTTGCCAGGTCATTCCTGCTTCTTGAGGGCACAGTCAGGCTGGTGGCAGCTGATAAAAGCTTGTGGTCATGACTGAAATCTGCTCCTTTGGGAAACAGGAAGGGTAATTGCTGCATTCCTGTCTGTCCATGGGACCTCTGTGAGGTTTGGGTTGGGCAGCCAGCCCTGTTCACCTTTTTTGAAGGCACTGAGCTGCAGTGTTAGCACAGACTGGAGTGTTGGCCACTGCTGTTTGTCTGTGTATTGCTGGGAGATAACAGCTTGGGGTTGTCTTAAGGGTTTTTTCCCCTCCAAGTTTTACCCCTGAGGAAAATGTAATAGGAATCCTTGAAGCTGTAGATTATTATTTACCTGAGTAATGAGTGAAAGAGGCAATGGCATCAATGGAACATAAATAGCTCCCACACTGTAATTATGTAAAAAGAGGAAAAGAGGGAGAGACAGAGATCAAGAGGCTGGGTCAGTGCCCTCTATCACTGCCAGCCTTTCCCCAGTGATGAATTAGCTGTAATTAAGGAATAATGCAGGAGATCTGGAGTCTAGATGCAGCTTCTGGCTCTGTGTGGCTGACAATCTGATACAAACCATGGATAGACCCTTTGTTTAGTTTAACCAGTACTCAAGAACCCTAACACTAAACCTGGAGGGGTCAGAGGTGAGAGCAGAGGGTCAAGGGACTACAGAGTGTTTCAGGCACAGTTGCCATCAGTGAGAGCATGTGCAGGAAGTGTGCATTTTCTTCTGGACTCAACTTTGTTTTCATGGGTGTACAAAGATGTCCTGATGTCCTGTTCTCCTCCCTTTCCCTTCAGTCAGCTCCCACACACATTCCAGGTCTAATGAACCAAACCAGAATCCTCACATTCTTTCTGATGATGTTGGACAGTGCATTCAACCCAAACCACCACCGTGGTTTCAAAGGATTAAATGAGACAGACAATTGCAATACCTGTATTGAACACAGTAATACAACTGCATGAGTCATATATATACATATATATATACTGTTCTTGGTTTTATTGTTCCATTTGAATATTTCTACTGTAAAAAAAGGCAGTGGTTTTGAAATTGTTGAAAATAAATGTATTTTTGTACATCAGAGTTACCCCTGGCTGCTTTTTCAATCCTTGTTCTTCTTAGATTCCCTCTTGGAAAAGTCTTCTTTCTCTTCTGAATTTCCCTTGCCGTAGCTATCCCTCCAACTCTGTTGTTCAGGGTCATGCATGCACATGGAGTGTCAACAGAGAAATGTTCTAAGGCAGGATTTTTAAGGTAAAAGAGAAAACAACTACCTCTCCTTCCTTCTTAGAGTTACTCTCCAAAAATAATTACCTTCTTACCTTTCCATTCTAGAGGCTGATTCTCTTTGGAGCCTTGGAGGTGAATAGGAGGGGAGAACACTCTGCTTTTGCAAGCACAGCCCCATTAATCCCATGCTCTCAGCTATCTGATTTTAGCCTGTAAGAGACTGTAAAGTCCTAATGTGGAGAAAAAAAAAGAAAATAAATAAAAAGTTTCTTTACTCCTTGGCACAAGAGACTGTTGAAAAACAGAAGAGAACATGGAAACATGTCTCTGGATATGTATCAGCCATCTCTAGCCATGCACATAATGCATGCCCCACCCTCCCTCCTTTCCTTTAGCTCTGAGGTCCATGAGCTGCAGGTGTTTCTGGTTTTCCTTTATGTCAGAAAGCTGAAAAAGTCAGGTAAGGAAGGACTAGGTTGGCCATTCCCAGTGGGATGTATGAGATGCCTCCAGCAGCACACAAGACCTCTCAGCTTTTGAGATGTTTGTGTCTGCCCCTCTTTACAGCAGTGGTAGTGTAACACTTGTGTTCCTGGGGTCCTGAGCTACAGGTTATGGACAGACAAGCACAGATGATGAAATTGCCATGGCTGAGCAAGCTGCCACTGAGACCCAGAGCTCAACTGTTCAGAAACACAGCTAAGTGCAGCTGTGAAGTCAAGTGCAGGCACTTCAACTTCATAGCCTAAAAGCATGAGCAGTGGCTCAATCTTTGCCTGAATCCAGCTGTTTTTTCTGTGATGGGTGGACCCCTTATTTCCTTTATTAAAGGCAGTGTAAGCTTTGTTTGCTGCATTAGGAAATTGCCATGGTTGTGCCAAGTCTGTCAGGGAATATGGTGCTGCCCAGGAAAATGCTTCATAACCACTCCTGGAGTCAGCTCATCACTGTCCTGTGTCACTCATGGCCCCACACACTTCAGGAGGCTGAGGCAGTGCTTAGCTGGCTTTGCCTTCTGCCTGGGCCTTCCTTCCCCTTGGCCCTCTCCCCAGTGCAGTACTCTGATTATTAAGGACTACCAAAGCACCACTGCATTACTGACATATTATTGTAATGCATCACTTGAGTGCTGGTCTGCTCTTGTGTATCATGGTGCTACCTCAGGGAGCTGGCAGGTGACAGGAACCCCAGACCCAGAGACAGATCACTTTTCCAAACTGTAGGGGCTGCTTTTTCCCCCTCAGGCAGCAAATTAAGGCAAGGAAGGCAGTACTGGACTGCTGCCATGAAGCTTTCAAAACCTTTAAATATATTTATCTATACGTTTTTGTCTCGACCCTGAAACATTAATTAAATAAATCTGCTGATGTTTCTATATGAAACCATAGAGATGAGTTTATTTTGGGTCACAGAGGAAAGAACAATTGTTCACTAGGAGCTGTTTAATATGTGTCTGTGTGTGAGCAAAAAAGAAAGACTTGTCCTTGCAAAACAAAAACATAATTTGTTCCTGAATTTTAAAAAAAATTATTAGTAGTAGGTCAATTGACTGTATTTTAAATGCAGTTATGCAGGTAGAGGTAGGACAGGGGGCAATTGTACTGTTAGTGTTGGGATTTTACCCTTGATAAGTATAAAAATGTTTGTTTTACCATTGCTTTATGCTGGTTCTACCTGTTCAGGCCCCCTGATATCAGTGAATTTAGTGTTGATTTACACCAGTCTGAGCTCTCACATTAAGAGGAGTTACATGCATACTTCAAGGACGGAATAAATCCTTTTTAATGCCTCATTGTGAATGTCAAGCAGTTTTCAGACCAAAATTTAGGGGAGATTGTAATACTACTACTAATAAAAAATCACATACAGGGACATAGTTGGAAGGAAGGAGAAGCATGTTTATTAAATTAAACAGAAATTTTATGATGATGTGTGTTTTTAAAAGCTTGTGTTGACTACATGAACCTGGAAGGCAAAAAGGAGAGAAAAACTGGAATCCAGAGGTGAAACAGAGTGAGGAAAAAGAGAGGTGGACCAGGCTGGCTGAGATCCTGTGGCTGACCAGGAGGCACAGTGAGAGGCACGTGGCTGTTTAATCATTTAATGATTTTAGCACAGGAAGTTTCTGAAATCTCAGGCTGGACCAGCTGAATCAACAGGAGATGTAGCACATTGAGGCCATGTAAGATGGAGTCATCTCTGCCTCCTGATGCTCAGCGTGGAAATTCGAGTTTTAAGCAAGTGATTCCCTCCTGAAGTCCCAGTGTTGAGCACTGAGGGTCCTGGTAGAGCACTGGAGGGGGAGTGAGGGCTCAGGCAGGATTTGCTGCCTGATTTCAGAGCTCAGCCCAGGGTTGCATGTGATTTTATTCAATGGGTTGGGAGGTTGCTGTGAAAAAAGTGGCACCTGATGTGGGTTGTAAGGAAAATGGACCTGAAGAGGTCAGTGGGGAAAGGGAGGGAGGATGGGATGACAAAACACTGTGCAATATTTGTCAGTTCATGGGACTCAGTCCTCTTTCATGGATATTAATTTGTCTGTATGCTGGGTGAAACAACAAGTTAAAATCCTTGTCTGGGAGGGGAGAGAGGGATCAGCCTTACAGGGAGCTGTGTGAATGAACTAAGAACTGACCCAGGGAATTGTCTGGGCTAGGACAAGGGTGTAGCTACCTATCCTTGTCTTTTGGAAATGAGCATTCCCTGAAGCGACCCTTAGAGAAACCAGGGAGAGTAGAGAAGTTTGAATGACTACAAGGGCTGTTGAGAATAAATGTGAGAGAATCTGACAACCAAGAAAAGGCAAAGTCAGCCTGGGCAGCATCTGTTGCTGCTGCATCTGGAAACATTTGGATCCACTTAAGAGTGTCCCAACATGGACACACCCCTCATTTCAGAGTGGTTCTGGGTCTCATGAGAGTCCACGAGGATGGAGAAAGACTGAGAGCCCAGACAGAAAGGTTTCCCTTATCTCAGGAGCCCTCCACAACATGGATGTGCTGAAGCATCTAAAGCTTATTGCAGGCAAGTTTGGAAATCTAAATCCATTTGTGGCTCTGGACCTTACTGCCTAATAATATCAGCTCCACTTGGAATAATCTGAGATATTGTTAGGAGCACTGGTGAGACTCTGGTTTTAATCTTTTTTTTTTAACCTTGAAATGTTCCTGTCAGTTCCAGTCCACAGGCTGTTAGAGATCTGAACTGAGCTGTAAGATGCTGAGGGACTTTCCTCTTTATTTTTTTNCCTTTTGTAGGTTATGCAGCAAAGTCTCAGCATAAGCTTCAACCCCACTTTCACCCACTGCACTTTGGGCCTATGAATAATTTACAATATGGGTAATATTTACTGTGTGAACAATTTGTCTGTTTCTAAAAGGAGAAGTCACAGAAAGGGCAAGCACATGCAGTCCTGTGGCTTTGGGGCAGCAGAGCCTGGAGATGCTGTTGGCATCAGTGGGCACTTTTCCTCTGGATCTATCATTAACTCTGCAGACCTTGGGGCACACCCTCTCTCTGCACAAACACAACCATGCCACAGCCCCTATAATTTACCAGCAGAGGAGAGGGATTTAAGAACAGCTGCAAATTACTTAGTAATTCAAAATACTTTCATCAGCCTTGAAACATTAACTGATCCTGAGTAGCAGGAGAAAATAGATCTAACTTATTTATTTATCTGCTCCGTTAATGAATTTTTGACAAAGCTATTCTGAGAACAAGATGTGAAGACAATGCAAAGTCTAAGCAAATTAGGGCAGACTATGCCAGTCTGAGAGCCACATTCCTGCACATTGGTCTGGTGGAAGTTTCTGGGCTTAGGAGATCCTGAGTCAGTCCAGGGCTGTTCTGTGGGGATAGAGAGCAAGAGGGAACTGAAGAAAATATTTAGTTCCTTACTTAAGTGGCTATTTGGACTTAAGCCACTCACCTAAGGTCATGCATTAGTTTCTGTTTTAGGTGTCTGTGTGCAGTTCAGCTCCATCCTGTCTGAATGTGAATTTCTGTTTGTAGCTGCTGCACACCAACAATCTGCAAAGTGACTGGACCTTCCCTGCAGAGCATCTGGCTTACACTGGGAACTGTGGCTGTAAGAGAGCCTGACAGGGACACTTGGACTGGAAGGTGTGAAAGAGTGTAAGTGGATGTAAAAGGCTTCAAAGGGATGCTGAGGGTTCACTCTGAGCCCAGAAGGGTGCTAAGGTTTTGGTTTGTTGATTTTCTTTGATGGTTTTTTTAAATCATAATTAATAGCTCATCAGGAACATTGGCTTCAGAAGTTATTACCATGTTTCAACAGATGTTCAACCAGTCAGATTATTTAATTAGCTTCATGCTCTTTAACCTCATAAATCTGTGAAAGCTGTGACAAGGAAAAGGAAAATGAATTCATGAAAATAAATCAATACCCCAGACCTTAATACAGCCCGAAAAGTTTTGATCCAAGCACAACTGAAAAGTTTGGGGAGCAAACTGAATGCTTGTCTTTGGGTTATAAATCACCTGTGAGCACAGCTTTATAGGAAAATGCCCTGGATTCTCAGCACAGCATTCCTGGGAAGTGGGAAAGCTTGGAAAAGCCCTTGTGTGAAGGGCACTGGTTTGGCATTGGAGAGACCTGCATGTGGTCCCTACCTCTGACACTGACTTAAAATGTGACTTTCAGAAACTGTTTTTTCCTGTCCTCCATAAACAGTGGAAATGGTGTCTCAAGCACAGTCCAACCCTAAGGATACTTCTGGAAGTTTCTCCAGAGAAGATGGTCATCATTTAAGACCCTGTTCAGAAGAAAATCTCTGCTTCCCATTCACCAGGATGCCTTGGGAGACTGGCTTCCTGCTTTCCTTACCTCTGTTACTTCCTTAGCTTGGGTAACAGCAGAATCACTCCCTCTGCTTTACTAAAAGTCTTTTTGTGTTTGTTTGAAGTGGGTGGATGGACAGATAGCCCAGGAACCTGCCAACATACCTGCAGAGCACCGAGGCCACCCCTGCCAGTGAAGATGGACCCTAAGTGACGGTTTGATGGCTTCACTCACCATAATCTGTAGTACTTGGGGCTATTGCAGACAAAAAGGTTAGTGCTCAATGGGTGTGAGTCTGACCTTGAAAATAATCCTCCCCTGTTCACTTTCAGGCCATTCAGTGAGCAAATCTTCCTGTTGTGTGGCAAGATCAGGCCACTGCCAAGATTCTCGACCAGCACGTGGACTGGTGCCTCTGCATTTGCTGCTCTCATACATTGTGTGATTGCAGGGGACACAAATTGGTGAATCAAAGCATACAGTGACCCACTTCATCCTCAGTGTGCTTGGAAGTAAAGGGTTTTATTCCCATGTGTGGTATTTTAAAATGTGTTTCCCTCATCTTCATTTCAGAAAAATACTTTGTTGACAGACTTTTGCCCCTCCAGAGACCAACTTCAAACAAGACATCATTTTTAGAAGAAAAACTCCATTCTGTAAGGGCTTTTTTCTACCCTTTTTGACTTCAGCAGACCATTTTTTCCCTTAATTTTTCCTTCCAGCAATTTCATATAACGTGTCTCACAGTATGCCTGCCTTCCATAAATCAGAGGGGATGGAAACCTGCGCATGGCAGGAATGGATTTGCTCCAGAGACTTCTGAAGGTCAGTTTTGACTTTGCTCTGGGCTCTGTGCAGTGGGGTTTAGATCAAGCATGGACAATATAGTAATTTCCTTGAAGCTTGCAGTTAAATGGTTTTTTTCTGCATGAACCTGGTAGCACTTTCTGCAGTCACTGCTCTGGACTGTGCTTTCCTGGCTGCAGCCCTGCAGTGGGTCTGCTCTTCCTGTTGTTACTGCCACGCTAGGAACTAACATCACCTGTTGAATTTGTCTATTTTTTATAGTCAGATACTTTCCTGTGGCTGAGTTATGGTCTGGTTTTCTGGTTAGCTGCTTCCTTTCACCTCCTCCATCATCACCTACTTCTCTGCCTTTCTTACTTGCTTATGTCCTGCTCAGAAATTTCCTAAGCAGCCAGTTAATGGTGAGGTGAAATTCACCCTTGTTAATTCAAGGTATGGAAGAGGAGAAATCTGGGTGTTGAGGATGGCCATCTTTTGCATCTTTACTTCACCATCACAAAATTTAAGTTCAAATGATTCAGGCAATGTGGGCTCCCTCCTTCTGAGGGTTAAGAACCATCATCTGCTGTGTCTGCCTGCAGGTCAGGGACACCCTTCTGCTGAAAGCATCTTATTCAGGCCAGGCTTTGATGCCACCTGTGAAGAAATGGGCAGGACTCTCAGCTAGTGCTCAGTTTGTCTTGTTTGCCTCTTCCCATCCTGTAGGAAAACAAACAAATGATGTTTACGTTTGTTCCCTTTGTTGCCTCTCTGTAGAGACTCTGCTACCTTTATATATGTTGGTCTCATCACTTCTTAGCCATGACAGAACTAAGAGTGCAATTGCAAGGGAAGAAAATGCTTGTAACAGTTACATTTTTTTGTTTGATGAAAAATACCTCCCAGGCAAAGGGAGACATTTTTGTCTGATAAATCCCACATTTTGTGCAGAGCATGAACAGGTAGGGCTGAGGTTTTCATGGTAACACATCTTTAGTACTGTTATTACTGCCAGGACCCAAACAATCTTCTGTTTTCTAGCAGTTAAAAAGAAACCATAAAAGTATCTTTCAGTACAATCAGGAGGGCTTCCTTTAGAAGCTGTTCTTTTAGAACTCCAATGCCTTTAAAAACATAGGGTTTTTTTCTTCCCATTTCATTTCTTTAACTTTTTTTTTTAAAATGAAGAATACAACAGGGATTAAAATGAAAAAGGATCTGGAATCATTTTGACTGAGAGGAAAGAAATATTTGTACATTATTCATTGTACTCTCAGTTATTCATCAAAAGTTTCATTCTTCAACTAAAGTCTTTGCCTTATCTTAAAGCCACTGACATGAATATATATCACCAAGTTAAAAAGATTGAATTACACTTCTCCTGCTGCTGCTGAGATTCATGGAAGCTCAAAGCCCAGCCTAGTCCCTAGGTGTACTGAGCCACTGCATTTTATGATTTTCGGAGAACAACGCTAACAGGGTTTGTCTCTTCATTGTGATACAGAGATGATTGAAAATGTGCTGCTGTATCACTTGATAAAAGACCATTGCCAGAAAGGAGAGCAGCTTTGTCATTTGAGAACATTACCCATGGGGTTTAAGAGACCTACTTGACAGCAAAAGCTCTAGCAGATTTTTTTTTTTTAAAGCAATATGTTCTCCATTGCCACTGTCAACAGCTTGAACGAGAGATAAGAAGGAGCTGAGATGTGATCCATAAAATCTTCCCTGAGTATTGTGTTGCCCCATAAGTACCAGGGTAACAAGTGACATTTTCTGGCTCTGGTTCTTACTGCTTGTTCAGAGTGAGTCCCCCTTGGTTTGTGCTGCTCTTGCTTCACACACCAGCTCACACTTCCCCAGGTGCCCAGCTCTGAAATGAGCGGGGAGGAGCACGGTGCTGCAGGCTCAGTGCAGGGGGACTGACTGCCCACCCTGACTCACTGCTCTTTGGAGTTGCAGGGGAGACCTTTGCTGCCACAGTAACACAGCAAAGTACAAAGAGAGGTGTTTTAAAGTGAATTTGGTGTGTTTAATGTGCACGGGCAAGACACGTCCTTTGCAGGATGTACTGTGATGTCTTGAGGCAAAGATGTGGGAGGCTCTACTCCCCAGCCATCTGTGTGATGGCAAACAGCCATTTTTAGGTCCTGCCCCGTGGTGTGGGGTCAGCAACGAGAGCAGAGCACTCCTGTGGCAGGCAGGCTGAGCTGCAGCACGCAGGGTATGGAACAGCCTTGCTCTAAGTGGTCTCAGCTGTCACCCCTCTCCTTACCTCTGCAGGGGAGGAAGGGCTTGGTGGCATCAACTTCAGACTCACTGAGATGAACTCAGTGGACAAAAATCCCCTTCCTCCTTGTAGCACATGAAGTGTGAGTTCAATTTCATGGCAGAGACTCTTAACTCTTAGATGGAGACATTTTCACCAAGTTTGTTGTGCATTTCTGGATGCAAGGCTACCAAACAGTGTGTAGGATCACAGCAGCACCAACATAATACAATAATATCATGTAAGGATGTCAAATGCTGTTGCACAGCTATTTGCTTTGCTAGCACTTCAGCCCTGGGGCATTTCACTGCAGAACTGGTTCTGTCCACAGCCACACACAGCCCTCCAGCCCTCCTCAGACACCTGCTCCTGCCACGACCCACAAGTGCATTTTTCTGCCTGTGCCTGTGGTTGGGCACCCACCAATCCCTGTTTTGCTCCATAACAAGAAGTGTTTGATGATCTGCACTGAGCCATATGTCAGTCTGCAGCAACTCACCTTTGACTGGAAAATGGAACTCTGCAATTTGAGAAGGGCTCAGCTCTAACTTGCCAAGGGCATGCAGAGATAACTTGAACTGAGGGGGGCTTGAGAGAGGGAAACCATATCTAAAATCCCCGCTGAAGTTCAGGAAAACTGGATAAAATAATGATAAAATGGCCAGGAAAAAAAATAGTAACTTGGTTATTGTCATTTCAGATTAAATGGAACCAGTTTAGTGGGGTGATGGAGAGAAATGTATTTTTAGAAAACATAAAGGACTTTACACATCTCTTCCTTGTCCTTGACAATTTAGCAAAGGTTATCTGGTTGCCTCACTCCAACCATAATACCTGCAAACTTTTTCCCCCTTGCTGCTGTACAGTTCAGAAAAGAAGGCTGAGGTTTAAACTCAGCCCACGTAGCCCTCAACTTATCTATTTGAAGAAACAGACTGGGAGAGGCCCAATGAGAAATCACATTTCTGTGATTTGAATACCCTTCCTTCTCCCTAAACTATGAAGTGATGCTGGGCAAAAAGTAGCTGAGGCAGTGTGGTTTGCTCTCGTGCTGGTTGAGCAGCAGGGCTGAACCAGGCAGATGACCAATTAGTGAAGGCAAATAGCACAGGAGCAAACTCTTCTGAGCCAGGCTGCTGCTCCAAATGAAATCAAGGGGTTCTCTGCCTGTGCCCAAAATTAAATGAGGCTTAAGTTAATCCAGATGTCCTAGCTGTGCCCTCAGATCAGTGTCCATGTACACTTTGCCTGTGCTAGAGGGTGTTTTTAACAACAGGACAGAGACTGTGAGGAATTTGGAGAAGTGTCTGCTTTGTTTTGAACTCTTAAACCTTTTAGTTTCCAAGACCTGTGTGAAAAGCCTAAGGAGGTTTTTAAAGCACAAGTAAGAAAATACTGAAAAATCCCACTTGTGCCATTTCTGCTACCAGAAAATGTGCCAGTGGTAGCAGGTTCCTGAGGTAATAAAGAAGGAGGTCACAGCCCATCAGCTCTGGAGCTGCTGAACTGGGAGGATGGTGTAAATCAGAGCAGTGCTCTGATGCCAGTCACTCACACTGACTTCCAGGGAACTACACTGGGTTCTACAGCCCTGGCTCTGACCCCTTGCAGTGATTGAGGTGTACCAGGCCAAAACTGGGAACAAACTCTTCAGCAGCTGCCCTTATTTCACAGGTAACTTTTTTGTCTGTTTCCCCCTTCTGAATTCTGGAGCTCTCTCTTTCCACATGAGCTGAGCTTTCCTGAAACGATTGTTTAATGGGAACATCTGGTATGTGAATGGAAGACTTAGTCCTCCTTTTCCCTTCAGTAAATGCTCATTGCATCCTTTAAAAGTTGATCTTTAGTTTTCCTTCCCCCGAGCAGAGAAAAGAATATGGATAATTACTTGACAGAATAGACTCTGCTCTTTAGTTACTCAACATGTGCAGGTGTAACCTGAGAGCCCTGAATTTCGAGCTTTCCCCATAGTTAAAAGTTTTCTGCTGTAAACTCTTGGTTTCTGATGAAAATGTAGCAATCCCTCCTATTGTTCAACTAGTGCTAATTACATATTACCTGTGCACAATACTCCTTGTCATTCAATAACCACAGTCCAAGATATTTCTCTTTTGAGAGGAAAAATACCTTACAAAAATAACTCCACAAAAAAAATTTGTGTTCATTTACCTGTGTGCTGTGTAGAACTGTGGAAAATTTAAAAATTAAAGATAAGTAGATAGACAAAAAATGTTTTATTCACATTCATATTTTTTACTTTTCCTTCCCTGCTCTTCCCATTTCCTCTTTGCAATGGAGCTGCTCCACAAAGATAATTGCTGCATGGGCTTTTAGAATAACTGGCTTGGCAAACATCTGGTGGTGTTGGTGAATTCATAGGCTCCATAAAGTTTTGCTCATGCACTCTTTTTGGCTAAGCCAGCTTTAGTTGGACTCCTTGCCAGCTGAAAATCATTTATGATTATCCAATGGGAATTGTATAGGCTGTATAGAAAGAGTGGATGTACAAAGTTTTAGGGCAAGATGCTGCATGTAAACACAGTTACTCTGATATCAGTGAATCATGTTGACTCCCAGCAGATTTGTTCTAATTTATGCCATCCCTGTCCCTGGCATGAACAGTGTTGGCATGAAAAAGGTTGAGACTTGCCTTTCCTATGGACTCAGGAGCACCTTAAGTGAGGGTGCATGATTTGTTTAGGACAGGCTCATAAACTCCACAGATGAGAGCAGTTTTGCAAATCCCATGGCAAAGAAAATGGATGCAGCAGTGGGAGAAATCCCTGGCAGGATTCTGGTGTGAACCAGCCTGGTGCAGCAGTGGCACTGACTGTACAAATGAGGTGAAGGGCACTGATTCACCTAAATGCCTTGGAGCCTCCAGAAAAGACAAAAGAGCATTGTGTTTTTGGGACTGAAGCACTAATGATCTTGGCTAAGAGAGAGTAGGGCAGACTTATGGCATGAAGCAGCAGCTTGGTCTGAGAATCATGAAATAGGAGCTGTTCACCATTCTTTTGGAATGACTCAGTGTCAAACAGACAGAAAATGATGCCAAAGTTTAGAAAATGCCATCCTGACCTGTCTGTGTCAGGTAGAATTACCCTTTCCTGCTAGTTTGGGTCAAAATGAACAAGTAAAATGATTTACAATGGTGTGACTCATCAGGCTGTGCCTCATCCACCTGCCCAGCCAACAGTCTGGGAAGCACTGGCTGAATCCAGGAGCTGTGCAGTTGTTCCAGTTCATTCCCAGTCAAGCCAAGCAAGGTGTACACACCTTTTGAAACTGCCTGCACATGCTGTTTGAATGACAAGCAGGAAAGGAAACTCCAAATCAGAAACCAGAGCCTCATTTCCAATGACTGACATGCTATGGCACAGGGAGTGCTTGTGAGGAGCCCCTACCCTTCTCTGCCCTGCAGGCTGCAGCAAGCAGCATCTCGTCTGTCTCTTCTTGCTCCACTTTTTCCCCATCTGCTTTGCCAAAAAAAATCATATTTTCAATAAAGATGAGAATTTGTTACTTGTAAAATCTACTTGTAATTCCCTGCAGGGAAGCTCTGAGCCTCCTGTAAAAGACCTCTTGGTCTTTCGTCTCCAGTTGTCTGAGATATTAAAGAAATCTGTGCCACATCAGCTGGGACTTTCAAATGACTTCATGTAGCACCAGGCACAGCCTACATAGGACTAATTAAAATATATTCACCTGGTAAATGAGAGGTTGGTTTTCTTGAAAATCAACCCACCTCCTCTGTAATTTGGAGACAATGTGTCCCACTGCCTTCTTTTCTGCCTGACCATGTCCTCTTTTGCTGCAACAAGACACTGTTCTCTGCGTAGGCAGCTTGGTCCCACTCCTCTTCCCCTCTACTGCTTCTCTTTTAAAAATGCAAACATTCAGCTGTTCATCAGGAGCCTGCTGTTTCCTAGACATTTTACTACCAGCCTTGTGACACTGGCAATTTGGATCATTTTGCTCCAAGCATATTTCATTGTGCAATTATAGTATCAGGACTGTGTCAGGTGAGCTGTACAAATGATACTCTGAAAGCCTCTTTGGGGGTTTTGCCTGTGTGTGGTGTTGTTTTGGTTTGCTTTTTATCGAGCTTCAGTCTCAGAAATAATAGACTGCTCATTTATTTGCTGGGTTTTAACAACCACCATGGTAACTATCAGAAACCACAGTTACACAACGTTACACACCTTCATTTATTATTTGAACGCTGCTTTCTGAGCTTTGTCATGGAAATGGGCTTAGTGAGGGAAATGCAGGTAAAAGTGGCCAACAAGGATTAAAGCCAAGACCACCACTCTCTGTCATGGTCAGAAATTTATCTTTCAGAGTCTATCTTTGATTTACAGAATCTATCTTTTGATTTTTCACCTGTATTTGAAGTAACAGGACTTAATGACAAGAGAGTGGCTGAGTTACTGAAGATTTCACTCAGAAAGAGAAGAGATTAGGAGGGTTCTTCTGACCATAAACACTAGAATTAGTGCTCCCTCAGACTATCAAAACCAGGATTATTGTGCTAAATTGTGTTTAGTCAAGAACTTGAAGCAAAGAGATACAGTCTGTTTTCAGAAGTGTCTCTGATGAAAAGGAAAAAATGGTCTGTAGATGGATAAAATCCTTCTTGGTCTCTTCTTTCACTTTCCCCATCATTCTGGGAAAACCTTTGTTTATCTTTATAGAAATTAACCTTTAGCTGCAAAAAACACCTCAACCCCCCAAAAAACATACCCAAACCCCAAGTTAATGATTTATTTCCTCAAGAGACATGTGTACTTTATCTGTGGAGCAACTCTCTACATACAGGCCTCTATTTTCATGTTGCCCTTTAGGGGGTATTAACTATGTAAACATCTTCAAAACAAAGAGGCAGGATTGTTTCATTAGGGAAAACCATCCCTGCTTCCAAAGGCCTCCTGGGAAGCAGGAGAAGTTCATTAGAGCCAGGGTGATGTAAAGGCTTTGTGTGCATGCAGAAATGGAACCACCATGAAACTTTAATGACCTCAATGCATTAGCAAATCTTAAGCCAGAGTAGAATTATGCTGCCTCTGGGGACCCCAGTGCACCTCCTTGGATTTTGTTTTTTAATGCTAGGGAAAATCTAGCCTTCAAATTTTAATTTCAAGAGCAAAACACTGTGATGGTGTGAGCTGAAGAAGGCAATCAGGCTGGCCCTAGGCCACTGGTGTGTAGAAAGTGAGCGTCCTAATTGTCAGCTGCTGCCCTTGCTCCAGTCAGTGGAATTGCCAAGACAGAGCTGCTTAATCCATGTTGCCAAATAAAGGCTCACCTGATTTCTTTCCCTTTTGCTCCTCCATGAGCAGAGTCCACTGCTGAATCACTTTCCTTGCTTTGATAAGTCACCACATGCTGGCCATTTATAAAGCACTGAGAAGACATTTGGCAGTGTTACGTCAACAGCAGGCAACTGTTCCAGGCTGTATTAATCCCAGTGGAAATTACTGTAGAGGTCTCTCCTGTGAGTTATGAGCTCTATTAAAGGTGGGTGACATTTCTCCAAGGAATACTTTGTTCAGCAATGGCAGAAAAAAAGCACAATTTCAGATGCATTGAAACCCTGCAGAACAATTTATGCTGAAATCTGCAAACATTATCATTCTGAAGAAAAATATATATACCATTCTCCCCAAGAAATTTAGTTTAGAAATGATGGATCAAGTTTGTTTAAAAGTTGCTATTGAAAAAGGAGAACAAGTCTTTGATGAGAGGTGGTGTCTTCCACAGTTTTTGAGTTCTTTTGTCTTCCCTTCCTCTTCTAGTACAGGGTGGAGGGAGCAGGTGTCACCTGGATGACAAAGCTTTCAAGACTGGAGGATGTGGAGAATCTGGGGAGTGTGCCTGTGATCTGGATTGTTTGGGAAGAAGCCATATGCTACAGCCCAGTGCTTCTCATTTTGGGAAGTGTGTGTGTCCTTGAAAGGCAGGAAAGGCCATCCTGAGCCAAAATAAGGGACCAGCCAGCCCAGGGCCCCCCTTTTGGCAGTGGCTGGATGCAAAGGCTGATGGACAAGGAGGAGCATGGTGAGTCTGTGAGATACTTCTGTCCTTGTGCTCCGCCTGCCTCCAGCTATGCCTAGGCTTGGGACTTTCTGAGTCTGCTGGGGTTTGTGTAACTTGTAACCCTGACAGGATCTTTTCCAAGCACCTCAGCAGTTTCCACTGGACCTTTGTCTGAGCCCACAGCATCCTTCAGTAAAGGGTACTTCTCCCTGTAGTGGCTTGCTCAGGCTGAGAACCACCAGTCTTGAAGAGAAGGAAGCTAATCTTTCTCCTCATTGTTCTTGTTTGCTGTTTTTAGATACACAGCTGTCTTTTGACCCAAATGACAATGACATTTCTGTGGTACAACCACTGCCTCTGGTGCATGAAGCACATTGGCATTACCTGACCAAAGAACTAATGATTCAGTGCTATGTCTGATGTTATTGCACCAATGCCAGCTGAGCTGCTGCTCTTTATTTCAGCCCTAAAGTTAGCCAAGAACATCAGATCCCAGCACCAGCAAGATCCACAGTGTGAAGTTCTCACCATGCCATGATGCCTGAATGGCACTGGTTGGTAAGGTCAGGGTGGAGCCAAGAAAGCAGCTGTGCCCACTCACCTTTGCAAGGGGTCAGTGACAGGCAAGGACATCAAATACTCCTTACTGCCACAGGAGATGGGCAGCCCTAGCAAGCAGCTGTGGATGGGGGGGGAATCCAAGGGAGTATCTTTGCACTGGCAATCACTCTGAGCTCTACTACTTTGATTTTAATTCATTTTCCAGACCCAAGATTAAGAATAAGTAAAAAACCTAGCATGGGTGAAATTCAAGCTAATTCCACAGATAGTGCATTTTTAAGTTTTTGGTTACTTCTTTTTGTTTTTTTTTTCATAAGAAGAATGAAATGTTAAGAGTACCTTTACTTTTGTAGACACATGATGTGGTGCATTTCCTGTTTGTCTGAAGGATAAGCTCTTGTATGAAGCAAGGCTTTTATTCAAGTTTTAAACTTTAATGTTGGTTAAAAAGTAATAATGCATCTATGAGGCATGGTTATGGAGGTAAATATTTAAAGGAATTGCATAAATCTACCTTGTATCAGGGGCAAGTGTTTGGGAAGGATGTTTCCAAAGTTGGAAAGGGTCTTTATCTTTTGTGTAGTGGATCAAACATCAGTCCATCCTCCCCTGCCTTTTCCCAGTCAATGGAGGACCTGAGTGTCTCTGCCAAGAGCACAGTGTCATTTTCTTTGTCATCTGTGCATGCCTGGTGCATTGATTTTTCCATGGCAGAAAGTGGAACAAGTTCTCTCTTTAGTGGAGAACTCAGAAATGTGATGTGTAGAAGAGAATCATTGTTTTTTAAAATGCAGCTTTTCACTGTTCTTGAATCTTGCCCAGACCAACACTTCTGGAGCCATCCTCAGGCTGAGCCTGCCAGCATGTGTCCTGTCAAGCTCTGGGTATGGCCTAGATTGGAAGTTGGCTCTGGGGTTGTTTTTGGGAGGCTGGTACCACACACAGCTTGTGACACTATTAGTTATTTGCTCCCTGGGAGCAGCAGGGGCACATTGATCCTTGGGTGTCCTTGTGGTGCAAACACATTATCCTTTAGCTCTCTCAAGCCCTGACTCCATCAGCTGTGCAGACAGAGATGTAGCTGCACATCCTGAAAGTCCATCTCACAGCATTCCCCCAGGAGGAGAGACACATCTTTGATATCACTGGATGTGATAATTTTCTCAAGTTTCAAACTTCAGGCTTGACAGTGCCTGTTTTTTAATTCTAACCAAGGAAATCAAGATCTAATCTTTATTTATATTTTTATTAATAATGGCAGTCAAGTCTTTTACTGCTAAATTGGAAAGTAGCAGAGAGAAAGCTGGGAGGTTTATCACTAGCTGGGAGTCTGCACCAGAGCCCTGGGCCAGTGTGTTCTGTAACAGCCCCAACTTAACTATTAAACAGAGCAAACTGTTGGTATTTTCAAACAGCTTTAGTCTTGTTGCTCCTGCAAATCCCAGAACAAGGATGATAAAAGCCCCCAGGTGTCAAGCCTGGCTCTCCATGTAGCCCTCTTGACTTTCAGAGCTGCAGCATCTACTCCACAAACAGATCTTTTCTTTCTGTGCTAAGTGGTGGACACCACAAAGTCACCTCCTGTAAGAGCTTCTCAGCTTGGCACATTGTGTTAGATCCTCTTTGCAGCCATGACCATAAAAATTCAATCAGGGAGATTTCCAGTGGTTCCTGGGACAGATTCTCAATGAAAATAATCACATAAATTCTGGTTAAAAGGGACTTGTGGAGGTCTTTGGTCCAGCCTCCCACTCAAAGAAGAACTTTCACCACTGCTAGAGGAGACCAGGGGTGGCTTCAGGTAGGTGAGTCTAGAAAGTTGCCAAAGACAGAGGTCCCACACCTTTAGTGACCTTTTTTCTGTTCTGCAGCAGCCTCCTCCTAAAAAGAATTGACTGCTGTCCCATCTGGAGTGCCAAAGCTGAAACCTGTGGCCATTGCTCCCTGTTTTAGTAACAGAAACAGCTCTAGGAATCTTTGATAGGTTTCCTTACAGCATTTGTGTAAAATATGGGACATTATTTCTGGACCAGGTGCATTTTTTTGGATTATAGAGCACATGAGTCATTCCCAGCTGGATCTGTGAGCACATTACTGACAATCCACCCTCTCCTGTAGACAGACCATCACTACAGTGAACAATACAGCAGTTGGTGCCTTTCCAAAAATGGTTTTTGGTAGAGGGAAAGCAAAACCAGAAATGCAAACCAGACAGCTCTCCAGGTTGCTCTGTTTTAAGTCTTGTGCTTTCAGCTCTCCTGCCTTCCTTTCTCCTGCCCACAGTCAATTATGTGGCCAGGCTGGGAAGATAGCAGGAATATTTAAAAAGCCTGTATGACAGACTTGATGCCATTTTTGGCCAGAGTCAAGGGAAGGAAATAAATTAAATTGTCTTGCCTTGCCCATGAAAGAAGATGCTGCTACTGAGCAGAGAAACAATCTCATCAATTCCCATGGAAGGAGGGAGAGCTGAGGAAGAGAAGGAGAAATGTGACTGAATGGCAGCTGGTGGAGGGCAAGAAAGTAGCATTTCCCTGTTATAGATCCTAACAGGGATTGGTTTGTGGATCTCTCATCCTTTTCACGTTTGGCTCTTTTAATATGAAATCTGGAGACCACAGGCAGACAAAAACTAAACTTGGCAACCTCTCATCCAGAGCTGCTTCTGGATGGCCATGATGCCAATTCTGACAAACACAGTCACTCCTCACCCTCCCATCCCCAATATCCTTCCCTCATTTATTTTAACTACTCTTTTTCTTGTTCCCATTATGCAGCTTTTCTTCCTGTTCAGAGTTTGGTGTGTCTGTTCATGCACACATACAGCTGGTGGACATGAGCATAACACTGCCAGAACAGAAGAGGGAGACCTCTGGAAAATCCAGTGCTCACATGCACATATTCAAAGCCTTTAAGGAATAATGTGGATAGGTGACTGGAAAGATGCTTTGATGGCAAAGGTAATAATGAAATGAAAACATTCTGCCAAGGAGGGAAGCCTGTTAAAGAACAGTGTGTAACTGCAACACATGGAGAACTGGGACTCAAGGCTGGGCACTGGTGTCACCAGGCAAGTCCCAGTGATATGCTGTAACACTTAAAAAGGAGCTCTTCTGCTCACAGTGTTCTGAAGATGTGGAAACAGACAAGGAATACCAGTACTGCAGGCTTTCCACACTTTTCATGATAAGAGGCAACAGGCACAAAATGGATCGGAGGAAGTTCCACCTGAGTATGAGGAAGAACTTTTTCTTTGAGGGTGACAGAACACTGGAACAGGCTGCTCAGAGATGTTGTGGAATCTTTTCCTCTGGAGGCATTCAGCACTGGACACAAACAACCCTGTGCAATCTGCTCTGGGTAAGCCTGCTTTAGCAGGGAAGTTGGACTGGGTGATCTCCAAAGGTCCCTCCCAAGCACAACCATTCTGTGATTCTATGATACCAGGAAATTTCCAGGGACATTCACATTTCCACATTCCTGTGCTTGGCAGCAGATCTAAGGCCATGTTTTCAGACCTTTCCAGTTTAACACCAACTGCATTTTCCTTTCATTTGCAGTCAGAAAATAACCACAATAATGTGGAATAGATTGTTCTGTTCACAGCAAGGATATGAAAAAGCCCTTGTTCAAAATTTCTATTCATTTGTTTTGCTTTCTCTGAAACCCTAATACCAGTTTGTGCATTCATTAGTTCTTATTTAAAAAAAAAATAACAACAACCCAAAATGTAATTCAATTATTAATAGCACTGTGATTAAATTTGGCCTTTCACTTTCCTTCAGAGTCAACCCCCTGAATTCCATCTCCCCAATGCCTCTCTCTGTAGTATCGATTCAGTACTGTTAACCTTTCTTTATTACTTGTTTATGTTCCCCCATCAGTTTAAAAACATCAATAAGAAGCTTTTTAAAAAGGACAGAAGCAACAAATAGAGAGACATTGAGGAAAGGTCAGGGATGCAGAAGAAGGCAGTGCCTGCTTCATGGAAGGAGCAAACAGACAGTACAGAAAGGTTAGTGGTCCTGCTGCTGAAGTGAAGGAGGGATTTGTTTATTCTACAGAAATGTCTGCTCCTGGTGTAGCTTTAGACACAAATGTGTTCAGCCCAGTCTGAGCTTCAGGGTACTGGGGAGGGCTGGACATAGCCTCAGTAGTGTGGCTGAGATGGTCAGCAGGACCTTTCCCTTCAGGGATCAGGAAGCTTTAGGTGTGCTGAGTCGATTCTACTTTCTGTTTGAGCATAAACCCCACCTGAGGGCACCCCCTGCTCTGCTCAGGGCTGTGCTGGGTGTAGGTTGTTGGCTGGCTGTGGCAAGGCAGCAGAGTGTCTGCATCAGTGTGTGACTGAGGGCATTCAGCCATCAGCATTTCTATCCTCAGGACAAGCACCACGAAGGACCCAGGACAGACTTCCCTGTTTCGGTGTCTGCTGAGCTAGGAAAGCAGCCCAGCTCAGAGGAACTAGCTCAGGATCCTCTGCCTCCTCCTCCTCCTCCTCTTCTTGGCCCATAAAGCTGTGCTCTGGGCAACTTGGAGTTCACTACCAGAAGAAATCCTCTCCTGAAGGATGCTAGTCCTCTGGCTTTGAAAGGAACAAAGGATGGAGCCATTAGAGCAGTAAATTTTTCAATTACTTCAGGGGAAATGTCAATCCTGCTCAAAGGCTTCCAGAAACAGGAGAAGCCCATTCAGGCCTTCCCATTCTTGGCTCCCCAGAGACATGATGGCAGCTGGAAAGTAGAAGGTTGGTGGGGTGAAGGTGGGGAAGAGACACCTTGTCCACCCCCAGATCTCTGAAGTCTTCAGGATTCCTGGCACTTAAAAGCTAAATGCTCCTCACTGTTTGCTCTGGTGTTACCACTGCCTCTAGCAGACCTTGCCACTCCTCTGTCTTCAAGAATGGTCTCAGATTTTTCTGGTCTCTGGAAACTGTGTCTTATACTGGAGAAGGTTTTTCAGTGAAATGGTAAGAAAATACCTACTATTTTTTTCCTTTTCATGGTTTAAAAGCTGCAATACCTTTACCTTCCAGAAAACAATCTCTTGCCCTGAAGACTTTCCCTGCTTTGCAGTCCAGTACAGGACAGTGCAGGAAATATTATCCAAAATGGAGAAGACCTCCATTCCACACATCCAGAGTGTTCTTAAAAGAAGATAAAAAAGTAATCTTAGTTATTAAAGACATTTCTCATGACCTTTTAGGAACAGATGTAATTACATATGACATGTCTTCAACTCAGAAAGCTGTAGAAGTAACTTATCTTTCCTGTGCTGAGAGGTGACATTGTGGCTAGAGTTTTGCATTGAAACACAAAGGTGACACTTAGCAGTCCTCAACATAATTTGTAGTATTGACAGGGCAAAAACCCAAACAAACATCAGACTAGGAATAAAAGAGCACTTTAATCCTTATGGTAGGTACAGTGTAGCCAGGATACTGGATCCTTATTGCTTCTGCAAACAGATGATGTATGCAGATGAGTATCACACATTGTCTCATTTAATGACATTAATTACTTACTTGAAAGTTCACCTGACAGAACAATTTTCACTCAAACTTCATGAACAGACATTCCCTCTCACCTCAAAGTGAGTTCTTTACTGAGCACAGTGTGGCTATTTCTACAGAAAGAAAGGCTCTTTGCATTAGGCTTTGACTTTTCTGATACCTTCCTGTCTATAAAAAGTGTGTCCTGGCTTGGGCTGTTTGGATGCCCCATGAGATTATTGTTCTTGATATTTATCTCCTTAGGCTCCATTTCCACCCCAAGGAGGAAAGCCTTGGGAGTTTAAGTGTTGTTCATTCCTAAATTTCAACTTTCACCTGGTTTTATAGAAAGGCAAGGGATAGAATAGATTTGTCCTTTTGGTTGCCCAGTCACCTGAAGATATTTACAGGCAATCAGTAAAAGTGTGTTAAAGCTTTCATTTTTCTTTTCTTTTGAAGTTCTTTATTCCATTACATGATGGATATTTTAGCCTTAAGCATATCACTTTTCTGCTGGTTTACAATAATACTGTTTTGTAAACAGCTTATCTGTCACAGAGGCAGAGGTGACACCATTGGCTCTTCACCATGAGAAGCTACAACTTGCAAATTGCACTCCTGGGTGACAGAAAGAGAGCAAACTGTGAGTCCATCTCAGTGAAACCAGCTGCAGTCTTGTCTCCTTAGTTAGGCACCTTTCTTCATCTGGGGAATGTGCAGTTGCAGGGTGAACTCAGTGCAATCTCTGCTATGGCATTTGTACAGGAAACCACTGAGGAGCTGTCACTGTGCTGGGAAGAGCAGTCACACTGCCAGGTTTGCAAGTTTTACAAATGAAAATGAAAAGAAGGAGGGTATCCCTGGGCCATGTGATGGGGGATGACCTTGCAATAAGACCTTTGATTCAACATCACAGTCTCTGTCTTTTGTTGTTATGTGATTCCAAGAATCAGAGTGAAGTGAGAGACCAAAAAAAAAAAAAAAAAAGAAAAAGTTTTTTTCTAGAAAAAGCTGGAGCCAAACTGTATTTCCAATATTATCTTAGTAAAATCCTTTCTGTTGCAAGTTTTCCTCAGCTAAATCAGGATGTCTATCTCCTGTTTTACCCTGGCTGAGAGATCCTCAACTCCTCATCACTTCCCTGAAAGTGTTGAGATAAGAGTTTTCTGTAGCAGTACACTTCCCCAGCCAAGAGCAGTGTGTGTGCAAGAGAAAAGAGCCTCTGCCTGAATGGCCTTCATCCATACTTCTTATTCTCTTATTTGGAAATGAGTTTGTCACCCAATCAGAGAGCAAAAATGAAATCTAAATCAACAATGAATGATGGGTGGAACGTACACATCTCTCACACCCAGACTGTTACGTGACAGTTCCAGTCCTTGCTGACAGTGAGCTAAGAACCAACTGATTATAATAGATAGGCAGTAAATCTTCATTTACAAAACAAAAAATAATACAATAACAAAAGCTCTCCCTCTTGGTGATTCTGAAGAACCTCAAGTGCTTAATCTCCAGGAGGAGAGATGGTAGGATAAATGTTTTGCTCAGAGAGGTGGTGGAATAAATGGTTAAAGACAGTGTGAGAAAACTCATTTCAGCTGCAGAGAGAAGTGACAGCTGAGCCTTTCAAGTCAGTGGTTAGCAGTGATTCATAGGGATCTAAATATCTTCCTTTTGAGGTAACTCTTTACACCAGGGAAGCCAAGACAGCAACAGTCAAGATGGGTTAATTGAGGGGATTAAGAATCCCTTTCTTTAGGTATTATTAGAGAAGAGGTTTTTGCCTTTTCTTTTACAAGTGGCTCTGCCTTTTCTAGATCCCTGGTGCAGCTCATCTTAGATGTATGGGTTCAAGCTGAACTCATCTCACTTGTGCAAAGGATAACCCAGCAGAGAGATCCAGGCTGCTGGAAACAAAACTCTCTGTCTAAGCCATCACCAGTCCCCTCAAAGAGATTGTACCAGAAAACTGAGACCTCAGTGGGAAAATGAAGTTTGAAATAAACTCCTTTTCTTTTCAGTATCTCCTTGAGAAAGAATCAATGCCTCATATTCAGCTGTACCATAATTCCTGAAGTACTCTGGAGTGCTTTTCCTTTAGAAAGGAATATGTAATTGTATGTAATGGTATTAGCTGTTAATCCTTGCTATAATATTTATGTTTTAGGACAACTGGTGTCACTGTACAGCCCCTATGTGTACACATAGTGAAAGAAAATCCCTATCTCAAACACCACACTGCTCAAATTGACAAGGCAGACAAAGGAACAGAGAGACTCTCATGATCCTCATCTTAGAGCTAAAAATTCAACCCTTGGGGACATTAGACAAGTATTTTGTTGTCATAAAGTGGTTTGCTGCTGAACAGGGAGATGAATGGGATCTTGGGTTCATGTTTAACAATAACAAAATCAGTTTGGAAAAATTATTTGAACAAACACAATCCAGCAGTGAGTGGTCTCCTGGATCCAACTCATCCAGTATTGTAGGACAAGATGCCAGAAAGCAGAATCATGTGGGTATGATACACACACAAAAATATCTGCTATTAGGGTGGTATGATAATGTTGCAATTAACTCTCAAGTTAGAACGTTAGAAAGGAGGAAAATAGAGATTGGAAAACATGATAAACTGCTATAAAAGTTTTTGAGATGTGTATCTGACTGTGTTTGATGAAAGGGTTTTGATAACTCTTTTGCTGGGGCATGTTGCATATTTAACACAATCACCAATCAACCTTTCTGCAGGGAGTGCTTGCCTGTGAACACAGCTTCCTCTGGAGTCTCAGCAATGGAACCCATGGCTGCACTCCTCCTGTCTGCCACCAGCCCTCTCACACTCCCAGACAAGCACTCCTTCTCCACAGCAGCTTCCACAGCCTGTGCTGGCTCTTTAAAAAGCACCAGATCCAAGGGTCCAGCTGCACTGCTGCAGAAAACACAGCTAAAAAGCATCTGGAAGCAGCTCAGGTCTTACCCTCCAAAGCAGAGAACTCAGTGTGTTTGAAGACCTGAGCAGGGTCTCTATGATATTGTCAGGAAAATCCACAAACACCAGAGGTTTGTGTCCAAAGAGGAGACAGAGGAGTCCTGCACCTTTATTTGAATAAAGGCAGAGAGTCCACTGAGGCACACACCCACAGGGTTTTCTCTCTGGAGGTTTCAGAGGGTTCACCCTCCTTTCATCCCAAACTCCTGCCCTCTTCCTTTCCCATTGGCTGAGGCACCAGGAAGGTACAGCCCTCCTGAACCTCCTACCCCATATCCCCCCTGGAACCTACTGTTTTAGCCCAAAGTTCAGAACCTCAGGCTTGTGCAGACCCTCTTGTCTGGTTCAGTGGCCAAGGTGTCTGAGCTCTACAACAACCCTGCTGCCTCAAGCTGGTAGAGACATTGAGACCCATTTCAAAGACATTTACACCCACACCTTCACCCATCAAATAGTTTGTAAAGACATTAGCATTAGCTTTCCCCTCAATATGATATCACAGTTATTGTGGCCACTGTCTGATGACAGGAGGCCTTGGTGCAAAGTTCTGTCAGCTCCTGAGGGCAAAGCACTGAGGAGGGAGGGAGCATGGCCATCTCCAGCAACTGATGCAGAGTGCCTCCTGGCTGCATGCTTTGCAGAGGGCACCATCTCGACTGAAGTGCCAATGTACAGCTGAGGACTTCCCTCAGCCTCCCCTTAAGGCCCAGGTTTCAGCTCAAAATGCTTGATATGAGAGGGCCATGCTGCAGCCTGCCAAATTGTTGTTTTCCTACTAGGATGATGGGAGTGTGTTCCACATGCCCTGAGGCAGTCTGCATAGTGTTAGAAGGCTGTCCTGGGTAGAGGAAAGTGAACTTTTTTGTTGTTTCCCAGTGAAATTTCCTGGCTTCTTTCTACACATACAAAGAACAGGCTGCATTGGATCTGAAGGCTCTGCAGTTGTAAAGGTGCAAGTGTGCAGTCTTTCTGTCAGAGCAAAATTGGAAACAGGAATGAAGAGAGAATGCTAGGGACTCCCAGAGAATCAAAAAGCATCGTGGAAGAAAATCCATCAGAGCTGTGAGCTACAAAAAGGCCATTCTTGCCTTAAGAAGCAGTGGCTTAGTGCAGTCTGGGAGAATGTACCAAGGAAGTTCTGCTGCTTGCTTGCCCTGCTCTTACATTCTTCCTAGAGGATCTTTTAAAGTGATGTTGGAGATTCTAAACTGATGGGATGAAACCTTATGGTACAGACTTGATGTGGTCCCATACTAAGATTTCTGCAGTTTCACCCCTAATTCTCTTTCAGAACAAAACAAATAAACAAAGAAATGAATTATCCAGGAAGGCAGAAGAAGGTCATGAAAAGCTAAGGCCTCACTGCAAAAATAATAATAATCATAGTAGTAATAAGTGGTAATAAGTCCTGCTTCAAAAATAGTACAGCCTTTTTAAGAGCTTTGACCTTGAATTTTCCTTAGTACTGGTGTAAGTCACTCAAAAGAGCTGCTGTCTTCCATGCCCCATCTAGTGCACCTTAAAATGGAGTGGGGATGTGTTAACAACTGAGAAGTTGCAAAATGTGACATCTATTCATATCTGTCTCACCACCAAATCACTGTGTGACATAAATTAGACAGGCAGACAACTTTAAAGCTCCTTGGAAGGAGATGTTCAGGGACAGAAATTGTCACGCTTTGCTTGCCAAGTGGGACAGAGCATTTAGAGAGATTCTGTGACCTGAGTGTCAGATGCCCATTGGCAGCTGCAGAACTGCTTGCAGGATCACCTGCACAAAAACTGGTGGTCTGTGCTTTTAACCAACATGTTCATGTGCTTAATGCTACATGGGAGCAAAGGGTTCACAGCATGATGAGCCAGAGAGCAAAGCAGTGCTTAGATGGGCTTTTAATGTTGAATTATTTAAACTTGTATTGTTGGAGAGGATGGGCACAGCTGGTGTGTGTGGCTTTCACTGAGCAGCTTCAGGAGGCGGCCAGGCCTGGCTTCTCTAATGCTTACAGTGCTCAGCTCCCCAGAGTTAAAACACCACACAAACAGATTTAAATGTTTGTGACTTCCAGCCATGTCTGAATTTTAAGAGTAGCTTGGAAGAATGAATTTAAATCCACATCCCAAAGGCAAAAAATGCCATGAGCTACTGAATTCATCCTGGCCCTTTTCTGAATATGTATAGCACTGTCTCTACAAGCAAATCCCTTATGTCCTTTCATTCATGCATCCAGGTGGTGTATTTAACCTGCATCATCCCCAAAACTGCTCTTCACAGCATTTAATAATCCACCATATGGGTCAGTTCCAGGTGTGGGAATTGCTCCCACTGAGCAGTGTGAATCCTCGAGCTCAGGGCTCTTCATTCCCCTTTCCTCTGTTAGGGATCATGCTTACATGCACAGAACAAGTCCCTGTGGGATCAAATCTACACTGCTTTGATGTGACTGGCATTCAGAGCTGCTTATCTTGGCTGCAATGGCTTTGGGATGACCACTTTCATAAAGGAGTGCTTTTAAGTACATTTTAAAGTAATTTTAGAAGTGAACTTTAGAAAACTATAGCAAAGTGGATAGAGGATAGACAGATGGACAGATAGAGGCACAGGCAAGAGGTTTGACACAGGGTTGATAATCTGTGACCCCAGTCTGATAACTCTTGGGATTTCATGAAGTGAATGTTAATGAACCCCTTGCAGTGCTGGCACCTGAAAAGACTTCAGGTCTTTTTGAGTATCTGCAGCCACCCACTTCACCTCTCTGTGCTTCAGTTTCCTCAACTACAATGTATGGATAAAATATCTTTGCCTTTTTTTTCCTAGCTGTGAGAGCTGTGTCACTGCAATCACTGTGCAAGGGCAATATTCTTCTCTTGAGTCATGGTGGTCCTTCCAAACTCCTGTTACTTGAGAAGCTTTGTGCTGCTGCCAAAAGCAGGGATAAACATTGATGTAGCAGAAGAAACCACCTCATTAAAGTGCACTTACACACAGAGACCTTAAGCATTGCACTCAGGCACTTCTGACCTGTGTAACACATTTCTGCCACGTGGACTAAACAAAATTCCTGCTTAACAGAGACCTGCAAAGCTCCTGAGAGATGAAAAGCCACCTCTGATACATGAGGCTTCAAGCAGCAACTGTCTCCAAATTCTACACTACAGTAAGTGAGGACTGCTCCTCTGAGCAGTGGGGCCAATTGTGTTTCCAGCCCACTGCTGATGAAAGTTGTCAGGAATCCATTTTAAGTGAATCTGATGTATTTTTTTGTCTGTGATGGATTAGCAATCTGGCCAACAGTTGAGTGGTAGCTTTTTAAGATGCTACCTGAATTGCTTTCTACTGAAATACAATTCCCAGGCATTTCTCTGTGTCCTCCAGTGTTTCTCTATGCTTTTTATCTTTGTCCTGTAAAGTAAGACAGAGCTGTACTAGTCCCATTAAGGAGATCAGATAGTACATCTCCATGATCCCCATTATCATCAGGAGTTGATCTAGGGTAGAAAAGGGCATTTTTCAGCTCTCTTCCTCCAGTCCCTCAGCTCCTGCAGACTGCACAGCTCAGTCTGAATTTCAAAGGATTATGGTCTGGAGTCTACTTTTGATTATAGTGATATAAAACTGGAGTCCTCTGGCTTTGAGGAACAGGTCTATTGCATTTGCAAACAGGCACAGATTTTTAGAGAGCAATTTTGCTCCCACTCTGATGTGCTGGTGTGCAAACTTCCCCCACCTTTCTCCCTGGCCTCCAGCTCCTTCTGATCATTCATTATGAGATTTTATTTATAAATGAGTAATGAACAGGGAGAGAGTAAATGATCTGCTGAGGGAACCAAGATGAACCTTATTAATATTCTGTCTTTTCTCTCAAGTCACAGGGTAGGTGACCATAGCCCCATCAGGGAAGTCCTGCCTGCTCAGTTCTTTGGAGAAACAATTATAAAATGCAAATATTGACGGAACACATCAGTATCTCACAATCTTCAATATTATTTCCTGGACACGGGTTACATGTAAGAAACAACAGCTTAATAAGCCTTTTTCTCATTAGACTGGGGTTGCTGTTCAAATAAGATTGGGTAAGGCAGGGAGAAGGCTGAAGTGGATGTGTTTTTTTCATGAGCCAGAACCTGCTGAACAGAAGTCACGTCAGACATCCCAAAAACTCCTTATTTGCACCGTTAACTGACTGCCAGGGTCACAGCTCTTCTCATGTCAGCTGCATGCTGGGAAAGCCTGCATTCATTGGGAAGAGAAAGGCTTAAAGAGCTCAAGTTTGGGGTGTGGAAACAGGGAGACAATGAGGTCTCCTGGTGTCCAGTCCCTTCTCATCATTGTGCCCACAAAAATCCCCACACAGAGCTCTCTGCTGCATCAGTTTGTTTCTCAGGAAACTGGTGCCACCCTGCCTCTATTTCCTTTGTCAAGGCTGGGTTTGAATTAAGGAAAAACCTTTGTAGACCTTGGACTGGGACCAAGACTCTCGAATGTGGTGATGTGTAATAGATTATCACACAGACATCATAGGAAAAGCCTTCTGATATCACAGCCAGAAAAAATAAAATGATAGCACAAGGAATTCCCAGCATCTGGGAAAATCATTTGGTAAAGGACAATATGAAAACAGGGAGATTTTAATGAAGAAGCCAAGCCTGGATATGTTTGTTTAGCAGCTCTGCCTTTTGATGGGTATGGCAAACCAGGTACATTATCGAGCACCAAGAAAAACTCCAACTTAAAAATGGAATAGACTAGAATTGCTTGAGAGGTATCAATATATTTGTCCAAATAAAACAAGAAGAAGGGGAAAAAAAAGAAGGTTAGGTGTTAGAATATCTTCTTTTTATGGCTGGATATTGCTGAATGGTTCTTGAGTGGGAAAAATGAAGCTCGAATCTCAGAAATTCATCCTGATGATGAGACAGTATTTTTGCTTTGTAAAGCTGTATCATGCTAATGCTATTGCTGTCATACCAATGAGGTTTATGATTTCTGCCTGAATTTTCTTGCTGTTCTTTATTTTTAAAACCCTATTAAAACAACCATGTTACTGGCAGAGAAGGATAGTCTTGCAGTATCACATGGAAACGAGACTCAAGAGATCTGGATTTGACTTCTGATGGTCTCCCTGGACTCCTGCATAAGCTTTAGCACTGGCTCAGGGTGTGGGTATTGAAGTGGGTTAACTTGCACCTCAAGACAAGCTGTCTTCATTAAAAACAAAAAATGCAAAGCATGCAGACACAAGATACAGGCTTTAACTGTTCTAGTTGTGTCCCAGGAATGACAAACTTACCCCTGGATTAACCAAGGATAAGCATTTAATCATCTGGGACATCTACATTTTCCTAGTTTTTCCTCTTTCATACACAGTTTTGATTGGGTGATTTGTTGAGTTTTATACCCTGTATTTTATTTCTCAGTTCAGGCAACTCTTATTCACAGTCCTTCATTATCTTATATCTTGAGCTGGGAGGAACCTTTCCAGATGAGCAGCTGAATAAATTCAGAAATTCAGGGGGGTTTGGGTGAATAATTTCCATCAAAAAGGCGAAAAGTGAAAATAAGAGAGCCCTGCTGTGCTCAGCCAAAGCTTTTGCAAAGGTTCCATTTCTTCTTCTGGAAACAGAAATGATAGAATTTTTGCTAATTAATCTTTACAATAATCCCAGAAATCAAGCCTCTTTTTTATAAACTAATAGTTATTCTTTAGTAAAGTGACTCCAATTAGAGACACAGGAAACCCTCTCATCAATCTAAACCAATTGATTTTTTGCTTTGTTTAGTCAGTGGTGTAAATGAACAGAAGAAAAATCAATTGTTTCTGCCAGGCCTCTGTTTTATGAGGTGAGAGCATCAACACCTCTCATCTTTGTGCCTGCCCCCCCAGAGGCTGTGGTTACAAAAACATTTCTTTTGGCAGTTGTTGTGACTTCAGCTGGGCTCCTCCCCTAAGAACCCATTGTCTTGTCACCTCTTTCCCACCCTTGGCCATGAGTTTCTGATCCCAGGTGGTTCTCTCCACCACAGTCCTTTGAGGGGCTATCCAGATCATGGAGTTGAGCTGGTTTAAAATAACCTTCCCTTACCCCTTTGAATGAGGTTTATTTTTAATCTAAATGAGTTCCCTGAGTGAGTGATCAGAGAATAACATGATTCACCAAGGCAGCTGAACTGGTGGTTTGCACAAATGGGATTTAAGCCCTGGGATGAGGCAGTGCTGGAAGAGGGGACTTGCAGTTGTCCCTGATTTAAGCACTCTTATGATGGCCTTCAGTCAGAGCTGAGATTGCAGATTCCTTTGGACTCCACTGGTTTTAATCTACTGCTAACACTGTGGGTTTGTCAATAAAGGATAAGGCATAGTATGGACTATTAGATAAAGAATTTATCAAGTATTGATTCAACTTCTGCCAGGTTATCCAGCCTTCTCTCACCCTCCTGCTGCTTCAGTTTCATTGCTATTCATGTCTGAATAACTGTTAGTAAAAATTAGGGTTGGTAATTTGGGTTTGTAATTGGATCTGATAACTAAATAAGTAGGAGCAGGGAAAAAAAGAAAGAAGGAATAATGTGCTAATTGTGAATAATTACAAGCCCAAATTAACAACTCTACTGCCTCTTCTCCAAAACAAACACAGCCCACTTCAACTGAGTTTCAGAAACTAAAAGGTATCTGTTGCAGGTTCCAAGCCAAACCTAGAAAGAGATTATTCTAGAAGGTCCTCAGCACAGAGACCTTTCAGAACTAAACTACTGGACTGGAAAACATCCTTGACCCAGCTTCATGGCACAAAGTGGTAGCTCTGGAAAAAGCAGTTTTCAGGGATCAGCAAGAGCTGAGGGACAGAGCACAGGGGGACATTTCTGCAACACCTTTCATTCCCTGCTGCAACAAGCAAGGAAAAAAGGATGAATCTGAGGAGTTCCTGAGAGAGGGAGTTATAAGCAACTGGAAAATCAAACAAAACTTCTCCCTCCCTCACTACAGCCTTCAGTTGCCATCTCAAGGCCCCACCTGCCACATCAAGGAAGTGATTGTGGAAATAGACCTTACCTTGGCTCTTTTTCCCTTGTCCACCCTTTGACATGTGGCCTCCTGACCAACTGCCTTGCACACCACATTAACATGTTGATTGACTGAGGAGAAGGTTGGCCTGTACCTGGGCTGGGCCAATCCCCCAGGAGACCCAGGCTTATTTTCAAGCAGACTTTCCATGTCACCATGGTTTCATCACCAACAAGCAGCCTGGGTGCCACAGCCCTGATCAGCATGGCTGGGAAGCTGCTTGTGCCCACTGGAAAAATGAACAAATACTTTTCTCTTTCTGTTGAATCACAGCTATGGGAATCTCACTTTGTATTGCAGCTCATTTGTGGTTGATAAAATGCAGACTACTCTTATGACTCTGTGTGTCACTTAGGGACAGAGCTATGATCAAAAACATAGAGTGAAATCCTTGTCCAAAAACTTCTGCACCACTCAGAACTTGGCCATTGCCTTCTCCTGACACACAATTGTTACACTGCTTTACTGTGAATTTGCAGATGAGATCTGAATCTTGCATGGTGGTTGGCAGCATCAAAATGTTCATTCACAAAAGGAAAGAAATTTAGGTAATCTGGAAATTTTGAACTGCCCCAAATAGGAAGGTGGATTTAATAGTTCAGAAAGTAACATGCTTTAAAGTTCAGAAGTAACAGTTCATTTGAAGGTTGACACCACCCTGGCTTGAGAAAATGCCTTTGTCTCTGATATCCTCACTTTTCTTTCCCGCCAAAATCAGCAACAGAACCCTCCTGGCCACTGTGGTGTCCTGGTTTAACCTCATGTGTGACATTTCTAATAAAAGCTGTCATACAGTGGCTAATCTGTATATTTTCTTATGAGATTGAAAAAAAGGATTTGCATAGAGTTTAGTATGTATCAGAGTATTCCTCCATCTTTTACCACTATTTTGCATTACAAGCTATTGGCAAAGAGGCAAGGAAGCAATCAATAACTAAATCCTTCAGTACCCTGAGGAGGCATCTAAACTGTGGAGCACTGTTACCCTCTGGACTTGCATGTACAGTCCAGAAATACTGCAGCTGTGTGGGCATGAAGATAAAAATCATGATGCTAGATGTCCCAGAGGCAGCTTTTCCCTGTATCTCTGGTAACATTTTTGGGAGGAATAAAAAGCCACTCTGAAATCCTATATAACCATTATCTGAGTATACCAGATTTCACAAAATATTCATTTACATTTTTGTTTTGCCCATTTTTTGCCACTCCCTTCAGGTTCTCCTGTTTGCATCTCCTAATATGGACTTGTAGTTATCTCAGCTCCTAATCTTGCAAGCCCCTGTTTAATTCATCAAAATTCCTCAGCCCCTCCATGTACAGAGAAACACTTTTTTACTCTCCCTCCATCACTCTACACAGTGCCCATCTTGTTGCTGCATCCAGCTAAAAAATAGGAAATACAACAGCTGTGATACATCTGTGATACAGGTTGTCATTGACTCCTGCCTCTTAGAACAGCTTTAGTGTTTAGAAATTTCCAGTCATCCAGTCTCTTCTCCCTTGGGAATGGATCACTTTGGTGTGCTGGTCCAGAATATCGAACATATAACACATTTATGAGCAGTTTGCTCCATCAGCTCCATATGTCCCTGAGCACTGTGCAAAGTCCTAGGCAGAACCCTGAAGGATGAAGCAAAGCTGGGGTTCAGGTTGCACAAATGCTTTTCTCTTGTCACCAGGTTTGCTGTCCTCCAAGGTCTGGAGTGCTCTGCGTCCTCACAGTGACTGCAGCACTTGTCAGAGTACTGACAAAATACACCTGCTGAGCAGGGGGTCTCCTCTGCCTCTCCCTCCCACTCTGTGCCTGTTTCTCTGTGTATTTGTGCTTCAAAAATGGGAATATGGGGTTGAAATGTTTTCTCAGTCCTCCCACTCCCTTTTTTTTTTTCTTTTTTGTGAAGCCTTTCTCCTCCTCCTTATCCTATTCTTCATGTCTGTTGCAAAGCACGCTGAAGCAGTCTGCTCCCTGTCACATTTTAGGAGGAAAATGACATTGATATTGGACTAAATGCAAAAAGAGACTTTTCCCTTGTGAAAACTGCCTAATTGATGTCAAATCAAATAACTTTAAAGAGCTGTGATGGCTACAAATCGGATCAGAGGGGGCAATACCAGTTCGTTCAACTTCGTGCAGGGGCTGTGCTTTGCAGTTTAAGCAACAACACTTTGGCATTCAGAGCTTCTTTATAACCCAAACAAATCAAATCTCAAATCTTTTTGATCTTGATGCCTGACAATAGCTTATGATTAAAACTGCCGCACTGGAGCCTGGGAATGGATTATTATTATAAATAGCTGCAGTCTTGCCATTCCCTATTCTTTTCTGTGGGTCTGGAGGCTTGAGGCAAGAAAATCTGGCAAGAATATAATAGATGATAACATGAGAGGTCAAGTGAGACCAGGGAAAAAAGTTTTTTTCCTAATAGATTAATTTTAAAGATTCTAAGATTCTCTTAGTCTCTACCTCTGTGATTCAGATTTCAACCCAAAAGGTAACAAAACATAAAGGATATTTTAAAAGCTAAAACCTATTTTCCCAGTGATGATTCTCTGAAGCAGAACGGAATTATCTAGTGCTCTGCATTAAAGAAATGCAGTTTTAGAATGTGTCCATTCACTGTAGTATTGAGATGCAAGCTTAGTCTTTACAGGTTCCTCATGGCACATGAGCTATCCCAAACTCTGCTCTGGGCCACAGAAGAGGGTAAATCTTTTAAAGAACAAGAAGAAATTCAAATATTAAGCTAAAAAGGGTTGTGAGCAGAGATGACTAGCAAAATCAACTAGAAGCATTAGAGGAATTTTTAACCTGAAGGAGCATAAATTTACTGATGAGGGCAAATTTTCCTTAGTTGCATTTGGATCCAAAAGTTTTAGAGGGCCTCAAGGCTTTTCTGATTAGGTTGTTGGAGAGATGTCACACAAGGTGCTTTTAGCCCAGAAGCCTCAGGGCACATCACACCCTTGGCTGTGCCAGCCTGTGTGAGAGGGCAGGGAGTGCCCAGGACACTGCCAACACAGCCAGGGCAGGCTGGCTTCAAACCACTCTCAAATGACTTCACTTCTGTGCTTCTGCCAGGAACTGTGAGCTCTGTTAAGCCTATAAAGAAAACATGGGAACATCTACACCTGTCCAGATCATGATCTGTTACAGTTTTTCCTCCAAGTGTAGCCATCAGCAGGTGCCTAAGGAACAGTAAGAATGAGACAAGTGATTTTTCAGTTTCCCCTGAATATTGTCCCTATCGTAGTATTTAATATGAGGAGACTTCCTGAACCTGGTTTCTTTTGCCTAACAAGCAGAAGAACCTTTCAGGAAAACAGGAAAATCTTCAAAACAAAAATTCTTTGGATATTTTTAAGGCAGTGGACTAAATCTTCCATGGGATTAAATTAGCACAGTGGAAATGAGGTTAATTAGTTGATAGCAAAGCAGGCAAAATGATTCTTCTTATTCCCAAAATTTTGAACCTTTAAGAAGCACAAGTTTTTTTGTGGTTTCAGATTTATATATGCAATAAAAATATATAGTGGATTTAGGCAAAAATCAGTAATAAAATCTTGGAAAATGTTTCATTTTTTAAATAAAACCCTTGCTTAGCTGTATTCTATTACTGTTAGGAAGGACAATCCAAGCCATATCAAACATTAGAGATAGGATTGCCCAGATCTGCTCTGTGGCTCTCATTTTATGCCAATTCAGTAAGAAAGTATTGTATATTTTCAGGAGGAGCACACCAGGTTTTAAAGCTGACATTAATTTTTTTGGTAGATTTATTTTTTTTTTTAGAATAAAAATGGAAGACAAGATAAGCCATGTGTTCAGGTGGGTTTAGTATAAATTAACATCATTCCTTGCAGTAGGGACTTTGCATATTCTAAGGCAGCCAGGCTGTATGTAATGTTTTACTCTCTGCAGAATAATAATTAGTATTAAAGACTGATTCTCAGTCTGATTGCTGGCACACATTTACAATTTATCTCATGGCAAGCTCTGGGTGGAAGACATTTTCAGAACTGGTTGGGAGTTAGGCAAAAAAGATTTATGTTAAAAGATAACCCTTATAATTTAGTTAACAGACAGTCTTAAACTTAACATTAGACTTTCAGGTTGTTTTTAGTATTGATGAACTGTAAAATTCCACTCCTGTATAGGTGTGTGGAGGAGGGAAGGTGGACACACAAGCAGAGGTGTGCACTAAGGATAGGGAGACCAGACAAACTGAACCAGGTGGTGAAAGATAATGATGAGAAAACAGCATAGAAGAAAAAATGGTTTCACCACTGCTTTTCACTGTTTAGTTGTGGTACTGAGAGAAATAGCAGCTTTATTTCTTTATTATGCACCCACAGCACGAATCAGGAATTGGTATTGCAGATCACCTCTAATGCTGGAAACCATTTGTCTTGTAAATGCAAATGGTGGCCAATTAAATAAAACTGGAAAAGTGTGCCTTTTCTGCTCTTCACATTACAATACAAAGCTGATCTGACATATGAGCAAGAAAATTTATGCTACAATAGTGGCCAAAATAGAGAGAAAGAAAGGGATTCAAATAATCATTATAACATGAACCCAGTGGAAGGGCTTATAAGAAAACTTTTCTATTTTCTCCAGCAGTCCACAGAATTGTCAATATGCCCAGTGAACTTGGCTTTGAGGAGCAAATCACAAAGAATTTAAAGGACAACGGGCTAAATCAGCCTCAGTCTTTTAGCACTGGAACTGACCTGGAAGAACCTTCATTACAACCCAGTGTTCCTACTACCTTTAATTTTCAGACTTTTTCAGTCATCTTGGTCCATTCAGTCCTTGCCCTCTCTGTTGAGGCTACCCACGAGGAGAATCAATGTCTGTGTGTGATGGTAATTTTTTGGGATGCAGAAATATCTTCAGCAAAAAGACCCTAAAAACATCATATTCTTTCAATAAAAATTATTCAGCCCAAAGCAAGACAATAGTTACCATATTGCTGTGTCTTGGATGCAAAACCGGAGGCTTTGAAACTCTGCAGCATTGAGCTAACAAGCCTGCCTGGTGGTGTGGTGTGAAGGGGCAGTGATTTAAAGATCATTTTAAACATTTACTCTCTTTTATTGCAGTGAAGACTTTCCCTTCCCCAAAATTTAAAATTTAAAATGTGCCTCCTCTGAGCATGAGGGCACTGCTTTTTGCTTTCTGAGACGGAACAAAGTATTTCTGTGATGAAAAAAATATGATTTTGATTTTAAGCAGTAGGAACATTTTCCCATTGCATATTTTTCATGCTGTGGAAACTAACCATCCACCAAATATTTCAAATGTGAACTCTCAAACAGCTCTGCTGAAAGACATTTTCCTCCTCATTTTATATTAAAGCATAGCCCTGAAAGTTGTGATTGCAAATAATACTCTCCCAGGATCCCTTTCCCCAGATATCATGGTATCACTCCCAAAATTCCCTATGCATAAGGGAATTTTTCCATCCCTTTGTAGGACCTGCAAAGAAGAATGATGGAGTTAATGGGCTGGAAAGGAAGTGGGTAAGTAAGAAACCATATAATTTCATTTTTAATCCTCAGACTGGAGGGGAGGAGGGGACAGAACAAATTTAATCCAAGTACACAGTTCAAAGATGTGTACATGAAAAAGTACAATAGCACAGACTCCATCTAGTGAACAACTGTACAGCCTCCCTTGAGCTTTGGTGTATAACACTGATTTACACCTTCTAAGAATCTGACCTGGGAGATTACTGAGGCTAATTCCTCTTTAAAATAAAATAAAAAATAATTTGCCTCAATCCATTTAATATTCAACCCGCCATTAACCTAAATTCAACATTTTCTTGTAGGTTTTTAATTTAGCACCCTGACCCCCAAAATGGAAAGGCCAACTCACGATTGCAACCCCCACAGTGCAGCCACCACAGTCTCTGCCTCCCAGGCATCCTTATCATCCCAACCATGTTTCCACCTTGGCAAGCAGGAATCCTTTCTTCTGAGCCTGAGCACCGGCGGATTTGCACCCGCGTGGTTCTCCGTCAAAGTTCATTAATTTACGTCTCTTTGGCAGACTAATAAGGGCAAGGAAAGGAAGACACTCACATATATGGCTGTTAGTTTATTTCCTGAAGCTTCATGGGTTCTGTAGAAACTTTCCAAAGGGTGGAAAGCCCCCTGCAACACGCGCACCCCAAGAGAAGCCCAGGAGAGTTTCCCACATCAGCGCGCAGCTCAGTGTGCCCCGTGCCTTGAGCTCAGGCAGGAGCAGCCACTGCAGGCCCAGGTTTGGTTTGCCTTGAAGACTCAGCAGAAATCTCTCTAGGCAGCTCTGAGCTCTCCTGTAAAGCAAAACATCAGGGTGCTTCCCATCATGGCAATAGGGCTTTCTGAGGAGAGACAGGGGCAAATGCTTTCCTTTGGCCATGCCGTGTTTCTGGCAGGTGGAGCGTGCAGGAGAGCTCCAGGTGTGAACATGAGCTGCAGAAACAGTCCTGAAGCTCTGGAGACACAAGGAATTCTTTAATGAGCCCGTTGCTATGCCTTCACTGATGATGGTGCCCTGCATTATGTTGGAGAGAAAGCATTGCCTAATTTGTTTAGAGACAGCCCAGTGATGTATAAATTAAGGGAGCTTAATTAACTGGATGGTCTGTGCAGAGATAAGATTTTAGGTACCCAAATTGTCACTCTGGTCTTTTGCTCCACTCTCTGTACAGCAGATACCTCTGTTTGTCTGCTGCCCTCAGTGGGCAGCTGAACCAGCTGAGCAATTGAAGGTGGCTTTGTGCCCTCACCCACAGCTGGGATAAAGATAATTGTAATTATGGGATTGTATTTGTCTCAAAATGCAACAGCTTTTGGTGAGGCTGTTGCTGTGTGCTCACTCAGATGAAGTGTCCCACCAAGCCATCCACCAGAACAGGTCTGCCCAGCTCAGCCTGGCTCTGGGCTAGCCCTGGGGCTGACCTACACACTGGAGTGACCTACATCACCCAGATGGTCAGAGGTTCTCTCTGCTCTTCAAACAAACAAATATCAAGCACCTATTTTCTGACTGAAGACAAAGTCTCATTTTAGGCACCTAGACCAAAAATTGATTCTATTTCCTTGCTAATCCAGGAAGAGTCAAAATGTTGGGTTTATCTTTCAAGTGGTTTGCACACAGTTATCTAGATGTATCTCAGTATTTCCAGGGCTGGAAACTTGTTGTTGGTCCTAGACCTTATACTGAAAAAGGTACTGATGTATCTTCTCTTATCCAGGCCAGCCATAAATTCAGGGTGGGGATAAATTCACAAAGCAAAAATATGCCTATTATTTTTCAGCTCATATAGTCTCAGCTTTCCTTTCAAAATAAAAAAAGAATTCAATCCACCAAAATCCCAGTGGATCCACCAGCCTCCTAGTCTTCAGCCTTAAGAGGGAATGAAATGAATTTAATCTCCACAGATTGTACTGCACACTGCATTGCCAGCTGTTTTCTAGCAGGGGCTGCTGTTGCTCAAAGGTCATAGTGCAAACCCCTTGATTAAAAACAACAACAAACACATTTTCAATGGGTAAAACCATAAGACACTGCTGTAAAGAAGATTATGTGAAGTAGATACTGTTAAAACAGTTTAAATGCCTCTTTCAGGCATCAGTTTAGTTATCTCAAAGCATATTAGAGAGAGCAATAAAATTTAACGGCCAGCAGTAAAGTGTTTATGTGTGGCCCTGAACACGGCGCTGCCCACCCGGAGAACGTGTTAACTCTGCCTCAGGGGCCAGGCGTACCCAGCAGGAGGGATTTGGGCCCCACTGGAGCTGGGGTGGGATCTGCCTGGGGACACCTCAGCAGGGACACTCCAGAGAGCCCACAGATGGGGGAGGAGGGAGCCAGAGCTGCTGCAGGGCTGTCAGGAGAGCTTCTCCCAAGGACCTGCTTCGCTCAGAGTCCCTGTGCTGTGTGTGTTTGTGTGTGATGAGACACAGCCCCTGGGAGGATGGAATGGAGTTTCAACCCAAAAGCTCTTGTTTTTCCAGTGTGGCATGAAGACTGGGCCACTTCCACTGTGGCTTATTCAGTCAGCAGGATCCTGGTTTTCCAAGGCAAGGTGCCTTGCCTCTTTCCTTGACTGTGGTGCAGCCCAGGACAGGCCAGCACTGTGCCATGTCAGAGGTGGTGCTGATGCTCATTTAACACCAGCCACAAACTTCTGATGGACCAGCCCTCTGAGTCTAAACCTGCACAAGGACACAAGTACAGTCATATTCCTTTAAGAAATTCATCTTGTCTCCAAAGTGAACAGATAAATTTTTTGCTTTTCAGTACTTCTGTTTTCTCTTCTGAAACATGCAAGTCTCCCAGAGGTTTTGTTTCAGGCTACTTCAGACAGCAGGCTGGCTGGCTACACCTGGCTGGTGCAGCCTGCTTAGCTGCTTGGGCTTTTCTAAGTCCAAGAGCTCAATTCCTATCAAGGGCCTTGTTCCCAGCTAGGGATGAAACTCAGCAATGCCTTGTGATGCAATTAGTCAAGTGCCTGGTTCCCAAGCCTGGTTCCTGGACTCTGTTGTGCTGCTCCTGTGGTTTTGCCCTTCCCTCAGCTCACTGGGAGCCCTGACCCTGCAACAGGGAGAGAGCATCTCCCATGGGATAGTTCCTTCTGCCCATGCACAGAAAGCAGTGCCTTCCCTTGCCTGCAGCTCTCCAAACCTGGGAGGAAGACACATTTTTGATAGAAAATGGGCTGAAAAAGGAATCAAGAGAGGGTCAGTTTGAAGAGTCCTCTCTGCTTATCCCTGCTGAAACATAAAGGAAAGG
>VZRX01003864.1:4308-23312 GCA_013398075.1 Notiomystis cincta
CTCTCAGAATTATGGATCCCAGTTCATCCTTTCACTTTTTTTTTTTTTCCCAATTATCTAAGATTATTATTTTTGTACTGTTTATGTTTGGGTTTTTTTTTAAAGACAGGGCAAAATATGTCTTTTTTCAGTTCTTCCTCTTTGTTCTTCTTGACAACAGATCCTCATTACTGAATTGAACAGGAATATCTCTTCTTCCTCCCCAGCCACTTCTGTCACTTCTTTTTGAGCCTGAACACATCCCAAGCTTTCCCCACCTCTTTTAGCCAGCTACATTTCTGGTTTCACTCTGATTTTTGAGGCAGTCCTTAGGAACCAGGTAAATCCATATGTCAGATGGCAAAGCCTGGCAGAGGCACTACAGATGCAGAAGCACTGTGCTTATTTAGCCTCTCACTGGTGAAGAGGTGCACTTCTTTTCCCAGCAGCTAAATAGATTTTTCAAGTCCCTCCAGCTGCAGCTCAATCTCAAGGGTTTTTCTGCCCAGGACATAAGAGGTGATCCTTTGAGTGTATGATCATCTGTAACAGTTGTGATTCAAAGACTTCATAGCCCGTCTTGTGTGATAAATTTATAAGATTTAACCTGTTAAGCAAATTTGTGAGGTTTCTGATGGCCCACACATAGTGTTCATTGGGGAAACCAGGGACAGGATTTTAGAGAGGGAACTCATGTTCCCATTTCATGCAGTAAACTTTAGCATGAAGCCATCAAATGTCATGCTCTGATGTGTAAGGGTTTTTCTATTAACAGAGATTGCACTGGACCTGATTTCTAGCCCATTACATCACTTTCTCAGATATCCTCCATCTCTGACATTACATCCAATTTATGACACAGACTTATAACTTCTGAAATATTAAAAGCCTGAATAACAACTATGGTTGATAATTTTAAATGCAATAAGATCACCCCTAAGTTTCTCTCCAGTTACAACAAACCTTGTCCAAAGAACTCCTAAAGCCCAGGCATAATATTTTTGAGGATGTAAGACTGAAATCTCTTGTTTTATTCCAAGACCAAGATTATTTCTCCTTAAACTACTTATTTCTAAGATAAAAATAAAATGGAATCCATTTTAAAATCAAATAAAACAAAGCATTGACAAAACAAAGCATTTAACTGATCATATATTGTTTCTTTTATGCCGAGAATGAGCCACATGAGGCAGATGCTGAATATTTTGCTTATTTTGCTGCAGGAAACTACTCAGACAATGCATCAGTGAGAGTCATGTTAATAAATACTTGGAAAGGAATTAAATCAAATAATTAATAAATTAAATAAATAAATCATTATGGAAAAACCTATTTCCTATTCTTACTGAAGAGCATGTAAATCTTCAGATTCCTCAAAACAGTTATTATGAGGCTTATGTCCTGGTAGCAGATCAAAGCCTCTAACCTTTTCCCCCTGTAAAAACTGTGAGATTTTGAGGACTTCTTCTGAATTAAGAAAAAAAAAAAGAACCTTCATCCAGATCATCCATATTTTGCACAGTGATCTGATGACTACCAGCAACAAAGGAGGTAAGTGGGAGGTTGATACAACACTGATGTCTTCACAGCTTGTATTATTTTGAAAGTGCTGTAAAAGAGTTTTCACTTTGGTTAGATTGTCTCATTTGATATAAAATTTATGTTGATATGATCTTGAAACAATTTATTAGTTTGAGGTCACTCTAAATAATTTATTCACCTTCAATTTGGGCACTGAATAAAAGAACCATCATTGCTTCTTGCACAGCACCACAAACAGTTCAGAGAAGAGCAAACTCTTCTTCAGAATGGAAGTTTTTGCTGGTTAAAACCTTTAAATTAGAAGCCCATGGAAACCACAGATTGTTCAAGGGTCACTTTAAATATTAACAGAAAAATCTGATGTTGTTTTCTCTTTGACCCACAAGACTTCTTAGTCCTATTATGCAACTTCCTCACTGTAGTTTTGAATTTTTCACTGTATTTATAAAGTTCTTGTGATTCCCAAATGTTAGAGTCAGTATAAGTATGGACTGTTTTTATTGCCATTATTCACATTTGTGAAACTTTTTGTAAAAGCTAATTCTGTCTCCAGGTGGTGATTGACTCTGCAAGGAAATTTTTTGCAGGAAGCAATTAATGAATAACACTTTCATCACTGTCCTTCTCAAACCATAAGTGCACCTGAAATCAGCCACAAAGGATTTCCACTGTATTGTTTTATTATTTCTGATCCTGTTTAACAGATGGTTTCTGAGACTCATTCAGAGCCTCCCTAATTTTTCTCTGTCTATTACAGATGCTCTTGAGCACACACCTATTGTGCTGTGCTCTTACAATTGTTTAATTTAAGCATGCCACACATACCATACTAAATTACAAACACAAAACCTCAGGAGGAATAATGCAGCAGTTTCTACCTGTAGGCTCTGACAGACGGGCTGCTGTAAATTTCATTTTCTCTGGGATTTGGTATGGTTTTATCCTGGCTTTTAAGACTAGTTCAGACATACAAGATTTTCAGTACTTGAAGGGGGCCAGTGAGAAAGATGGGGGCAAATTCATTATCAGCACCTGTGACAATAGGGCAAGAGGTAATGGTGGAGGTAATGAAGGAGGATCCATTTTTATTGTAAGATAACAAAATATAAGGAAGAAGTGTTTTACAATGAGAGTGGTAAAACCCTAGAACAGGCTGCCCAAGAGGTGGTGGATGCCCCAAACCATGAAAGATTCAAGGTCAGGTTGGATGCAACTCTGAGCAACTGGATCTGTTTGAAGATATCCCTGGCTACTGTAGAGGGACTGAACATTTTAAGGCTTTTAAAGGTCTTTTTTAAAGTATTCTGTGATTCTGTGGGTTTCTACGACAATAAAATATAATAACCTTCCATCTGAGCTAGTCATGTCCACTCCATTTTCTCTTTACCAGTGAAAGGAAATCAGCATTCCCACATATGGCTCACCCAGAGATGCTCTTTAGAGTGCCACTCATCCTGCTGTAGGGCTCTACATTTTAGATTTCCAAAGAGAGGAGAGATTTTTCCCAGGCTTAATGATGTTAAGGGTTGTGAATTTAAGATCTGACCCTGTGAGCACAGGGTAAGGGCTATGTCTGCTGAGGCAGACATCAGCTTCCTTCTGTATACTGCCAGACACAGTTATTCAGGGAGGAATAAAGATTCACATGAAATCTAAATACAGATGTGAGCAGAGCAGGGCATGGTGTCCTCTAAATTTAATTATACAATACCCAGACAAGAGCTTTTGTCTGGATACCTTGCCACTAGGCAAAGTCAGGTCTGTTTTCGTGAAAACAGCTTTCTATGGTTATCTTAATTTGTTAGCATTCAAAATAAGAGAGGGGAAATCCTTGCTTAATCATAATTTAGTAAATGGTAGAAATTCCATTGCTTGATGCATACATAAATAAGTACATTACTCTAGCTGATTACAACCTTACATATTGTGACTTCTCTTGAAGATGTATAAAACAGGGGTTGGTGAGAGAGAAGAGCCAGACCCAGACCTCTCTTGCTGAAAAAGTGAAGGCCTTTTGTACTGTGATAAAACCAAATGTCTCTTTGTTACCATTTTCCTGATGTAAGCTCTAAAATATTAATTTCACTAACCTGAATTGACTTTTATGTGACAAACTGCTCGGTTTTACTGAGATGAAAAGCCCTTCATCTGCAATATAGACTGCAGGATTTTCTTTATACTTTTCTTTTGTTTTCATTCTTAAATGATTTGAAAACTGACTTTCCTTCTGGAGAAGAGCTATGTTCCTCTGAGCCTATGTTAAACAGGATGTACCTGCAGGTCTAGTGGACTCTCTCTTCTCAGGTAATTGCAAAGCAATGAAACTGTGTAGCCAATGTTATTAGTTATTAATAATCACTTTAAACAGATAATTTTCTAAATTCTATTTCAGCTGTCCTAAAAAAAATAATCCATCAGAATCTGCATACTATTGAGCCAGAGACACACAGATCTCAATAGCTGTCCTAAAAGTATGAATATTGATGCTGTCTGTACTGTGTGAATCAAAAAGACATAACTGTGAAGGAAACTTGGAAAGAAGAAAGTGAAGAGAGAGGAGAAAAATCCTTTCTGCAAGTTTTTTCATCATTTTAGTTACACTATCAGTCTATGACAGAGAATGAAAATAAAATGACTACATGCAACAGAAGTCACAGCTTCTTTACAAATATTTTGATACACATATAGTTTAATTACTACTAAAAAAAATTAAGTTGTCATAACCACTAAAAGTGTGCAAAGTATAGACATACACCTAATTAGTATTCAGTGCAGTGCCCCAAAGCACACAATGATTACTATAGTTTAATATAGATTACTGATTATTATAGTTTAGTGTAAAAACCTGAATCTTCACCATTCTAGGATGTTAAGTTTGAAAACAGAGGAGGGAAAGGTGATTTGACATCAGAAGTCTGAGATGCTGTTTTCAGCCTCTTTGAAACACAGCCACAGTCCTGCTGGTTACAAGGTGCTCTGAGTACCTTCTTCACTGACACCACCTGCACACTGAAAATCCCCATGAACTGGATGAAAACAGGCTCAGGTGCTAAAATTTAACACTGACTTTAGACTCTTTAAAGATCTGGAGAACTTAAAAAACTGATGACTACATTGGGGTTGGTATATTCCTCTTTAGAATATGGATTTATCTCTGAGATACCCTTGACATCCTGACACGAGGTGTTCTGTTTCTTCATATGAAATACCCTCAACTCTACAGCCTTGCTTGGTAATCCCTGGACTGTGGCTGATGCTGATTGCTGTCAGATGTGATCCTGACCCTGTTTTTGGAGCTCTTACTTCTGTCTTCTTCTTGGATATGCCTCTTCAGCATAGACTCATCTGAGCATCTGGTCCTGTCAGTGCTGGTTCCCAGGGCTGGATGTGCTCTGCTTACCTTAGTCAGATGCAGCAGGACTCCCTTGTGCTGGTGTGCTGGTTTTGTCTGGGGCAGGGTTCATTTTCTCCCCAGGGGCTGTCACGGGGCTGTATTTTGGGTTTGTGCTGAGCACAGGGTTGGTAACACAGAGGTGTTTTTGTTACTGCTGAGCAGGGCTTGCACAGAGCCAAGGCCTTTGCTGCTTTTTGCCTACCAGGCTGGGCAGGGGCTGGGGGTGCTTGGGAGTTTAGGAGGAGGCACAGCCAGGACAGGTGACCCCAAGTGACCAAAGGGATGTTCCAGACCGTGTGACATCATGATCAGTGTATAAAGTGGGGGAAGAAGGAGGAAGGGGAGATGTTTGGAGTGATGGTGTTTGTCTTCCCAAGTCACTGTCACATGTGATGGCTTCCAGCTCTCTGGAGGTGGCTGAACACCAGCCCATGGCAAACAGGGAATTCATTCCTGGGTTTGCTCTGCTTGTGTGCGTGGCTTTTGCTTTCCCTATTAAACTTTATGCCAATCCATGAGTTTTCCACTTTTCCAGCTTTTACCCTTCCAATTTTCTCTCCTTGATCCTGCTGGTTGGGGAGTGAACAAAAGGCTGCAAGAGGCTGGGGGCTGGATGGGGTTAAACCACAAGAGTTGTCTAAGCCACAGCCTTGTGATAATGTTCAGCTCCTCACTGCTGATTCCTGTTTTCCCTGGCCTTGCAGAGCATCCAGCCCTTGCATCTGCCTAGCAGTAACCAGCCCATTGCTGGTTTTTACACTGAAGTCACTGATGTATGTAATGATCTTTCATTTACTTCAATAACAAGAATTTGTTCATGGGTGAATACTTTCCTTGCTTGTAGAAAACTTATTACCTGAATTCTCATCAGCTTAGAAAACGAGGGGAATTGGCTCATAATCTCCACTGTGAGGCTTCCCAAAATGAGAGAGGAGTCCAGCAGGACAGCATCTCCCCAGGTCCCAGCAGTAGGGACATGCCTGCCTGCTCCTGCTTCTGCTCCTCCTTATGGGCCTCTTACTGGGGAAATAAAAAGAAGCAGAACCAGAGCTTGTGAGTGATGCAAGAATTGTAAATTATGATGAGCCAGTATTCTTTGTAATAGTCTTGGAGCAAATTGATGAACAATCTCTAAAATAAACTGCATTCTTATCTTTGTGGAGATTTTGAATAATCAAGAGATTCATGCAAGGAAAAGCGTGTTCACTGATCAATCACAATGAGAAACACGGATAAATTTTCTGATAATTGTACTGTTGATAAAAACTGTTATGAGAGAATGGTATTTGATTTGAAAGTTCTCTGTGAGGTAAATTAACATACAATTGAAGCAACAATTAAACTAGAAAGGCAGGTTCTGTTAATTGCTGAAGATCAGGCAGAATTCATCCTTGAGGAATGATTTCATTTAGGTCAAAATTCACCAAGCCAAACTATTTTGTTTACTAAACCCATATAATTTGCAGAACATACTTTTTCCCCCCAAATGTCAGTCCCCTTCCACATCTACTATCATCAAAAGGAAGGAGTCAATGCAGACAGGTATTCACCACATAGCAAGGAATGATTTTTACACAAGACAGGTGATTATATGATTTCACAGGACATTTGTTTTTCCCCTTGAAAAGCAAAGGATTGAGGGACAAGATCAAATTTAGGCAACAGAATCATAGATTTCTTAGGTCTGGCAAATGAGGGAATTCCTATCCAAAGAGGATATACTTCTAACAGTATCTTTTATGTTGGTTTCTGTGTACTAATGTAACAATCTCCAGCTCTTTCCCCACCATTTTTCAGTACAACTGGAAATTTTCCTGAACATCTCAGTTAAAAATAAGATTGAATTCAAACAGCTTGTGCATGAAGTGAATTTTCACTCAGGACTGGTGTCCAATTTGTGCTCAGAATATAACTATATCTATCTACTGCTTCTCCCTGGTAATTAGTAGTTTTATAGAGATCATTTTTACAGTCATGTTCTTGCATTATGAGATATGTGGAATACAAATTTGCTTAACATTACTTACACCATAAAAAACAGAATAAATGCAGAGGGCTAGTGTCATTGCTCCTCACAATCCAGCCACATTTTGCATTTCAGTCTAGGAGAAAATTCTAACTGCTTCTTCAAGGGATTTTTTTTTTTTAACTGGAAAACAAATGACAATATCACTTCAATGATAATGCATCAGCTAATATCCATCTATACTAAAACAACTCCAGCCCAAATAATTTTGGTTTCAGACAATCGACTCTGTACTATTAGCCATAGGATAATTAGAATACAACCAATCTTAGTATTATAATTACTTGCAGTTTAATTCTCACATTGACCTGATATTGCACACCACTATGGCTCATTACACTTGTTTTATTAACGCAGTGTACCAAAAATTATGTTAACATTCTTGCTAGCTACAACATAATCTTCTGGTTCACCCACACACAAAATAGCCTCTATTAAAGTGAAATAATAATAATAAAAATATTGCAGTAAAACTTAAATGCTTAGTTACATTCTGATTTCCAAGAGTCAAAACAATTTACATAATTGCTTAGATATTTTTCGCTGCATATTCCTAACCATTCTATTTTGCTTAGAAAATTATATTTATATATGCTTCTCTAACATTCAAAGACATTTTTTTGTATGACAGCAGGAATTGAAATAAAATGAGTTCATAAAATCAGTGGTGCCAATGTATTAGCAGTTTGCCCTCAATATTTTGCTGTAATGGTTATCAAAACTGCATTAATCTCTCTTATTGAAAACTATTTATACACTCCTAATCATCATTAAAACGTTATTCTGTCTTCAGCACAACAAATTAATCTTCTTTTCTATTAAAAAGAAATAATCTGATTTTTTTCCCAGGCTTTGCCCCTTAATGATGCTTCTGTGAAGCAAACACAAGACAAAGCTTAAAGATAAAGAATTAACAGAAGAAATGAAAGGAAGAAACTAGAAACTGTTAATAGAAATTGCAGACAGGGTTTATCAGTCTCCACATTAATGGTCTATTGTTGCTGAAGGCTCTTTAAGTGTGTCTTTTTCACTGAAATACACAGAGATATTTACTGATTCTTAAAATTGATTAGCAGGCCACAGAAGAAAAAGCCTGTGGATCAGTCACCGAAAAAGCCACACTTTCCTCATGTCTGCGTAAACACGACTGAGGCAACAGCTGTATTAAACTCAAAAGCTATTAAAATTCAAAGTTATTAGATTAGACTGATTTTTTTAGGCCCAAGTCATTAATCTTGGTCGAGAGTTCCAGCCTTTACTTCAAGAATCTAGAGTAAAGAATAATGAGACATAGTACATTATGGTACATTATAATATATGGCAGTAAATCCTGTGAATACCTGAAATTATTTAGTATGACTAGCAACTTCAGGAATTCATACTGGATTTAAAACCCAAGTAAATACTGTAATATACATATATATGAAATTTTCCTGATAAAAAGTTTAAAGATGGCAAATATTAGGAAAACAAACTGCATAAAGAAAGAGGTAGTTAGAGCAGAACAAGTATCTCAAAACTGCCTGAAATATTAATATTTATTCAGTAAAGTAGTCTGCTTTTTCAGATGCAGCATTTTACACCAGGATAATGACTACAATCATGCAGACTCTTCCTGAAGAATTGAATGCAGAGGTGGTTTACAGCTTTGTGAAATGAGAACTAAGTGTCAATTGCCAACCATCTCTATGTGTCTCTGCAGCCAAAAGTTCAACTTAAAGGCAACCTAACCTTTAAGTCTTAATTTGGCAGCTTTAATCTGCCCACATCCAATGTGCATTATGATACTGAGGATCCAGTTCTGGTGACTTTTTCAATTATTACTCCTTTATGAAGGAGCAACAAATCTGTAGCAAACATAATGAATAATTTCTGCCTTGATGAAGTCAGAGACTGTAAAGACCATCTCGTTCTGACCCCCTGCCACAGACAGGGACACCTTCCACTGTCCCAGGTTGCTCCAAGCCCCATCCAACCCAGTCTTGGACACTCCCAGGGATGGAGCAGCCACAGCTTCATTGGACACCCTGTGCCAGGGCCTTGCCACCTTCAAAGAAGAATTTCTTTCTAATATCTAATATGAACTTCCCTTTTTTTCAGTTTAAAGCCATTTCCTTTTGTCCTGCCATTCCAGGCCCTTTCCCAAAGTCCCTCTCCAGTGATTACCTTTAGGCACTAGAAGGGGTTCTAAGGTTTCTCTGGATCCTTCTCCTCTCCAGGTTGAACATCCCCAGCTCCCCCAACCTCTCTCCATAGATGTCCCCCAGCCCTGGAAGCATCTCTGTGGCCTCCTCTGGACTTGTTCCAGGAGCTCCATGTCCTTCCTGGGAGCCCCAGCTCTGGATGCAGCACTGCAGGTGGGCTCTCACCAGAGAGGGTTGGAGGGGCAGAAGCCCTCCCCACCTTGGCCTGCTGGCCACACTTCTTTGAGGCAGCCCAGGACACAGCTGGGGCTCTCTGGGCTGCCAGAGCACATGGGGAGCTTCTCATCAACCAACACCCCAAGTCCTTCTCCCCAGGGCTGCTCTCAAACCATCTCTGCCCAGCCTTTCCTGTCCTTGGGATGGCCCTGACCCACCTGCAGGACCTGGCACTTGGCCTTGCTGAATTTCATAAAGTTCACACAGTCCCACCTCTGCAGCCTGCCTAGGCCCCTCTGGATGGCATTCTCTCCCTCCAGTGCGTGACTGCACCACACAGCTTGGTGTCCTCACCAAGATTTCTGAGGGTGTCTTTGATTGCATTGCCCCATGCCACTGATAAAGATCTTATCCAGACTCCTTTTTTGGGGGGAGAAAGATTAATACAATACAAAGACTTTAGGAATTTTTTTTTTTTATTTTATTCCCAGCATGTCAGATAACTGGGATAATAGCTCTATCTATGCACCTAGAATTTTCCCCATACAGCTATAAAGATCTCAACTCTGTGTTACAGAAGGCAAACACTTTAATGTTCCTCTATATTAGCCCTAAGATTCCAATTTGTCCCTCACTATCTCAGACAAATGGGATCAACGCAGATCCTTTGCCTTCTATTTGACTAGTCTTAATTATGTATTTTCTGTCATTCAGCTTTATGACTGTGTAATAAAAGACAGGTTTAATGGGCCAGTAGTCCAGGATGGGAAATCATCCAGCTAGTGAAGCATTGAGGACATCAAATTAGTGGCACTGCTGATCAGTTTTTTTCCCCAGTCTGACATCTGTTTGTAAGCACTCATAGCCAAAACTGTTTTGAAAGGCAATGTCAGCCTTAGGCTTTGGAGCTTGCATCAGTGAATCTCTCCAGACCTTACTACTTGTTATTTTATGCTGTAAAATGAGACAATGCATATAATCATGCATGAGGGAGACAACATTATCTGATATTTGATCTGATGTGTAGAAGCCAGGGTTCCTGGGTTGTCTCTGACACTGTTCCTGATTCTTGTCTTATGTGTATATTTAAAATGTACTTTAAATTAGAGAACACCACCACACGTGTAAGAAAGGTTTCTGGAAACCTTTAGTTTTAATTGAATTGGCTTTGTTATCTAATTATTTTTTTTATTTTCTTGCCAGAAATTATTCTAGTAAATATGACTGCCAACAATCTCCCTGAATTTAAAGATAAGATGAAAGAGCATTAAAAGATTCGTAGACTTTTGAAAGGAAAGAACTCTTGGGACCAGTGTTCTGGACAGTTTTATAGAGTAGACTGAGCATCTGCTTCAAGTTAACATTTGCTTGGAAAGTAGAGTATCTCAGAAAAAAGAGACAAGGAAGAAAACAGAAGAAATCCCAATGGAAACCCATACCAACCATCATTAGCAGTAATTATCATATAATACCAATGATTTTATAATATAATAATCATATGATCATAATATAACTACAGTGATTACTCTACATTAACACTGTGTTAATACTGCTGTACACATTAATGTATAATATATGAGTGCACAGAAATATAAATACTTATGTAAATGAATGTTTTCATGAGACTTCTGTGTGTTTGCCCTCTCAAATTCAGTTGTTATGGTTCATTTTATATATGTGTTATAGCAGAACAGCAGTGACACTGAATAAATTAGACCAGAGCTCTGTCTTGTCCCTCCATGCTGCCATCAACAGCACCAACTTGCTCAGGGACAGGGCAAGAAAGAAGATGAAACATAGGAAATGCTACTGCAATCTCTTTGCATCTTTGGGAAATCTAAGTCTCAGGCACTTCCTGAGTCAGGAGTGTCATGTTTCCCTTTAAAACTCCTTGCATATCTGGTTAAATTACTTTTTTTAACCCGTAAAAAAGTCTTTTAAATTTGTAATTCCTACAGCAATGAGTTTCACAATTTAATTATGCACCCTGTTGGAAAGCATTTTCATTTATTTGCCATATAATCTACTTAATCAATTAATTCTCCCAAAATCATTGTTAGGAAAAATGTATACTCTTTATATTAAAAATACTGAGACTGAATCTTAAGCCTCTAAATATATTGAGACTTTATCTTAAACTTCATCATGTTCAACTGTCATTTTCACCACCCAAAACAGAGTTGAATACTTAGCAAGAGTTAAATAGAAAGTCTATCAATTTTTTGTACAGATATTGATGGATTTATTTCAAAGAGGAATATCTATATTTACCTGGAGTTACAAAGGCAATCACTCTTCATTTCCCACCATTTATTCCTTTGCTAGTTCTTCTTTTGACACTTACTAACATGACATATCTTCTTTCAATTTTGTTTTTTGTTGGAAATTTATTAAACTTATGGCCATAATCCTGTTCCTTGTATGATTATTCACTTAATTTGTCAGGCACAAGCAACATTTCTGAAAACCATGATGACTTTTGCCTGTAAAATTATATTTATTCATATATTTGTTATTCTTATTTACTCATGCTTATTCATATATTTCTTTATTCCTATTCTTTCTTGTAGTAGATATCAGTTTGCTCATCACAACTCAGATTTACTGCTCTGCAGCTCCCTGGACTGTTCTGCATGTGCCATCTTCCATTTCCCTGTTGCTTATTCCATTTTAAGCAGTTAATAGTTCAGCAATTTTATACTTGAACTCTTTTGGAGCTCTTGGGTGAATACCATCTGTTCCTGATGATTTGTTACCACACATATTATCAGTTAGTTCTAAAACCTCTCCTTTCTAGCATTTTTATTTTTATAAGCTGCCCAAGTATTGAATTTAGAAAGCCTACTAAAGAACCCTCGAACCTAAAGTCCTAATTCCAAATTTTGGGAAACTTATGTTCTGACTGCAGATCTTCTATACCAACCCCTCCTATCCTGATATAAATAATGGACTAAAGTTAATGTCATAAGACCATTTTTTAGTATTAAGTACCCACATTTCTGTCATTCAAAGTCACCTCAGCATTCTCTGTCTTTCCTGTGATTGCTCAGAATACAATACCACAAAATCCTGTCTTTTAGGTACATTATTCATAAAGATAAAACCACAGATATTGAGGCAGGTAAAGGCAGAGCACTAAGGCCTGACCTTGCTCAGACCGTAGAATTTCAATGAGAAGCACACACAGAAGGAAAAAGGATATAATACAGGCACTGTTGATATCCCCCCACCACTATAGAAAGGTGGAGGGATCCTAAATTATCAATTTCCAATCACTGTGGACAAATAAAGCCATGCATTGAAGAAGCTGAAGGTTTAATACTTTTAAGTGGATAACGGACTTATAAGATTTCTGAGTAACAGCTCATTATCTAATTTCAGGTAGAATGGGAGTTTTTTTATTACTTCATTGTGTTAATTTTCTGTGTAAATATCCTATTTTTTTACAGAAGTATTTTCTGCCAGAGATTTCAATACTATGAAAGTTTGCTGTTTCTTTATATTTTAAATTTCTGAAGGGAAACAGCCATCCCAATACTATCTTGCTTTAGTGAAGCACACTTCTGAAGAAGAGCAGATTTTCTAGTCACAAGGTTAAGGAGTTTGCTGATTATAAAAATTAAGATTTCTGCACTACTGTGTAATTTCAGCATAACAACAAGCCTTTAACTTTACTGCATAGGAAGAATGAAAAAAAATCCCATTGGAACGATTCCACTTTTTTTTTATGAAGGTTTTTTTTTTATTAATTATCTTCAGTTTCCCTCATGGCCTTTTTACCTGTGCTCCATAAAAAGCAGTTTCTCTTTTACGGTTGTTCCATATTGCAAATGTCAGGCAATTGGAACAAATATAAAATTATTTTTTATATGATAGGGTTTCAAAATTAGTCAAAGCAGTATTTTGCGTGCATGTGAGTTAAATTTAAATGAAATAAAATTTGCCAGGTTGACAGCAGTGGAACTTGCAGCACTCTTCCTGTTCACAGAACAATGGCACAAACAGTGGGACATTCTCCAGCAAGTTCTGAAAAATTAATTGTGCCTTAGAGAGGAATATTTTGGCATAAAGAAAAATTCAGTTATTATTAATGTTAATTTCTACACTGCTGTTATTAAGAATGTAGGAAAAGATTTCCAGAATAGAGTAAAAATGCTCTTTTACCACTGTCCCATCTAGCCATGGCTTTGTGCTCTACATTCCACAGTGAGTGAAGAGCAAATAACACTGAATATAACAAAATTATTCCCCAGAAAATTAGAAAATTTGATGGAGACTTTTAATCTAGGAATTATCCTTACACAAAACTATCTGGGATTCATTCCCTCCTAATAAATCACAAAGGACTGAGGTGTATGCTTTAAACAAGGAAAAGCAATAATTAATGAACTGCTGTCTATGAACTCTTCCCACACTTGATTTCTTTTCACAAATATTTATCAAATAAGGTTAAATCCCTAGCAAGAGCAAAGACATTAGACAGTGAAATATTCTCTGTCTCAAAATACAGGAGTATATTAACACTAAATCCTTTAAAATTATTATATTACACTTTCATGGGGACTCAAGAATTAAGGTTTTACAGACACCACCATGTCTGAAGTGCTGCTTGATGTTTCCCAAAGGACTTCCAGGTTTCAGTCACATTGATCCCCAAGTGTTGGACCCATCTATGATCTTTTTAACTCTTTTGTTTGGTTGGTTTGATTTTGGGTTGGGTTCTGTTTGTTTGGTTGGTTGGTTTTGGTTTGGTTTGGTTTCTTGTTTGTGTTTTGGTGGGGTTTTGTTTGTTTGTTTCCGGCAGATCTCAGGGATTCTCAGCATTGTAGATCTTCAAAACCAAATCAAACTATTCTCAAGTCCTAATCTCCTTCTGGTTTTGAGAGCATTATAATCTTGGAAAGGTTACCTGCCATCACCAGTCATCTTGTAGTCACAGGCAATCATCAGTGAAATCATCTCATTCACTTCAGATGGGAAAGAAAATGGGGTTGAAAGGGACTACAGCTTCTCCATGAGCAGCATTTCTTCAGTGGGTTGCCCTGGGAAATGAGCTGTGTGGGTCTGCATCCCAATTCCAGTCAGGGGACACAGGTCTGCAGGGTGCCCAAGGTGGATTCCACTCCAAGGAAAGCACAGGGCACCTCTACTCTCACTTTCCTCCTCTTCAACCTCCTTCTTTGACTACACAAAACACACATACATCTGCAATCTCCTCCCAACCTATAAAAAAATAACCTATTAATAAAAACAATTAGAAAAAAAAATCTCTAGTTTTCATTAAACAGAGCAAATCCGAACAATTTTCTTCATACAATATGTTGAGAAAGAGAGCAAAAGACATCGGGGGAGTGACACCTGACACCCACATTCGTGCATCAGTTCAGAATGAAGTGATAATGGCTGGATAACTCTGGGGATTTTGTCACCCTCTCAGCCTGACCACTTACACCCAGCATAATCCTGGGGTTTGGCTTGAGTGGAAAACATTCCAGGACTGGGTGACAGTAGCTGGTGTGGGGTTTGAATTGGTTGCTATTGCTAGGAAGGTTTCAGCAATGATAAGAAGGTCACTGTACTTTAAGTAGCCCCAGACTAAACACATCTAACATAATATCACTCAGATTTTAGAGTGGGCTAGGGAGGGAATCCCAACAAAATAACCACTTCCTCAGGCTTTATAATCCAAGAAATTGTAAGGTTCTGAAGTTAATGGAATCTAGGAAACCAAGGCTTTTTTTTTTTTTTTTTTTTTTAAACTAAGATATTGTATTAGTAGCAGCTAGGAAAAGAATGAAAGAATTATCCCATGGTTTTGTTAATGAAAATCATCATTAAATGTAAAATGTATATTTCCCAACATAAAATGTAAAGTGAATTCAAATTTCAATGCCTAACTATTTCTGACAGGAATACCCCAGGGGTGGCCCATGGTGCTGATGAATATTCTGCACTGAGCACAAGGTTGGTGCTGGATTATGGTGTTAAAACATGCAGACAGACACAAGCACACACAAATCCCTGCACATTTGTGTCAGTGCTTGTATCAGATGACTTAGAAAAATTGACAAGGCTTTTCTTTTTTTCCTCCTCTTTAACATTTTTTAATTGTAGTTAAAGGTGGTAAAAGTGACGGAGATGGAAACAGAAAAAACATTTCCTGAGTGACAGAGGAAAAAAATACAGTAATGGCAGAAGGGAAGTCCATCCTTTCCTTCTTTTAGAAAGAACACTCATCAGGAGAAGGTGGATGAAATACTAAGGTCTGTCAAACAGATTAATTTCAAATAAGCAACACACCACACCCTAACTCCCAGACAGGCTCTGGGGTTCTGATCAGCAAAACTATCTGATTAATAGTGTAAATGACTAACACTGAAACCCAAATTTTGATATTTTGTAGATATTTAACATTTTGAATTTTGAGTGCAATAATGTGTTTTAATGTCATTTTATATTAGGTGATTTCCTGGATCTTCTTGAAATAACTGTGCTGTATCAAACTATTTACTCAGAGGTTTAGATGCTGCCATTTTACAGAGATTTTATATGGTAAAATTTGGATGATGTGGATGAGGTATTAACACATGTTTTCTCCTTCATTTTCTTTTTTGGACTATGGGTTTTTTTTTGGGGGGGGGTGGGTTATAAGGGAATTTTATTTTTCCTTTTCATTACTGCACAACTTAAATGATGTCACAGTGTGAGAAGTTAATGTTGCTATTCTTAGGCAAGTTGTTAGATATGATTAAAAACAAATCTCTCTAACTTCCTAACTCATCTGGGAAAAAAAGAGTGAGTCATTAAGACGAGAATACAAGCAAATCTTAAAAAATCAAAGATGATTAAACTGATTAATCTTCATTTCTTTAAATGCTAGGTCATGCTCTTATTATTAATAACACCATAATGAGCTGTAATTAAATTCTGGCAAAGTTTCTTCTTTCAAGTAGTTTGACCTCCTACTGCAAAAACACATAGGAAGCTCTCCTGGTTACCAGAAATTCACATTTTTGTACGAACAACTCACTCTGGCTGCCTATATTAATATGCTACTTTACAAAAGCACTTTTATTTTTACAAGATTGCTCTTTACTGTCTCTCTTTCAGAACAACATCTTCACTCAAGTGCAGATTAAATTGAAAAACTTGCATTAGTTCCACCCTAATTGAGCATATGCTTAAACAGTTTCCTGAACTGGAACTGTAGTAAATAACATGTAAGGGCTAGGCTGAAACCTTGATTTTGCTAATTTAAAAACAGCAACAAGTATATAAAGAGATATTTGCCCTTCTTTGCATCTTTTTTTTCACATGGGGGAAACGACAGGATAAATCCTGTGATATGGGAGGTGTTATTGTTTCAGGCATGGATGGTGGAGGGGTAGAGCTGTGCCTGCTGTGGTCTGCTCCTGACTCTTCCCTCTCTGGGTTAACAACAGGCTGAACACAGTGCTCAAGAGCAAGATTTACAGGGAAATTAGGACTTCAGCAAAAAACATGGAAAATTAATAAAATGGCATTTTGCACTCAGTCCTGGAGCAGGGCAAGAACTGGACTGAGTCTCACACAGCTCCTTCCTTACACCTTGCTATGCTGGTGAAAAATGAGCTATGGAAGTCCTTCAGGGATGATGAGCTTTCTCAAAGTTTTTCTTTGTCCTGGTTTCATCTGGGCTAGAGTTAATTTTCTTTCTAGTAGCTGATACAGTGCTGTGTTTTGGATCTAGAATGAGAATAATGTTGATAACACAGTGAAATTTTAGTTGTTGCTCAGCAGTGCTCACTCCAGACATGGACTTGTCAATGTCCAATATTCTGCCCATGAGCAGAGGCACAAAAAGCCAGGGGAAAGCATGGCCAGAAGAGCTGACCCAAACTGGCCAAAGGGATATTCCATACCACAGAATGTCATGTCTAGGACATAAACTGGGGGGAATTGGCCAAGAGCTGCCTATTTCTCTTTGGGGACACACTGGACTTCAGTCAGTGGGTGGTGAACATAATTTCTTTCTCTTGTGCTTTGTTCCTCTCTCTCTCTCCTTTTCATCATTACTATCATTNTGTGTGGAAGTTTTACAAGGAAAGTCCTGCTGGTATGACTGTAATATGAAAACTTTCACAAGAGCCAATCTGTGTTAATTTGCAGGACAAGCAGACAAATCTCAGCCCAGGTTCACCTTGAGGACCAACCTCTCTCAATAAGGCAAGAGGTGAGAGAGCCTCTCTGTCCTTCACACCTCTCCTCCGAGGTGATCTCCCTCTGAAGTCACACACAGTCATGCCAAGACAGGACCCAGAGCATGGGGAGGACAAAAATCCCTGAGGTGGATGGTGAAGTTAAAGCAGGTAAAGATAAGAAGCACTGGGAGCCTTTCAAAACAACATAAATTGTGCTGCTGTTTAGCATCCCTAGCAGTGAGGTGACCTTGCAACACCCTCCCCTGTGCACACCCCTGGCTACACATCCTGTTTTGTCCTGCTCCAGCTACAAGCAATTAGCTGTCTTTGTGTTTATCTCTGGATATTCAGGTTTTACATTATAAACATTTTATTATCTGCAGTGCAGCTATTGTTTTGCTGTTGTTTCTTCTCCTACAGAGCAGCTTGTTACCTGCATCTTAGTCCCCTTCAAATGTCTTCTGCAATTCCATGTTGAAGGAATTACAGGACTTACTGGGTGATTCACTAGGGGTAAACACAATTATAAATTGAGAAATGACCCAACAGTTTCATTACAATTGTCCATGTGTCTGAGGGCATTTACTGCAGTCTGGCTAATGTGAAACTCTGGTTTGGGGGAGGTTGTGGAAACATGAAAGCATTGAAATGACAAGGAGGTAAACTATGTAGAAATTAATATTTGCTAAAGATTCTTAAGTTGATAATGATAGAATTTACTTCCAAAAGATTACAACTGTCAAATTTAATTCTACAATTGCACAGGTGTGGAAAAAATACACAACTTTTTATTCTTTCTTTCTTTCTTTCTTTCTTTCTTTCTTTCTTTCTTTCTTTCTTTCTTTCTTTCTTTCTTTCTTTCTTTCTTTCTTTCTTTCTTGCTTGGGAGAGGAAACACTATAAAGATTCTTTTTAAAAAAACTATATGAGAAAGATTTCTTAGGACAATGAACAGTGTGAAAGAAATGTTGAAAAATCAAAATCAATTGAAAACTAAATAGAAGTTAGAGTCACAGAAGAACATGACAGAATCCAGATATGCATTTTGATAATGCAAGAGAGTGATTGTTCAAAGGTCTGACAGCTTTCTAGGATAATAAAACATCATGACAACTTCAGTAGTTTTAATTCCAAATACTCAGACAACTGTCATAGCTCCATCAAAACAGCAAAAATGGTTTATATTGTACAGACTTTGAAGATCAAACAAAGAATATGATGTGGTATCATGTGGAAAGGAAATATGTAGGCAAGTGGATATAACTGATGATGGCAACTCCTTACAAATACAATTCATTTGCATCAGACTGATGGAAAAGAGAACTACATGAATATACATGGGAAATGAACAATCAAATACAATCAAAATGGATGAAAGAATTAATTTTAAAATTCAGTTAAAAATTCAAATAAATAGAACTCTAGAATCATGGAGGTTGGAAAAGCCCTCTAAGGCCATTGAGTCCAACCTTTCCCCCAGAACTATCAAGGATATCATTGATCCATGTCCTCAAGTGCCACAT
>VZRX01003869.1:2748-34740 GCA_013398075.1 Notiomystis cincta
GGGTGCTGGGTAGGCACAAGGGACCACAATGGAATGTGTCATATCCACAATTGTGGAAGGATGTCATGTTAGCAAAGTCACTGACAGGCTAATGGGCCCTGGTCTGAGGCAGTAGCAGGTTTAGGATTAAAGCTCTCTCACAGCAATTTGTACTAGCCAACAGACTGCTTGCTGTTGAGGATGTTTAATAAGTCTCTAGAAGTGGGAGGCAATCTTCCTGCAAGAGGTTTGACTTCAGAATTGTGAGATTTTAATTACATCTAGTAAGTCCTATTATATTGTGCCGTATCATGCTGAGGAACACCTCAGGAGATATTAAAAACTGAATTTCACAAGGAGAGATAAACCCAGGGAAAACCACACATGAATGTGAATATTGAATACTGTTATTAAACTTCTTCTTATTATGTTCCTCTTGTTGGCCACAGATTATTTAACTTTAATTTAGTGGAGTTAGCAAGATATCTTTGCAAAGAATCATCAGGATTATTGAAAAATTTGGGGATAGGCTATGAGAAAATATCATAGACAGGAAATTGATATAAAAATCAAAATTAATAGACAGGAAAACTCCATCTCCCCCCAGAAAAACCTTGATCCTTGGTCCAATGATCCTTACTCTCTGCAAAACTTTGGCTGTTGCCATGAGTCTTTCTTTATTAAACTCATCCTTGAATTTTAAATATGACAACCTTAGTTAGCTTGAAGTCGGAATGATTGCCACCAGCTGTGCTATCAGTATGATGGGAAAAATGACTCTTCCATTTATATGTGACATTTAAGATATTCGTGATCCTGCATGCATATATAGACAGCTAAAAATACACTCAAGGTTGATAATAAAAATAAAATGTTGTTACAGAGAACTGTATGGTATGCTTAAGGGGAAAAAAACCCAAGACTTGTTAAAAATCCCACCACATTTAAAGCATGTTTCACTTTGAGAATAATTTTAAGTCTACAAGTCTATAAGTTTTGAAAGTCATATCCAACATCAAGACAGAGTTCTAACCAGATCCTTTCCTGAGTAAACTGAAAATGGAAAAAGTGAATGGATACACAGCCAGAGTCTCCCCTTTCACAGGCTAACACAAAAACCAGTGGCTTCTTTGGGAATGAATCAGTGGTCCTAGACCTCTTCCTGGTTCTCCAGAGGCTCCCTCCCAAAAGACATTCTGTGATTATCTGTAATAAATAAATCCTCTGCCTTAATAACAGATCTGACATGAATTAAAGAGCCCATTAATCCATTCCTTTAAGGAAGGACAAATTAAGGAGGACTGTTTTATAAGCTATATACAGGTAACTGTGAAAGCACCTCACAGAGGAACCTAAGTGTTTATTCAGTTTATAGAGAAAGAAACTGGGGCCCTGTGAGATGAAGTGACTTGACTGAAATAAGTGGTAGGCTGAGAAATACCTCCTATATGACTATTGCTGTCTGACTACCAAAATAATTTCTTCTGACATTTTTTGCATGCAGTGGAGAATGCACTTTTCTGCATTTCTGCAGAGTTGTCTGACTCCTGGGAAAGTCACAGAGAAATGTTATTTATGGATATATACACTTGCAGAAGAAATTTTTTCTTGAGGGCCTTGTCTTCTTGACATGACTTGCAGCACTCTGACTTTTAGGCCCTGCTACCTCCCTGGCATTGCCAGAGACCAAACCTCTCTGTGATCGCTTCTAGAACTCCAGATATGGCAGCTCCTTTCCTCTGCCATAATGCCCCTCTGCTAGGCAGGCTGGCAACTTCTAAGAGAGGGGCAGATGCTTTTGTTTCTCATTTGCAATCAGAGGAACATAGCTTGAATTCATATGCAAAATAAGGTTGCACATAGCAACCAAATTTTTCATTATTTTAACCTTATTTTTCAACCAGGCATTTTCCATCCACAACCTATTGTATGGACCACCATGAAAAAGTCTGCTACATATTCATATACACACTTAATTTCCTTCCTAATTCATAGGAAGAAACCCACTCCTGCCTCCTTTATGAAGCAAATAATGTTAAGGATTGCAAAGAGGTTTGGTAAAGAAATTTACTTTGCTCTCAAAAGCTCTATTTGGTCCCTACTGTGCAAAGACACGCCTCTTACATTTTCCACAGCAACAGAAGTTCTGTACAGTCTGCTCTATAAAGTTCTTTATGAGCATCAACAAAAGCTAGAAGCAGGATGCCTGGGCCAAAGCTGGAGCTGCTTAAGTTTAATGCACTAAAAGCATTCTCATGGTTGCTGCTGTAAAGGCATGAATTGGAATGATAAGAATGAGAAGAACAGCTGAGAGGAGAAGCTAATGCGAAACCATAATGAGTTTTGGGCTGGCAAATGCATGAAAAGGCCACTAGGCCACCTCAATATTGTTCACTCTGGGGTCACTTAACCCTGTGAGGGAAGCAGACAACCTAAAAGATGTGAAAGACCTTTCCACAGATCTTTGGGAGCACAGAATCTAGTAAGACATTTCCAAGCTCTAGCTCCAGCTCAACAGTGCCCAGAGGGCTCTGCAGACAGAGGCAGAGAGCTGAGGCTATGGTCTTACACATACTTTCAAAGTTGCCACCAGCTGACAAAACATAAGCTTTGCTCGTGTATGAGTGAGTGGGAAATGAGTGGGTTTTGCAAGGAGCTTGTCCCCACTTCCATTCCTCCCTTCCCACAGAGATCTCCCCACCTCGAGGTGGCCAGCAAAAAGAAGGCAGATGATGTTTCCCATCCTCAGCATGGTAATGTGTGGGGTCCTTAGATTTCCAGTGCTGTAACACTGCTTATGGCACATCCTTTTGTCTCTGATTGATAAGGTATTACCATTTAGCCATGGCAGTGTTACCTTTTCCATCCCTGCTTTAAGGATGCGATCTGAAGGCAAGTCAAGAGAAATGTCTCAGGAGGAGGCAATTCAATGTGATGTGTTGCTTTGCAGAGTGGTTGGTTGCAAGGAATAGCTCTTCACCTACAGCAGTGAGGCAGCAAAATAAAGTCATCACCACAGGCAAATACCCAGTTATTTTTGCTGTCTTTCTACTATTTTGTGCGTGTGTTTGAAAGATCACAGATGATTGACAATAGCACCTCCAGACAACTAAACAATTCTCTTTTTCTGGCCTTCCACCCTCTCTCCTTAATACTCTTTATAGGATTGCCAGAAATGGCATTCCGTAATAAAAGTCTTTCAGCAGATAAATAGAACAGCGCAATGGATAATGTTGAAGGAAAGCCACATTGCAAACACTTTATCTTCTTTATTTCTTTTTCTGTCTTTGGAAAAATGTTAAAAGATTTACTTCCAGGATGTCCTCCCTAATCCCTCTGACAAAAGCTTGCAAAAATAATGGCACACAGAACAGACTGGGCTGACATCTGAGCTCCATATCTGACATTGTCTCAGTTAACACCCACATCCCCAGTCTATATAATGCAACTTTTGGAGAGCTTCTCTTCTGCAGTGGCACTTCCATCTGCCTGTGCATGGCCTCCTGCTCCATGTTCACACAGCTCCCTCACTTGACAGATTCTCCTTTCTACATTCCTACCACCCCTATCAAGAGACAAATCTCTATTACAGGTTCCATTCCATCCAACTATTTAGGCACAGTGACCCAAACCCAGGGGACCTTCTCCCAGGTTTTGGCATGTACTGCATGAGTGAGAGAGTGAAGGTAAGCTGAAAAGAGGTGAAGTGAAAGAGAGTGAGATGGTGCAGGTCTTTTTCTGTCCTCAATAAGAAAGGTGAGACAAAAATGGCTTAATAAAAGAGCTGCTTTAATAAAATAGAAACAAGGGAGAAATATAGATAGCAAGTAAATCTTACGTCACTTCAAATGCTGAGAACCCCATGACTGTGCAGCATTGAGTGCTCCCTAGATGCTCAGGTTAGCTGTACTGTGGATCACTAACTCCTGAGTGCAGTCGTGGAAGGACCCCTCCAGAAGATTTTCCTATCATTGTGCTGATAAGTAGTCTATTACTCTTCTTTTTCCACGTTTTCCACCCTATGCTTTTTGGCTCACAAACTTCTGTAGCAAGAAATGTCTTTTTTGCATCCTGATTATGTGCCAAGAATAAAATCAAAGCCTTTAACAAAAAGTTTATAAGATTTCTGCTCGGCATAACGTGGAAACCTGATTTCCCAATTACTCACCACTAATATGATGCCATTAGCTTAGTCTTGAATCTTAATTAGCCACTAGAGCAGGCCCAGTTTTGTACTGTACATTTAAAACCTGTCAAAACAGGAGATGGTGCATGAGTGAGAGCCCTCTCTCTGTAAGTGCTCTGTTGTGTCAATTTGGCACAGCCTGGTTTTTGGTGGAGGGGGAGGGCCGCAAGAGCGGCTTCTGTGAGAGGCTGCTGGCAGCTTCCACCGTGTCCAATGGAGCCAGTCTCTGATGGCTCTGAAGTTGGGCAGGCTACTGGCCCAACAAGAGAGGCTGGTAATGCCTCTGATTTCCAGGGGTGGCAAGGCGCTGCCACCGAGGGCCATCCCCGCTGCGGCCTGTGCCGATGCCCCACTGCGGCCTGTGCTGATGCCCCGCTGTGGCCGCTGCCATCTCGGTGCAGCCCACGGCTCCCCGTGCCTGCCTGGCTGCCCCTGGCCAGCCACACCACGGAAGGGCAGAAGGGAGGAACGGCAGCAGCGGCTTCTCCTTCCCCGCGCCCCCGTGGAGAGAGGCGTCAGACAGCGCCAGGGCCCGGCAGCCGCCTCTGCGCGCACGATGGCGGCGGGGCCGCGTGGGCGACGGGGAAAAGGTGACTGGCATGGAACCCAAATGGGATCAAGTTCTCAGTGCTGCGGGATCCTGCAGGAGTCTTGGAATTGGTGAAACTTGTGCAGCTTTTCTTCTAGTCAGAGAAGAGGAGGAGGGGGTGAAGACACGTGAGGGAAAACATGGTGGCGTCAGGGTCAGTGGAAAATAAAATGAGGGGGAGGAGGAGCTCCAAGCGCCAGAGCTGATTCCTCTGCAAGCCATGGTGAGGATTAGAGTGAAACAAACTGTACCCCTGTAATCCGTGAAGTCCAGGGAGAGGCAGAGATCCACTCTCAGCCCGTGGGAAAAATGTTCACAACAAAGCAGGTGGATGCCAGAGAAAGCTGTGATCAAGTGGGAGACCTGAATAGAGAGAGAGCCTCTGCTTCCAGAGACAGAGAGAGGCCTTGCTTCCAACTAGAGCAGCCTGTCCTTAAAAGTCTGCATCCCATGGACAAGTGACCCATGGCACAACAGTTTTGGGAAGACTGTTTGCCCATTGAGGACTCCATGACATAGCAGAGAAAAGACTCCTCTCCCTGAGTGAACAGAAGACCTCAGGTGATGGACTGACCAAAACCCCCATGCCCTGTCTCCCTGTGCCGTCGATAAGAAGTAGAGAGGGACTGGGGGAAGAAAGGTGTTTTAAAAGCTTATTTTACTTCTCATTCTCCTCCTCTGACTCTGTTAATAATACATTTACCTTATACCTTTAAATTTGAAGCTGTTTTGCCCTGAGAGTGTTTTTCTCCCAGTCGTTATCTCAACTCATGAGTCCTTTGTTAATTCTTTTTTTATGAGTGAACAACTTTTGTGAATACTTTGCATTGGCCGATATCAAACCGCGACATCTGTGCCATGTGAGGAACACCCCATTGTTCTGAAGGCATTTCATGCAATTACTGTTGTAAGTTTAGTGGTGATGAGCTTGTACCCTCATTTCATTCATTATTTCTTTGTTCTCTAGAAATTGCCTTTAGCAAACAAACTTGGGTTTTGCTTTGTAAAAAACTAAGTAATTGCTTTATGTAGCTTCTTGTGAATATGAGAGCCTTTGGGGTGTTTTTTAAAAAAAAACATCATTAGCAGATTTATTTTTATTATAAGTTTTAGAAGAAAGTTATTGCTTGCCATGGAGGCTTTTACTCTCAAAAGGGTTATGGTTGCACTGGGAATCATGCTGACCATAATAAATTTAAAAAAAATAAATCACAAACCAAAAGGGAGAAAAATACAAAGTAGAAATTTTAACTCTCCTTTCTGCTGCTTGCATAATACATGTACATTAGACTTTCATAGTTCTTTGCAATTTTCTCACTCTGGCCTTGCACACCCTACAAACTTGAGCCATGTATGGATGCATCTGCATGTNTATGGTTGCATCTGCATGTATCTCACTGAAAGTCACTAAAAAATATGCGTCTTATTTCTCTGATGAGGTGCTAGTTGAAATATTGGTTTGGAGTTACAATAGGCATTCAACAGACAACATAAAGATTGCCACAAAAATTCTCTTACTTTTGGAATATGAAATCAGAAATACTGTAGAAAACTTGTTTCAAGTTTGGCAGGGCTTGGGGAAAGTAATGGTTTAATTACCATACCTGGTTCTGGTTGTTTTCTGGTGCATATTTGCACAGAAAAAGCCAATGAATCCCCACAGACTTCAACTGATACTTCATGGAAGCAAGCAGAAAATAGATTCAGGCAGGTTGCATAAACTATTTTTTTTCCTCACACAAATGTTAGCATGAAAAGAAAATATTTTTCAGAGAGAATTCATAAATATCTTGACATAAGTTTCGAGTGAGTGAGAATCCAGGAAACAATCAAGACCATACAATGTAACAAAGGGTGCCTGCCTACAACAGAGCAACAAGAAATGGAAGAGCTCACATTTAGAGAAAACTTTCAAAAAATTTTTGAAATGTAGATTTCTAGACTAGTCAGAGCCAGTGCCAAAGGACAGAGCATTAAACATAATGAGAAGGAATAAAAAATTCATGGCACCAGAAGGCAAGAGGTGGATAATACACAGTTGTATAAATTAAGGAAATATTTTTGCTATATTATTTTGAGATACATGATGCCTCTCTAGAGGCTGTGAGTGCATATAGAAGAACAACAACTTCCCTTGTCCATTACAGGCATGTTTGAAAAGAAATGACTAGAACATAGCACAGGTGTATCAGAACAGCACTATATACACAACAGTTTCTCAAGTTCATCACAGCCAGGAAGGAAAGAAAATTACTACCAATACTGCCCATCTCACAGCCCTTAGGAGCTCTCTTTGGCCAGTACCTGCACATGAAAAAACGCGTATCAGATATGAACAGATTAGAGTTGGCTGCTGTCAACATTGATTAGAATGTAGCATTATCTACACATCCGTCATTGTTTTAGAGATGCCAAAAGATGCAACACTGAAAAGACTAAAATTCAAGAAGGACAGATAGAGGGTGAGATCTGGTGGCATTATATTTAATCTCTCAGAAAGTATGAGGTAAAAGTCAGGTGTCTCTATTCTTTACACTGAGTCAGAACAAATCTGGTTCAGTGGTGAGCAATATTGAATTAGTACTGAAAATCAAGCAGTTAAAACTATATGTACAATAAGGAGGTGATTACACAATCCACTAGGTTTGCCCTGGCAGCTGATACAGATGTCCATTTGTCCTTACAAGACCCAGAAAAAGGACAGGTTCACTGGTGTAATAAATTGTAACAGTATCTCCTAAAACACAAGTGGTACTGTGATGCTCCACACAGAGCAAAAATACTATAGGCAAAGAAATGCTTCAGGAGATGCCTCACCAGCAAAATTTACAGTAGAACTGGACATCACAATTGTACATTTACAATTGTGATTAGAGTGCAACTAAATTGTGAATTTACAATTTGGAAATTACAGCAACACTAGCAAAGAAATTCAGGGCACTTAAGCCTAAACACAAAAATGCTGGGATGGAAAAAGAATATCTTGACTTATATTAACAAATATTCAGAAATTGACCTGTTTGCTATTTTTAACAGACCAACAAGTCATTTTAAGCCTAGCATCTGTCCTATGGTGTCCTTTGCATTCCCTCCGCTCCTTTTTCAGCCTCATGTCCCAAAAAAGATATGACATGAAAGAGCTACAGGGAGATGCTGAGGTGATGTGTGGAAAGGAGACTGAAGGAGGGGCAGGCAGACAGGGAGGGTGAGGAGCTGCAGGTATTGCCAAGGGAGAAACAATGAGATTCATAGAAGTTAAGTATTACCAGTAGTCTCTGTGTTTCAGCAGTAGAGACCAAATTATTTTAACCTTTGTATCTCCCTCTCACAAAAACAACAACAAAAAAGCAGTTGAGACAGATGTTGTGGGAGTAGGTGGTAAAGCATACTGCTTTGATTGAAAACTGGTTCCAAAAAGAGATGAGGGAACACACATTGCCTGCCACTCACTCCTGAGCTCTATAACCCAGACAGTGCTTATAGATGTAACAAGGAAGAAGCCTGGGTATGCCAACATCTTCATCACAGCTTCATTGTTTTAGTTCCTTGCTGGGTTTTCCTTGCACCTTAGGCAAAGCAATTTGTTTATACTTGCTCCTGCCACATTTTCAGTCTGCTGGGATGAGCAAACCAGATGTGCAGAAGTTGGCTGCATTGACGTGCAATCAGAATTGTTAAACTGTTAATTCAAAAGGCATCTTTAAACTTCACCTCCAAGCAGAAATTCCACTACATGAGGCATTCTTTAGTTTGTCATTAGCTACTAATGGGTACACATTAAGCATGAAATAGAAGTCAGTAAAATCTTTATGACTGTAATATTTAAAGCCAAGGCATCATCGCCACAAATTAGAGAAGAGTGGGAAGAGCAATTTTTTAGGAAGTTCTGCTCCCAGACTGGCTCTCAAAGCTAAACTTTCAAGAGGAGAGTAGACAGCAGATAAAATATCAGAAGTCACCATCTCCTGGGGAAGTACTGAAATGCAGTGTGGCCCTTTGGTCACAAACACTGGGGTTTTGAAAAATGTAAGTTTTAAACATTCAGTGGTAGCCAATTCCTCCCAAAATTATCACTAACAATAGATGGAGTATGTCTGGGAGTAAAAGATATATCAGCATTGAATTTGAATAAACTTCACTAACCAAAGTGAACCATTAAATGGTGGTGTAGCCAAGGGCACTCACACCTCAGTCACAGTGGATCATCTGGAGGTATCTAAGCACTGTTGCAGCACAGATGCTTTGGGGACCCACTCATCAGGAAAGCTGGCAGTTTTCTCTGAACTGTGCCTGCTTGTTGAGCACGCTCAGATCTGTTCATCTGCAGAGAGAAAATCTGTGTTTGGTCCAGTGATCCATTCAGGCTAATCTTGCATCCTGCAGAAGTAACTAATGGAATATCAATGAGGAGAATAGGATGCAAAGCATAAACACAGAGACAGGTCCTTTCTCTTTCAACTCTCACCCTTCAGCAGCTCATGTACCTGGCCAGGGCAAATTATAGTCAGAGCACAGGCTCCATCTCTGCTCTCTGGGCATGCTGGGCAGCAGGAAACAGTGTTTGGACTACCTGGTGCCTTGAACTGCCATGAGCTTGCTGCATGATCCTACCTTCTCCTTGTCCTCTAGGCTTTCTGCAAGTACCTCAACAAGTCCTGCTCCCACAGTTCTTGACTTTCCACAGAAGGGAGGATATCTTACACTGCATCCCAACAAACACCTAATGCCCAGCAGTACCTCATGGGACCTGCTACAGGCCTTCCTTTATACCTACAACTCACAGCAGGCAGCAAATACTCTCCACTGAATTTGCAGGGCAAATGTCCTGATACCTCTAAGTGTTGAACAATCTAAGAGAGTGTTAGACATGTATTCACCTGAGCAATTTGCTGTCCAGAGCAAGAAGTGCTTGTGGTGTATTTATGAAAGAAATATACCTCATCTCACATATTATTTACTAAGTACATTTATTGTTCCCCAGTGGTTTTGCCTTCCTCTTAATATAATTTGTAGAATCACAAAGACTTTAATGGCAGATAAGCATATTTGTATAAACTGCTCTTGTTTACTGAACTCCAGGAAACTTCAGAAAGGTAGAAATAAAATCAAAATAGAGTAACTCAGTTCATTTTTTTTTCCACTGAACTGAGTTGTGCTCTCTATAGCACAGACATTGTCTTATGGGATGTGTAGGCTGACACATGTTTTAACACTGTAGGAAAAAGGTGGTCTGTAAGGTTGTTTGGTTATAGCAGATGGGATTTCTTCTCAGCTGCCAGCCCACAACTGTGGTGTGAATATTAGAAAGGGAAAAATATATTAGCCTATCTTAAATACTGCAGATTTTTAACACATTAGGGTTATTTACACGTACCTAAGTAACCAATATGAACTGCGGCACTCTTGGTAGGATTTCCATAAAATCCACAAAAAAATCCTGTATCTCTCTGTAACCAAATTCCTCTGGTGGTTTTTTTTTTTAAACATCAGTAATATAAAAAAGCAAAAATGCTTCTTCATTACTTTAAAACACTTAGAATTAAGACATGCTCAATGTAAGAAACATTCAGGCAGAAATAGCATGTTTTTAGGATTACAGCCTCTCATAAGAAGATACACAGGGATTGGTTCTTTGACAAAGACTCATGGTTGCCATGGATACATAAAAATAAACATAACAATAAGAAAAAAGCACTCTGGAAGCAATGAAGAATTAAGCAGCACACAAAAAAGGACATAGTATAACACCTGAACCCCAAGAGTTTTGGTTTTTATCTTAACTGCCAATGTGCTTTCCTTCCATATAAAAATATATAAATTTTTATATCGATATGTAAGCCTCAAACATGGCCTTGAAAAAGTAGACTCTCTTCACATTTCAGTGCAGCTTTTCTGTGGGATGATAGATCTGTCACAAAAAGTTTATTGCAGTTTTTCTAAAGAATTTTCACTTCTCTCACCAGGAAAAAACATTCTGAATAAACAAAACTGAGTATTCTAACAAACAGTCTGAAAGACTGAGATCTTAACAAAAACATCTGAAGGGATTCAGTCCCTTTATGAACAGCAAAAAGTCTGTTTTTTCACCCTGCTTCCTGAAGAACCAGCAGTAGCTCCAGCTAAAGTCAGCATGTTAGGCTTCTTGCATTTATCTTGTGGAATTTAGTTATTCCTGTGCTCTCAATACATCAGCAAGAAGGATTATTCATTAAAATTACAAATCACTTTTCAAAAAACCTATCAATTATTTCACTTTTTCCCAGTTATCAACAGCAATGACCTATTTTAACTTGCTTCCCACTTGAAGCGCATTCACTGTAAGAAGTCCATTCCCAAAAGTTTTCTACCAGCATGACTGTTGAGTCAGGCTTCCAAAGAAGAAAGCTCTGGTAGTTCTTCAGTTTCCAGTTATGAACCACTAGGGAGTTTTGAGAGACTTGGTCAGCTTTCACTGGCTACTCCTACAGGGAGTTTATCTTCTTGTGGCCTTACATGATGTAGATCCTTAGAACCTAGCCCATCTGAACTTTTCCAAACTCAAATAACACTGACTAACTTAAGCCTCTGATTTAGAGTTCTTGTGATTTCTTTGTTGACTTCAGGTGGTTCCAAACCCAAATAAAGTTAGTACAACACTGATCAACAAAGATTAACTCAGTCACTTACATTTAAACAGATTGCTTGACACAAAAGGTTTTAGCCCAGATTTTTTCAGTAATCAGAGGTTAAAGAAGAAGCTCCAGATGAGGATTCTTCCTCCAAGGGGGCACTATGCATAGTGCTGGGCTAGATTTGGGCCTTGTTCTCTTCTCCCACGGCATGCAGTTTTTTGGGGATGTAGTGCTGGAGATCAGGTTCTTTGTTTCTGCCATAGCCACATATCAGGAGCAATATGCTGGTTCTGATTGGATATCCATGCTCTGGAGTGTTCCATAGTAATGTTCCAGAGCCAAACTATCAAATATAGATGGGCAGCAAACATAGCACTCCTTATTCCCAGGGAGGAGATGGATTCACCATCCCTGGAAGTGTTAAGGAATGACTGGACTTGGCACTTATTCATATGAAAATGTTAGGTCAAAGATTGGACTTGAGGATCTTGGGGGTGTTTTCCAACCTGAACGATTCTGTGATTCTGTGATATCCAGGCCTCCTTCTCTCAGCAGGATAGGGAGAGCCTATGAATCCTCAGCAGAGGCTTCAGGGATGGGAGGAGACATCCTTGATTTTACCAAGTGCGTCTGTCCCAGGGTGAGTGCGGCGTTAACCAGCAGCAGCCACCACATTTGCGTTGCTGAGTATCTGCAATGTCACACGTGGCACTGCTGAAATGCCCAATAAGAGAAGAGCCCTCTGTCTCCAAACAACTGCACAAAGGAGAATGAGAGAGGAGCTAACCCCTGAATAAACTTTAAAATAAACTGTGACTTTCAGGTAGGCCTCTAGAGCAGAAATTAAAACCTGCAGTGTGAATGTCATCAGACAGACACTATATGGAAGTCAACCCTGCAGGCAAGGTCTCTAAACAATTTAATGCGGTTTAATCTATTTTAGTTCAGTGTAGCAAATCAATAATCATCTGTGAAGAGCTCTACTTAAAAGGAAGGACTTGAACTGTGACAGCTGGTCAAGGAAGGGCTTGTAATGGCAGATACTTATTTCAAAAAGAAAGGATTGATGATTTTTTTATGTGGTTCAGTATTATATGCAAGTTTACCTTCAGTATATGCAAACAAAATGTCATGAGGCCAAAAGAGGAAAGAGCTCCAGATTTTGTTTTGGTAAATGAGATCAGGTGTCAAGGAAAATGTAGAGAAAAAAGATGGCCCTCATATAAGTTCTCTTTGTCAAAATAGAGACTACACGAAGGAAACCCTTCTTATGCAAAACAAGAACAGGACAAGTTCAAGGCCAGTTTGAAGTGGGACTTCCTGTCTACAAATACTTTGTGATGATGCCTATAACTGGAAATTTTGTAGAAATTACAAGATTTGGCATCATCAACGGAAGCACCAAAACATAAGTAAACAGCGTGAGGTTCCACAGTCCTACTGAATGAAATGGATTTGGTGTGTTTCTATTTCAATTAACCACTAACCAGAAGCCATTTTAGTCATAAGACAGAAGAGTTTGCAGTTTGAACGTTAATCCCAAAATTATGTCTGCAACAGTAACTGTCTAAGATGTTTCACTTTCATAATAAATGACTGTTCCTCTCTTTCACAAAAGAAGAGCAATGGGATTTTATTAATTCATAAGATTTTTCTTTGTATTCAAAAGAAGGAGAACATTTCTCTAAGAGGAAAGCTGGATTTGTAGAGAAAGCTATTTTTATGTCTCCTAGCACAAGATTTTAACAGTCAGCCTAGCTCTCACAAAATGTCCTCACTTTCCCTTCTGACCCATCCTCTGCCATTTGCATGTCTAGCTTCACTTACTGTGGGAAAAATCCATGGAAGCCAGCTGTCAAAATTGTGCTGGCTGAGGAGGAGGATGTTTACTCTGACAGCTAGGATTTGTGCTGAGGGTCCTTCTAAAACATGTCCCATTACTTCCACCATTTCCAGGACTTATGCAAGAATTGTCAGGTGAGCTGCTCTCCTGTGTTACACAAAAAGTCCACTTAGGAGACCACAGAGGACTCCTGCTCCATCCTCTGTGCACTTCATCGCAGAGATCTGAAAATCAGGGTTGTGACCCAGAGCTGGAACTGGCTGAATTGAGTGCCAGTACAGAGAGCAGGATTATATATTCTGAGATTGCTTTTTCAAAACAGTCAGGTAGCAATGACATTACAAAAATAGAAGACCCAATGAAACAGAAACTTTAGTACAGCCAGTGGGACCACATATCATCACAAATCCTGTTGTGAAAAGATTTTAACAATCTTGCAAGAGGGAGGAACAAAACAGTTCATACTCAGACTTTTCTCCTTTCTGTCTATCTTTTGAAAAAACAAGCAGATAATGTCCTGGAGAGATAATGACAATTCAGACCATGAGGTGCTCCCTGCTCAGATTAATGCACATCTTTTGTTTTCTGTAGATACAGGACCAAGACATATGTTTAAGGAAAGAGGCACAAAACAAAACATAAGGAATACTGTATTTACTGTGTTGGTTATTGAGATAAAACCCCCATGGTTTAGAACATCAGAAAAAAAGAACAAGAAACATTTATCTCCAGTGCTTTAACAGCACATAATTAAACTAAATTGAAGAAGGTATAACCTAACACATAAGCATTTCTGCGATGAGGCAGGAAGTGCCTTCAGGAAAGGATGCATTTGCTTACAGCATCTCTGAAAGATCTCAGGGTAATTCATCAGAATTTGTTTGCAAATGCATATAGCATGCTAATATATAGAGTAAGAACATCAGCAAAGAAACAACTCTGGCTGGCAGCTGTGCTCCTCTTTTATGAAATTTACCTTTAAAATTCTATGACTTTAGTAGAAAAGGATTATCTTCTCATCCTTTTCAAAAACTCAGTTGTGCCTTCTCAACCCAAAAATCAGCCTTGGCACAGCCTGTCTCCAACTACAGTGAGACAGTGCCTTTAAATACTGCAAACAGATGATCTTCCTTCTAAATGCTACCTGAAGCCAAACAGACAAGTGGGAGACAAGTAAATACCTTCTGTAGCAGACTTGCTAGAGAAACCCCTGTGTACAGCATTGAGGCTCCTACACTGTGCTTACACATGTGTATAAATACATAGTGCTGACTCCACAGCATGAATGCTGTCCTATTTTGGACCATACACAGAGAAGTCAAAACAGAAAGTCACACATGGAGAGAGAAGGAGTGGGGGAGGCCTTTATTTACTTTGAATGCAGTACAAGTACCTCCAGCACCCACAAAACAGAGCCTAAGAGAGCCAAATTACACAGCCTGTGTCCTAAGAAGCATGAAACAGAGAAGAAGCTTGGTCTTAGATAGTTCTGAGAAGTCCCACAAGTGGCAGTGGTCCCCTACATTATGTAAATTGTTTGAGCTGCCAGTGGCACTGCATTTCTCCTGCTTCCTCTTTGCAGAAGCTCAGCCAGAACTGAGAATTCTACTGGAATGGGAGAAGAGTGACTGTGCAGCACCAGTTGTAAGCCTTGTTTCTCAAGAGCTTGAGCTCCTGAGGTTCTATGAACAGGTAAAACTTCTCCCTTCTGCTGCTGGGCAATGTTGCAGGCTCCTCCTCAACACCATTCAGACATGCATGTTTGGGTGGATGGGATCATGGATCCTGGGGAGGGTGGGGAAGATATGGAGGGTGGCCTGTTACAAGGTTTGCCAGAGCCTGTGTGTGAGGAATAGGTAAATGCACAGAACGACAGCACAGGCAGTTTCATTAGATCATACATGCCTGCTGAAGTGCTTTTCTCCATCATCCTAGTGATGACTCATATACAGCTTCAACTGGCTTGCATCTTATGTAACATATTCTGAGACTCTATGGCATCATTTCCAGGGAGTGAACCAAAAAATGACATAAAATAGAAAACTGTCAGCTTTAGGCTGATGGCAAGAACTTTAGGCAACATGAGGTAACAGCCCTTGGGACAATGTCTATGGCTTTACCATCTATTGGTATTGCACCTGGTTCAGTAAGGCACTGGATCTGTTACACAGACAATGAGGCAATATTCATTTATGAAACTGCAGGCCTGTCTTTCAATCAAAGAAGGAGACCCCTGACAATGGGTTTATGTTAGTGCCTGTGAAAGTTCAGTGCACACCTAGCCCTGAAAAAAAGTACCTACCAGAGACTTACTGCCAGACAGGTGGGAAAACACAAACTGATGGAGATATAAGGAGCTGTGTCTAGGAATTATACAGATTTACAACATGAAAAAATCTCCTTGTTCTTAAGTTATGGAACACAAAACTTGGCTGATGAGTCTGTGAATTGATAGGAGATGCATAGCTGAATTATTAGCTGCATATAGTTCCAAAAGACCTTCACATGCCTCATGGTACTAATTTCTAAATCATTAACCATGACCTTACAACTAAGTTATGAGATTGAATCAGAGGCTTAATCTGATTTGAGAAGTCATCCTGTTAATCTATGACAATATACTGCTTCTATCAAGGGATTAATGTCAGGATTTTCTGTCACAGTAATTACAGAAATTGATAGTTGTTTGAGGAAAAAGCTACTGTGGGACTGAAATAGTTGACATTTCATGAGTTTTGTACATGAGCTCGTAATTGTCATATGTTTCTGCCAGAATATTTAACGTATGGCTAAGTGCCATGAAACAGATTTCTCACTAGCACTCACACATTTTTGTTTTGACTGTGGAAGCAATGAAAGGAGATTCATACGCCCTAAATGAGCCACCTAGAAGTTTGAGGTAAGAGAGTGAATTAATCAAGACTTTCTTCATACATAAAGGGAAAGGATAGGACCACATTTACCTCACCAAACAATTGTTCAGGACAGGTTTGTACAAGCTTCTTAACAAAAGAGAAGCCAGCTCAGATGCAAATGTTGAACTCTGATTCTTTAAATAAAATAGAATGTCTTCTCATTTGCTGCATAGTTTCAAAGAATGCACATAACTAGACATACACTACATGCACCTATCAAAAGATAGACAAATATTAAAATTAAAGAGAGATTTCTAAATCAAGCATCTCAAACTGGAAAACACCTGCAATAAGACCAGTTTCTAACTCCCATCATATAGTAAGTATCAAAAACTACTGCACATCCTCCAAATTTCCTGGTTTAACTAACTGCAAACACTTGCTCAGTGGGACATTTCTCCTTAGGAATAGACAGTTCAACTTCACTTTGCAAATCTGGCTGAAACATTTCCATGTTGCTGGTCACCCATCTCTGCTCAGCAATTTTCTTCAGTGTAGTACAAAACAAACAGACTGGTGTCCTGAAGAAAATTAACTGACACANGAAGGACATTAGAAATGTCAGATTCTGAAATCATAAGCAGGTAGGAAAAAAAGAAACCAACCCTGTTAGTTCTTCCTTAGAAGTAAATTTTGGTGAAAAGAAGGAACTTAGAAGTCAAATGCTGTGGCATCATCACAGTGCTGCGTTCACATATGAACTGCTTGTGTTTACTCTTATAAAAAACCCAAGAAATTCCAACAGGACTGATGGTACATCACAGAAAATTGAAAGCCTGCTCTTAAAAGGGCTGACCTTATCAAAGTACTGTACTCCATCCTTTTCTTTTCAAGAAAATTTCATCAGAAAATTTTGGTAAAGTTTTTATTCTGATGAAATGGCCTTTTGTGGAAGAAAATTATTCAGGAAGGACATTTGCAAATGACTGCATAAACAACCCATTCATGGAAGCCTGCTGCATCATTGTCTGCTTGAAAGATCAATTCATTTTTTAGGTAATCAGTGTACCAGCAGATAATGCTCCTGCTGGAGTCATATCTTTTCAACCTGAGATTGCTTTACTAGAAAAAACAATGGAGCTATGCTGGATTTACATAAACTGAAAAATCACAAATCTGCAGCTATAGCAATTACAAAAAAGGGAGCTATATTTTGAAGACATACTGCAGATATACATGAAGATATACACTGTTGAATTTCAAAGATCAAAAGCAGAGCACTTACACTGCTTATAGCTGTAACCTTAGCTTGCCAGTGATTCCCTTACCTGCCTACCCACCATGGAATTGCATTTCATATTTATGATACTGAACACAGATGATAGGGACTCATTATTTAACTGATGCTCTGAAAACATGGGCTTTTGCTGTGCTCTGTTGGTGACTGCCCATTTACAATTTATGCCATATGTCAAACACTTATCCTTTGCAAAAGCAGAAAGACCCCCTGCAAAACACAGCCTGCACTCAGTCAGCTTGGGGAAGCAAGAATAAAAGGACAAAGCATTCCCAGAGGCCAAGGACACAGGGCAGAAGTGTGACAAGGCTCCTAGTCAAGGGGAGAAGTCATTCATGTGAAAACAAAAATATTTCATACTTCTGCCCCCTGATTGTTTACCACCCTCTCAACTGGGAATGAATCCCATACGTCATGCAGGAAAGACACCTCAAGGAATTTTGCGTGCAAGTCCTTCAATACTTAATTAAGAAATGTTAAACATATTTTTCTTTAATACTTTCCTTTCCACTACCTCTTTTCTCATGGATGGGCCAGGAAAACGTCTTGAACACAAAAATAGCCCATGGAATACAATACATTTCTCAAAATGGCAAGCAAACCTTTTCAGAGTCTCATAGTGTGTGGAATGAGTTTTTAGAGGCTGTCCTGGGCATGCAGTTGTTTCAATTTTATAAATCCCAAGAAGACACTGATGGTTTATGGTCATTTTTTCCCCACTGTGCTGCCTCAGAAGTCTATGGAGATGTGCTTCAGGAGAAGAGGACTCTCCAGCTTTACCCAGCCATCAATCCCAAGCAGAACACTACAGTTAATGAGAGACTCTGGCTCCTTGCCTATAAACAGATGCCTTTTAATCTTTCAGAGGCAAGGAAGGGAGACAAATTTACAGTGATTCTTTGAAAAGAGCATTATAAAACATTAGAGTTTCACTCTTTCAGTCACATGAACATGCCTCTGCCTATAGAAATGGGACAACAATTCATGTCTCAGTAAAGCAACATATTTCAGGAAAACAATGAAGACATTTTTAGTATCTAAGCAACCTGCTATGATAGTGTCTTTTAAAAGAAGAAATTCTTCTCTCCTTGACTGAAGCTTGCAGAATTAACATGGAAAATTTCAGTCATGTTTCTCCCATTTGTTGGTCAATTACAAAATGGCTCACTTTTTGTTTGTTTGCTTTTGCAGCTGATATGACGGAGCCATTCTCTGCCCATCTTGGGGGGTTTTAGAACTTTTTTAGGCAGAACTTTTTTCCCCCAATGGTATTTGAAAAACTTACCTTGGAAAACTCAGTTAAGATAAAACCTACCTTATCCCTGAACCTTAAAAAATATATATTTCTCTATATACAGATTAATTAGTATCAGTTATGCAGACTGTTCTCATGAGAGGATTTGTTTGGTGAAAGGATGTGTCAGTAATTCCTTTACAGCAAATCAGTTTTCAGCCACAGAAAGCAGGACTTCCAGCCACAGAAAGTAGTGGCTTACTGCTGCACTGTATTCTGGCTGAGAGGACGTTACGAAGTTAACTTTCTTCTTAACAGCTAATACAATGCCATGCTCTACATTTGTGACTAAAATAATGTTGATGACATACTCCTGTTTGACTTATTTCTGAACAGTTCTTGGACAGCACGAGTCCTTCTCTGCTTCTCTCTTGCCCCTGCAGAGAGCAGGAGGTTGGTTGGGTGGGTGAAGAGCTGGGAAGGGACACAGCTGGGAATGCAGCAGATACCCCATACTGTATGACCTCCTGCTTAGCAACAAAAGCTGGGGGAAAGGAGGATGTTTGTGATGGTAACATTTGTCTTCCCAAGGTGCCACCACATGTGCTGAGTCCCCGCCTTCCTGGAAAAGGCTGGATGTTTTTAGATAATGCAATAATTTTGTAGTTGCAAGGTGGAGAAAGAACAAGAGCTGGACTTCCACTGTGTGTGTAAACTGTTCATCTTTGCTGGGTTTCTGATGCTATTACTTTGATTTTCAGGTGTAGAACTTTTTTTGTGGATACAAGCGAGTTTCTGAGGAGTGTATGATGAATATATAATTTAAAGAAAAATTAGTTTCACAGAGATAAGAGGTGGAAAATATTTGATGTAGGTGTCCATGTTTTGGCAGTAGAGGGTGTGCAGCACTGGCCTCTGTGAGAAGAGGCCAAAGATTAACTTGTGCTGGACACAGATGATTCCAGGTAGTTCCAGCTGGTTCCAACAGGTCTAACACAGGACCTAGCTGAGCCACTCAGTCAAGCTCATGCCACCTCTGAGCACATGTATTTAAGAAAGGTCACAATGCTGTGAATAGTGAGATTAAAAAAAAAAAAAAGCAAGAAATAACTCTGCAAACACCAAGGTCAGAAAAGGAAGAGAGGGAAGAAGTTGTCCAAGCTCAAGAGCAGTGGTTTCCCCCTGTGGCCCACGGAGAGGATAGCAGTGAGGCACAAAGCCACACTGCAGTAAATGCATGATCTTGTGCCAGAGGAGGTAGATATTTCCTGTCAGGAATAGTGGCCTGTGAAGAGCTCCTCTTCCCAAAAGTTATGCAGACCCTAGCTGGGCTATACCATGCTTGAAAAAGCCTTTCTCCACCAGCTATAGAAAGAGTCTAAACAAGGACTGTAACTACAATGAAATACTGTATTTACAGGACACAAGGAATTGCTTGTGTCCTTTACATTTGAACTCTGTCTTGTTCTGGAATAACTGAGCCTTTCAGACAGGAACTCAGCTATGGCTCTTCCCTTTCTGTCCCCCTGGTGCTTGGTTTGTGCTTCCATCCAAGACTCAGGGACCACTGAGTCATCAGACTAATTTGCTGTTATTAGGGGTAGCTGCTGCAACTGTAGCTGAAAAATACAGGAGGGAATCCTGCAGTTAGAAAGCATGAGCATCACTGAGATTGTGTCTCTATGAATAGGAACAAGAATTAAGGTGTATGTTCCTTTCATACTGCTTCATTGCAATATAACTATTAAATGAACCATTCACCACTCTTTTATAGCACAGTACACCTGTGAGTCTACACTGCTGTTAAACACTTCATTGCTATTTAAGGGGAATTCAGCCCTGTCCTGTCAACAAGCCAGGTGAAGTGAGGTTATGAATGTTCCTACCATAATTTCTGTGAATGCATGACCTTGTCTCAGCAGAGCGAAACAAGTAGCCTTCTCAGTTACAACAGAGAAATAAGTGCAGATGTTTCATACTATTTTCCTGGGCCAAGAATCCCTTCACATTATCACTGTACTGAAGAAATAAATATCTGAAGAACTGCACTTTGGGAAATAAATATCAGAAGGGGATTTTTTGAAACACACGTTCAAAGTGACCTGAAATACTGTAATATGGAGTCCATTGTTCCCACCCTGTTCTTCAGCTGTATTGCAGATAACCTTGAACTTTTGAGTTCTGAGCCTTGCCCCAGATTGAAGAGTGAGGATTTCACAAGGAAATCCTTTTGCAGTAATAATTTCCTGAAGCTTTTCTGTGCAGTGATGTATTTCCCACTGTAAGTTTCCTCACTGAAAGAAAATGGGAAGTAAGCACTGAAAACTGGGTTCTAATGCCTCATCCTTACCTTTTTCTTTTCAGATGGTTATTTGGGTTTGTGTGGGTTTTTTGGGTTTTTGTTGGGGTTTTTTTGTTTGTTTTGCAGTGTTTTTTTTTTCGTTGTGTCTTTTTTAGTAGCAACATATCATTCCACATAAGAAAAAAAAAAAAATCAGTATTTCCTGCTTTCTTTATTGTAGTCTATCAGGTCCTGGAGAAAAAGGATCTTGTTTGTTGATCTTTCCAAAAGCTGTGAACTCTCCTGCTGACCTTCTCTTGGCAGTTCCAGGCTTCTGAATTGGCTACCTTTCTCTGTGGATAAAACCCAGAAGCTGTTTTCTGGCCAACTCATCCCTTCACAGCAGAATGACACAGGTGTTTTTTGCCACATACCTATTATTTAGAGACTTTCAGATGCTAATGGCACTGATTATACAAAGAGATCTCTCCTTATACGCCTCTGAAACAAATTTTACTTGTATAGCATTGAAGATACAGAGAATTTGCTGGAAGAAAACAGTGTCCTTTCAGAAAAATGCTTTGTGAACATCAGTGCAGGATAGAAAGATTATGCATTGAATGAAGATGGTAAATTAATTTTTCTTTCAAAGAAGAATAAAGGACATTCAAAATTAAAAGCAGTATTGCTTAAACGGCAAATCACAGCACATATAGATCACAATAACTGAAAATTCACACTTCATCTGCTTAGAAACCACTGTTAGGGAAAATGACTGGTAAATTTCTATAGAAAATGTAGAGAGAAGTACCCAGTGAAGAGAAGAACCATTCATTTCTTTGTATGATTGTTAACAGTTAATGCTCCCCCTTCTTGAATCTACAGAGATTCCACCAGATTTGCTTTCTTTTGTTCAGCAGAGAAGGCTGAGATTGTTTGTGCATTAATGTTTAATAGAGATTGCATTGCAGATGAAAACAGAAGAGAGTACAAGCAGAATGAGTGAGTTCTCCTGTCCTGCCACAGGATTCCTAAATGTCCTTGTGCAGGTCATGTCAGACAAGATGAAAGAACATCTTTCATCAGTTCTAAGAGATACAGAGATAAATCTGAGCGTGTGCAAGCTGAGGCCTCTTCTGTAGACAAAGCTTAGAGCTCAGCACAGATTCACTGCACCATCATACACCAGACAGTTCTCAGGTTCCCAGTGCCATCAACTCTGCCTTTCCCTCAGAATCTCACCCTTCTTCTGTCCAGAAGCATTCCCTTTTTAAGTATGATGAGAAATTCATAGCTTAACCTGACTGGATATCCCAGTCTTCCTGCTGTCTCTCTTGGGAAGTATCCTAAGGAAGATGACCAGGAGGCCAGCACAAGGTACAGTAATAGGCTTCACATAACTGTGAGCAAAGCTGCAGTCAGAGCACATAGATAAGGTCTTACAGACCCACTATTTTGTTACATGTTATAATACCTTTCTTCTGTGTAGGTGCTGGCTGTGCATTCTGCAACACCCTACATGCATTTATAAAACTGCAGTTGCAGTGTCTCAGCAGCATGGCAGGAAGTGGCAGAGGGAGCTAAACCATTGTGGGTGCCAGTATGAATACACATCTCTACATGGCTCTGCCCTCAGTCAGCATCTCGCTGCCAACAAACACCATCTATGAGTGGTAAGAATGGAAAGAGGAGGGTGCAACATCACTGAAGGCTGTAAAGCTTCTCAACCCATTCTGCCACAGGCTCCCTGGAGAAACAGGAAATCAGAAGGTAAGCAGAGCTGGTCCTAAAAACAAGAGGTCTGCCCTCCCTCTGCTGCATAATCACTACTGAAAATCCAGAACTGGGTAGAAACAGAGTCCCAGAACTACAGAATTCTCCTAAGGATCATTTACCCAAAGGTGCACTGGGGAAGGAAAGGAAAACATCCCAAAATCAGAGGTGTTATAAAGAAATCTAGGTTCTTTCACAGACTGAAACCAAGTCAAAGACAAAGAAATTTAATGGTCATTTTGCTGTGTGGAAAATATACAGTAATGATGTCCCTCAGGTTTTATTAACATCCTCATCTGAAAACTTGTGAAGGAGCTGAATAGTGAAACCTCCAATCCTGCTGCTGATAGTCTGATAGTCTTTCAGTCAAATGCCACAGCTAATGATGAGGCAGTCCAAAATGACCTTTCAAAACTGATTTAGTGGTAAAAGAATGGCTGATGATCTCCAGCATAAACACAAAACAATGTGTCTACAGATAAATAATTCTAAGCCATGTTATTGGCACTGAGAGCAGAACTGGCGATTCAGCTCAGGACAGAGCTCTCAGAGTCACTGCAGACAGATCTCTGCAAATATTGCTTCAGCATGCAATAGCACAGAGTTAAAAAAAAAACCCAGAAAAATGCTAAGCACCACCAGGGAAGGATGGAGAAGAAGATGGAGGAAATAATTCTTTTGTACCTAAACCCATGGTACCTCTATTTCATAACCACTATGTGCAATTCTGTTCTGTACCCCTCTAAATGGGTGGCAGCAAGTATTGGACAGGTAAAGGCAATCAGGTGGTAAACTTCCAAAGAAAGACTGCTCTGCAGTCTGAGAGCCAAGGGGGACTCCATAAAATTAGAATGAAATTGGTTTAAAGAAATAAAAGAATCCAATGGGGAATCCAATGTGGAATACATTTGTGGAATCTGCTGTCATAGGAGGATAGAGATCACGTCAAAAGTCATGGACAATAAGCCTGAAATTATGTAGTTAAAGTCTAACTTCTCAGTTCCAGTGACAAGCTGAGTAGGAGAGCTGCATAAAACAGCCAGGTTTCCATGACTTCCCTCAAGGTTCACCTCTGCCAGCTCTCACTTCTGCCCTCTCTGACACTTTCCAACAGGAGAGAGCAAGCAGGGAACAACACTGACATGAGAGTGAAGAGTCTCTCTAGGGTGGATAATGGATTTTCTAGAATATGGAGGGTAAGGATGGATGGCTCCTATTTATGCCAGTTCTCTTGAAAGCCTAGGAATGTGCAGGTGGCCTGAACCATCATATGGCCAGGAAGAGAAGGCTGACCCAGCTGAGAATTAGAAACTGGCTGCAAACAATGACTAGATGAATCTCATTGGTGGTGGCCACATAAAAGAAGAACTAAGTAGAAAAAAAAATTTAAAAGGATTACTGGAAGACCACAGGCAGATGTAAGCTCAGAGAACAGTCTACTTTAGAAAACAAAGAAACAGCCAAAACAGCAGAAGAAGCCTTCTTAATTTTTATTAAAATATTTGCATAATTTGTCTCAGAAATTGAGATCTTCTGTCTTAGGAAGCTCAGGAAAATCAGCTTCGATATTTATCAACAAGATTTGGATAAGGAAAGGGAATACACTAAGTTTGCCAAAACAGTATCAATCCAAAGAGAAAAAGCAGTGTTTTCCTTGTGCTCCAGGAGGCTGATGTTGGTCATCTTCAACAGCATGGAAAGAGATACTGAAGACACTACTTCCATTTTGCTGAGGACTGCCAGTCCTGGAGGGGGGAAGAGAAGGCAGACCTTGCAGCTGCTACCTGCAGGAAACCTTCCCCAGTGGGGAGAATACACTCAGCCCAGCTGGTGTGAATGGGCCTGCACTCAGATAGACAACAGATCCACGCTTGCCCAAATGCTGGGAAAAAAACTGGGGTGATCATTTAAAGAGATATGGACGTCAAAACATAGCACTGTTCTCACAGGCTCTGCTTGTGACTTCTAAAAGCTGTCAGCACTGGCTGCAAGCAGAGTAGTGGGTACAGAATGGCCCTTCATCCCAGAAGTTCTTCAGAACCTTTCTGGTATTCACCTTTGAGGTAGAAAATTGCTAAGGGATTCCTTCTCCTTAACTGCCAGTTCCACTCATTTGTCTAATTAGACTCAAATTCCATTATTTGGCTTCTTTTTCTATAGAGTTACTTCAAACCACTGTACACGTATCCCCTCCTCTATTCAGCTTTGTAAGCCCAGACCATCTAAACTGCTATTCTATACATTATCTGGGTGCTTCATTTCATGAGGGACCACAGTGAAAGGGAAATCCAGTGCAAACTGGATGAAACCTCTTGGGAAAGTGATAGGTGTTATCAGCCATTTTGTGGTTGCTCACAAGTACAAGAGTCTGGTAACTCTCTATGGAGATTAATTTCTATTTAAACAGCTTCTAAAATACATGGTGGCTTATTGTTGCATAATGTGGGTGATACATGGATTATAGCTGGCAACAGTCATATATAGTGGCTTGAAAGAAATGACCAGTACAGAGTAATTGGACACCCAGTTTGATCCAATGTATGGATCCAACCCTCTGACTGCAAAATACTTTACTTGATGAGGAGTCATGCAGCCACTGAGCACACCCAAAGAATATGTTTCATCTATAAGCCATGTGGAATTTCAAGCAGGCAAGCTGACTGCTTGAATGCCAGAATAATAAAGATGGTTTCAGGCCATTTCAGTCTGATCTAAATATCTGCCTTTTATGAGAGTTCTTTTAAGTCCAGAAATCAGACTTTGCCTTTCTTCTCCTTCATCTTTGAATACAGCCATCCTTTCAAAAGGCATAATGAGGAATGTATTTTGTTGATACTTTGCAGTTCTGGAAGAGGAAAAGAAATGCTGTCGTCATCACCATCATCATTAAGAATTCTTATTTTTATTTAAAAAAACTTTTATTTTTATTAAAATGAGATTTTCTCTTTACTGATAACAGAAGCAGAACAGGAAAATGGGCAAATGTTACAACCTGAAGCTGTCACAGCATCTCTCCTGAGAATTTTTAGTCTGCCAGACTAGTCACAATCCATCACACTGATTGCTGTGTCACCTTGCATCTTGAATGAGCTGTTCTTGGCAAGAAAAAAGCTAAACTTTCTTCCCAGGCTTTGCCAACACTTTTCCCTGCAATGGTGGCAGAGATGATGCCATTTATCTGGGCCTTCAGCAAATGAGGAATGTCTTTGCCTTTCTTTCACACTGGAGACTCAGAAAACCAGTGAGTGTTTACTTAAGCAGCAAAGATGTACAGCTGAGGCCTTGTTGTCCCTGCCATGTCATACATTAATTAATGGCCAGTTTGTAAAGTGGCACACATTCCTTCTTTCCTCTCCTCTTCCTCCTTACTCTGTGAGGAAAAGGTCTGGCACATGGGAGAGGAAGTGGGGTCATGGGCTGGATATGTTTCCCTGCATGAGACAGAACTGGGAGCTAACCTGTGGAGAGGGCAAGCAATGTGTAAGACATGACATGGTCATGATGAGGAAAGGAAAGACAGTGAGGAAGCCAGGAGCAGTGCTGTGCTTTTTGGTTATTCTATTTGCTTTCACAACTAGCTTATTTTCCCTTGCTGGTGCACTAACAAACAAGACACATCCCTTCTCCCCTACAGCTATCTTTAAAGAGGGAAAGAAAACTATCCTTCTTTTATACAAACAGAGAAATTAATGTACTACAGGAAAGGCACCACTGCCATTGTTCCATAATAAATAAAACCCATCAGTATTTGGAGCAAGCACACCCTATATGCACAGAACATATAGATGCACTGTACATAACTTGAAACTGTTTTAATATTACATCAGATCCTTGTAACTGTTTTAATATTACAAGACCACAGGGAACCCAGCTTTGGAGTTAAACAGCATGGAGCAAGTCAATAAAAATTTCAATGTGAATTGCACATCTAAAGGCTAAAAGGCTAACGCCTTGTGCCAAGACACAGAGCAATGGCAGAGGATGGAAAATTACTTTCTTTAATTAGTTTAAAAAACAGAGGAAGATTATCAGGATTTCTGGATGATTCATAAATGCAATGCTTCTTTTAATCTAGTCATTACAGGATTGAAAAATGAACTCCATAGGAATTTTCCTTTATGCTCTGAAATGGGTGATTTTTTTTATAGCTGTTTCAACTATCAAAGCAATCTCTGATTTACTGACATGGAAATATCTTCTGTCTTATCAAGAAAAAATGTCTGAGACTGATTGCTGTTGCTGATATATTTATTAACTGACAGCAGAAGAGCTGGTGAGAGAAAGGAATTTTGGCTGTTTAAGTATTTGGGCCCCAGGTACACACAGTTTCTTTCCAGATAATCCAGTGCATCTGGATCAAACATATCTCACACACTTGTATGTTCTCACCACAAACTCCCTTCTCTTTACTCTTTTCAATTAGCTCATTTCTTTTGGATATCACATGCCAGTGAAGATATTCTAAGGCTCAAACAGATGAGCAGGTTCACCTGAAACTTTCTAAAGCATTTAGCCAGAGCTACACACCTGGCATGGAAAAGTATCATCCTGGATGCCGTGTGTATATAAAAGTGCTAATTGTGTCAGGTGGGATATCATGGAAAACGTGTCATAGAGCACACCATCTTTCCCAAAAATGACAGAACTGATCAATGTGATTTTCTTTCTGCCCAAGCTCACTGTATCTCTTTTTCTTTGAAAGGCATATATCGATAAATGGCATTTCTAATGATAAGACAGTCAATTCAAATACATTTGTTTCACTGAGCTCTTCAGAAAAGGGTCTGCCAGGGAATATCTCTGGGAAACCAGTACTAACCTAGAGATGAGTAGTGCTAGACTAGTCAGGTGCAGTTATGGTCTTAGAACCTCATTACTGGTAAGTTTGTGTATATTTGCACCACTGCTGAAAGAGGTTCAGTCAGATGGATCAGGCATTAGGGGGACAATAGAGATATAAATGACATAGTGAATTTTGTCCCAGTTTTCTGATAAAATCTAGGTGCTTTCTCCAAACTGCAGCACTAGGGAGTCAAGAAGAAAAAAAGATAGATTCTGTCAGATTGATAATACAATCCTAGCAGTCCTAATACTTTGAAAGACTTGGAGGTTTGTAGTCTGTTCTCCCTCCTTTCCTTTGTGATTTCTGCTGCCTTGCTTTGCCTCAAGCCCTTGGGACCAGTTCTAGGCATTGGCAGAGCATTCCTTTATCCTGTATGCAAGACAAAGGAGACAATGCCCTATACACAATATTGAATTCTGTGCATCAGAGGGGAACTGCACAGCTGATTTTCCAGAATTGTTGGCAAATTAAGGTAAAATTAAAAGGTCTGTGCAGATCTGAGAGCCTCAACAAGTTAGGACATCATCATCTGCCTGTCTGAAGTAAGTCTGGACTCCCTAGCTTGCTGTACTGCAAATGTGTTCCCTTATGTAGTGATTTTCACAACACTGCCTGATCATTTCTAACAGAGCAAGAGTAATAGCCTAGAAAAACCTCCACAAACTGAAATTGAAAGGTATACAAACAGGTGAGAACAGCATGCCTCAAGTGCTGGTCTCATTCTGACCTCTGAAACACTTTAAAAAAATTTTTTTTTTTTTTACTGGGATATGATATTTGGGCCCAAATTGTACTTCACTGATAATCCAAGACCAAGTCTCAGAAAGATAACAATTCACCTTCTTTCTGCCTGCTATCCCTGGGACTCAGCAGCCAGGTTCTAAGCAAAGTTAGGCTTTTATCTATTTGTCCTTGCTAGGTAGGAGTCTGCTAATTAAAAGGCAGTTATCAGTGCTATAATTATTTTCATCCTCTCAGTTTTTAAAGAGGAGAGTGAAATGTTTGCTGATGGACTACGTGGCTCATGGTTTTATCAGCATGGCTTTACCACAGAGCAGAATCTGGTCATTAAACCTAAAGAAACTTGGGTCTGCCCCCATCCCAGCCTTTCCTGCCCTAACCCCTGGTGATTTTACTCTCCCTCTGGTGATTTTGTGAGTAACTAAAATATTTTCCTTCCCCCAAATTAATAAAAGAAAGAGGGATAACAAGAAAAGGGGAATCTATTGTAACAAGAGCTAGCAATTATTTTGAGGTTTCTTTTTGAATGTAAAGACTGCACATCAAGCACACAGTTCAAACTTCTTGGACATCCTCATCTGGGGTCAGCTGATATTTATCCCCTTTTTCATGGAAAATGCCACCTGTGCTGAAAGATAGGAAGCTAGGAACTGCTGTAATAGCTCACCAAATGTATGATTAGTAGCAATTCTTTACCTTGACAACAGGATGAGAAAGAAAAATAATCTGTGTGGGCAAGATAAACCTCTGCAAGCAGCAATATACTGAGGCATCAGCATCTTCAGTCACCCTCCCACCAGCAACGTGAAGGTGCAGACTGCAAACACCTTCTGCTCAATGAATTACTGGGAAAAAGCTATGGCTGGCTCAATCTTTGCACTTTATTTTACCTGCCATAATAAAATATTTGTAAGTAAAGTATTCAACATGTCAAAAATTGTGCTCATGTTGAAACATCTTCTTTTTCTTTCCTCAGATTTTCACAAACAACCCTCCAGCCCACTAAATTAGGGGACTTGGAAGGATAATTCAAACAGATGATCCCTCACAGTTTTACATTATCAGCTGCTCACATGCTTATTTATACATTTCTTATTGTTTATCGAGCTTAAATGATCTCTGATGTGATAAAAAACACTTAAAAGAAGGAGTCATCTATTTCTGCAAGAATTTGGTTCAAATCTAACTTACTGTATGACACATGTACCACCTCTTCTGAAAAGAAATTTTCAGAAAACAACACAGGAAAATGTGCTGTAAGAAAAAAGTGTAATTTTAGAAACCCCACATTGTTTAAGTAGCAACAAAGCCAACAAACCAACTAAACAAAATCCCAAGTGAAGAAAAAAGAAAGGGAAGAAAAATAAAGGTATTCAGACTTCAGGAAGCAGATTTTGATTTTGAATTTCTTTTTTTTTTCCCAGACTGAAAAATGTTAGCCAGGTTTTGTGGGAAAAAAGTCTGAAAATTTTGCACTAAGTGTTCTCAAGGTGTTTATGTTGCAATAGTGAAGTTACTTCTGGCAGAACTGGCTGAGCCTGGATCTGCTCATCTCAAGATATTTCTAGACAGCATAAGAAGGAATAAATCCTCTATACTTGTCCTAAGAGGTAAATTAATGTTTCTCTATCTTTCAGTGTCTTTGAGCTCCACAGACTATCAACAGTACTGATTTTCTACTGTCAGCTATAAAAGTGCCCTAACCCACAAGCCAGCTACTGTGGGGCTGTGGAGGAGGAATTTGAAAAGTCAGGGTAGGTCATCATACAGCATTAACAAAAATTGGGAACTAATTCTCATTCCCATAGACATTCATGCAATGGGGTTAAAATAAGGTGGGCCTGAAAATTAATCACTTCTCCATGGTACAAGAAGCTGAAAGCAGTTTTAATACAGACTTTACACTGGTTTTCAGGCCCTATACAGGCAGAACAGTTAATGTGGTCTTTCAGACTTCTCACACACAAGTGCAACATAGATTCATCATCTTTCTTGATTTAAAGCCTTCCAGTTTTCATGTTAACCCTTAATCAGTCTCTTTTGTCAGTAGCTCTTAACTGTAGAACCTGGCCTGTTTCCCTGAGTTTGTTTTTAGCACTCTTCACCTACTCTGCGTGGAGTCAGTAAATTACCAAGGGTAGCTTTGACATGACTCATTCTGTCTCCTGGATGATCTAACAGATTGTAAATATGAAGAAGATTTGCAGGGAAATACATTGGGGAGATTGCGCCTGGATGTTTTTATCATTAAAATATCGCTACCTTGTGTTGTTCCTGTCCAACAAGGCAGACTTTTATATGTAAATCTTTCTCTAAGCATGCTAATGAGATACATAAAACTTCCTCCTTCTTCTGAGCAGCTAGAGTCCATGGAGAGCTCCTTGTTTCAGCTGTAAGTTATAAGCACCCTGGAGGATGCACTAACGTATCCAAAGCAGCCTTCATCTTTATGGAGTACTGACCTCTCCCTTCCTCACTAGGTAATAAGATCACTTTCAAGTCTTTCCAATTACAAGAAAAGGCAGAAAAGATTGGAGGCACTTACATGTTTTTGAGTCAAGACCTCTTGATTAAAATCTGCCATCTATGTCTTCTGCTTAATGAACATTCCTGAGTGTCACAGGTGCTCCAGTGGTAACACGAGAAGTTTGGTTCCTACTATGGATGCACCTTAAGTGCTTTGTGCAAAAAGCAGTGACTGGAGTGGGATGAAGGTATGTTCTTGAAGGAGTTGGGACAGGTCAGCAGACATTCCCAGCACTCTCAGAGCAACACAGAGGCTTAAGAGGCATCAGTGAGTTTCTAACACAGACAGGCAATCTACCATAAGAGGGTTTGGAAATCAGTATGTTTCGGCGCCTGGTCTTATCACACTGCCTGCAGGGCACACCAACTCCCCTTCACAGGAAGGTTTTCACAGCACAGGCTCTGAGCAGTGCTTACTGGAAGCCCAGATATGCTCGACCCTGCCAGACAACAGGCTTTTCTTGTGTGAGGGGATGCCCAGAGAGCCACACATCTGCTCTGAATGTCCATCACCCCTACTATAGACCAGTGCTGTCCAGTCTTGATGGGATCTGGCCACAGGTCCCTGTGGAGCTCTAGACTGCTCTTATGACCCTCACAGATTGGTTCACCACATTTTAAGTCTGTCTACAAGGGCTATAAACAGACTCAAGCTCCTCTCATCAAAAGGCCAAACTAACCTAGCAATGAGACACTGTGGGCATGTAGAGGTGAAGGCCTAGGACGGGTCAACAAGACCCACTTCTTGGCTCTGATTACATCACCTCCCTGTGCCTGTGGCATTCCCCAGTAGGACTGTACTTGAATGGCTTGAGGAGTGCACAACTATTCAATTCTGACTTCTTGTACTTCTTGCACACCAGGAGAACTTGATATCCAAACCACCAACTAGACTGCCCGCATGAGGGTTAGGGCTAGTTATCCTTTTTAATATACAGCCAACTAGACAGGAATTACTTCTGATTCCCCCACCTAAAACAAGCCTTTCTCAGGCTGTAAGAACTCTGGGACATTGCACTGCAGTCTGTTACTTGCATACAAGCAGCACAAGGCTCTCAGCTGGAGCAGCCAAGGAAAAAGGTAAAGGACATAAGCCAAACTTCATGCTCATGAAGTGATTCTGCATCCTTAAAGCTCCATTGACAAGAAGGCTGAGCAGCATAAGTCAGAAAGAGTTATGTCAGGTGTCTCACTGGTGTATTACTCACCCAAAAGTGCACTGCATATCCTAACC
>VZRX01003869.1:36696-83947 GCA_013398075.1 Notiomystis cincta
TTTTTTTAACTCAAGCTTTTATTTTTTGGGTTTCTAGGATCAGATTTATTGGACAAATTCTCAAACTCAGTGACATCTCCAAGAACCCTAGAAATGATGTCTGCAACTGCTGATAGCTCCATGAGAGTTGATCTTTTCTCTTAAAGCTGCTGAACTTCTGATACTGATACATTAAAAAAATCCAATTTTACACAAATCAAAATATTATCCATCCTTCAGGATCATAGCACAGAGCCAGATAACATGACTCAACAATATCCAAGAGCCTAAAGCCATAAGGCAAATAAAACTAGGTCAATGTCTGTAAAAGTTGCAAACCATAAGCCAGTCTTGTGATCTCATGGAGAAGGACCCAGGTTTGTATATTTCAGCTTAGCCATGCATCCAGCTGAGTTTCAAAGCCATGGATAAACATTTCCCAGAATAATAGCTGAGAAGAGCATAATTGGCAGTGACTACTGTATGAGTACAAAAGAAGATATCAAGAAATATAAAAAGATTTTCCAGATGAGAACTGTCAGAGTCTGAAAATGAAAGAGCAGCTCCAAACCCATCTTTTCTAGGACAAATTCAAGTATATGGCTTATTAAATTCTCTCACAGCTGGAATGCTTGAAAGAAGAAAAATCAAATGAGAAGCACTGTCTGCTCTAAATGGATGAGGAAATTTAAAACTTTGCAGCAATGTCTGTTTTAAAAGAGCAAGTGCCAAATTATGGCAGCCATGAGCAGAGCTGGATCGTTCTCTCAGCCTATCTATGAAGCATGAACAGCACAAGAAACAAAAAGAGATGTGTTCCTTCCCCAGGTATGAGCTGTTTCTCAGGAAGAACTAACTGAGCAATATGAAATAGTACCAAATGTTATGGGCAGCATGCAGACTCGTATTGCTGTCTTTAGGAAGGGTGTGTTTAGGGGTGCTTGGCTCACTCAGGGCTCCTGTCCCTCAGGTGCATGCACAGCAGTATCTGAACAAAGGGCCACCACTGAAGACAAACCAAAAGAAACCAGGATACACACTAGGTGAGCCCTTCTGAGCCAGGCTGGGAATTGAATCACACTGCTTCTGCTTTGTGCAAATCATCCAAAACTGAGGGCATTATAGAAAAATACCTTAATCCTAGTGCAATTTCAGAAGTCTGCATGTAATTTCAGGTGTCTAACTTCAGCATGTGAAGAACAGATCTGGAGTTCAGATGGGCAGTTTCTGAGATATACAATTGTATCCTGTTCTTTGTTCTATTTTCTTCTTTTCTCTTCCAGCTTTTCTCCCATTAGTCTTCCACAGGTAGATCACTCTTACCTTCCCCCAGACTCCCAGACTCCTGGGAAAAGGCTCTGCTTCTTAGTCTGTGCACATCACCACAGTGCTACTGGTTGAGTCAGAGAGTATATTTAAGCCAATGAGTCATACACAGCTCTTTCAGGAGGAAATTTTTTCTAAATCTGCAATTACTGACACAAGCTATACTGTGACTATTGAGACATAATTGATAAGACAGGTGAGAGTAGGGGAAGTCCCTTATTATGGGTCAGAATAGCCACATTTCTAATTGAAATGCTTTAGGTGAGGAAGAATTTATTTTGGAGAGAACAATCTTAGTGCAATAAGTGACATCCTACTATTATTTTTTCAATATTTCATTTTCTTCAACATCCAGAAATGCCACTCAGCTTTTTAGGGATTGTTGGCATGAACTAGAAAACTGTGTAGTGAGTTAGTTTAATTTACAGTCACATACAAAACTAAGCAGAACTAAATGACTTAATTATCTTAAAAATAATTTAAAAAAAAAGCTATGCATAATGCAATTAACAAACACCTCTAACATTCAGTATATTTAGAAACAATTTTCTAAACTATAACCAAAAATGGGCATGGTAATGTGTTAAAAATAACTCCAGTAAGTTAGTGTGTGTTTGCAACTAAAAATGAAAGGGAGACAGCTTGTTTCAGAATGCCTTAATAATAAATATTCCTCTGCTTCTGATGCAAGTGAACTTTCTTAGAGAAATTTAGTCCAAGGTTAAATCATGTAGGACAGAAACACAGAACAGAAGAATTAATTAAATCAGCAAAAGTTTCCAACCTGCAGAAAAAAACTGTAGTGATAAAACAACTCACCAGAAGGACATGACAGTAATTAAAAGAGAATATAACTGACAGTAATTCACCATAAAAATTTCCGTATCTGTTCATATGCAGTTTCAAATAAATGGTTGTTCTTTATTTCTTTGCTGAGCAGGAAGGTATCATAATTGACAGACAGTCCCATTAGGTATTGTTCCCATCTGTCAGACTTCAGGAGAAGGTTGCACCTTATCACACAAAAGAGTAAAACTCCGTTCTTTATAAAGTTTTTCAGGGCAAGGAACAAGCTTAAAATTAAAGAATAAAGACTTTTTTACAAAATTGAAGGCTACATCTTTCAATCCAGCCTAGCACTTAAGGCTTTCAATAGAACAACAAAAGTAATTTTGACCTTATCTTTGACTGCATCCTTAGAAGACAGCGAAAGAAATGAGTGTGAGTCAGCACAGAGAAATGCATGTGTTTTCTAAATTCCCAGTCACATAAAAGAAAGAGGAAATGCAATTGAATCAAAGGAAAGGTACCCAGTCAGATCAGATGTGAGGCAGCTAAGAGATGAATAAAAAGTAAACTTACATAGGTATCTCTAAAAAAAACAAAGTTTAAGGGTATGAAATTCTGTTTACAACCTGTACAAACAGCTTTCCATCTTAAACCTTGACAATTGATTCTATATAGACCCAGCTCATGAACAGTAACTATTCTTCCCAAGCAAAGATTGTGCACAATAATAGAAGCTCTTGAATTTCACCTTCTCTGCAGCATCATGGCATAAAATTCCTGCAAATTCCAGGGGTCAAAAGCCAACAATACTCTAGAGAAATTAATCTACCTCAATCTACGGAAGAAAAAAATCTCCATGAATATATGGCTTATGAAATAATGAGAAACTGAAATTAAATGGCAGTTTCTCTCATTAATATCATTCCTTTACCAGCAGAAAAATCACACAGAACAGGCCTAATGAGGACCTAGTTGATACAGCAAAGTAGAAAAATATGAAGCACCTGAAATTAATTAAGAAGTAGTATGGGAAATGAAAACGGTAGTGGTGCTCTAGGTCAGCACAGGTTGATCATCATCTCCTCTCATTGGGTGAGCTTTATTACCAGGAGCATGATGAATCTGTTTGCTACACACTGTGTCCATTTTGTTGAGTAGCACAACCCCGTTTCCCTCATTTACAAGGGCTCACCAGAGCCTAGATTTACCTGCAATGTTGTTTTTTTAGTTTAGTGGTCACTTTTCTCACTCTAGGCATCACAGATGTGTTGGATCCTCTAGGGTTTGACTGCTACAAAAACTCACCTGTACATTTCTGAAGGAAATTGAAGCCATCTCAGGAAATAAGCAAGTGGCCCACAAAGCATTAAAAAAGTTGTGTATCTTTCCTGTGAAATACAGTTGTGTGCAGCTTTTGTCATTGAAGTATTCTCTGTTCAGCTGGACAGAGGCAATGGTATCCTACAGTTCTTTATCAAAGTGTTTCCCCTAAGTTGAAGGCATTCCAGAGACAGGATGCTCTCTGCATAAACAGACTTCTGAGTCTCACTAGTGCTTTCTCCCCACTGTGGCATGGACCCAAATCAACAGCTTAAATTTCTCACTTACAACTGAATTTTCTCCAGGGAACCACACATGTTGCTTGTGTCTGTGTATATGCCATCTATGAAGTATTCTTGAGTAGAATTGCTCTGTCTGCCAGAGCCTTTCATCACTGCCTTTTCTGTGCTGACTCCTTCATATTGTCTTTTCCCTGAGAGTCAGACCATTCCTTCTTTCAGACTGAGCTTTAGGACCCTGTCAGTGCTCTGCCAGACAGGAAGAGAGCAATGCAGGCAGCACAACCTGACTAATCTGCATCACTCACAATGACATGGTATTCCCATAGATCTAAAGGTATTACAGGAGGGGTATTAGGCTTGAGACATGACCCACAAAAATTAATGATAACATTTGCTTAGTCTAGCACAACTGGATAAATTGAAACCTAATAACATGTATCCAATCTGCAAGCCTCTAAATCCAAGAAGACACAGACCAAGTAAAACCTACAGCAGCTGTTTTGTTGGGCTGTGAACTGTGCTGGAGGGCCACCACCCAGAGCAAGCTGAAGGAAGCATTAAACTCTATAGAAAAAACTTCTGTCATCATATCTAGTCTTGCATGTGTAGGGAGAGTCTGGAAAAAAGGAAGCCGTCATCTAATGGAAGATTACTGTGAATGGAACGTGGTCTGGATGATATCCCACTGACAAATGCAGCAGGATGTGGAACCTGCCAGGACAAACGCCTTGCAAGGAGGCATTTTAATCATTGCAGCTACAGAAACAGAGTCACCAAATAGCTGAAAAGTGAGCAGAGCTGTAGCCTGTGGGAAGAGCTGGGAGGTTGGCAAAGATCCATGGATACCCTCAGTTGATTGCTTCTGGAGTGAGGAAGGAAAGCCCTTTGCAGAATGATGGGCACATGGGGAGGCAGAAGGATAACAAAGATTATACCATGCTTTGTGATCCATAACTGATAGTTCTACAACTGAGGTCCAGTAAAATCTACTTCATGACAACCGTGGGATGACCTGGAATTGTGTGTGGATGTCAGGCCCTGAGGGCCCAATACAGTCACTGGCAGGTTCCTGTCTCTCTCAGCACTTCAGATGTAGGTACTCTTTTGCTTGCACATTTTACTGTGTCTCAGTTCATCACAAGAGGAGACAGGTTTTTGAATTCACTCTCTGTCCCAGTCTCACTGATCAACCCTTCACAACTCATCTTTCTTCTCTGGCTTTGCCTTCCACCTCTCTTAGGTCAAAGAAGGGGATAACGGCAGAACTGCTGTCTCACTGCTGGCAGGGTTCATTTGCTGTGATCACAGTTACAGGAAAGCAGTGTCATGTGCTTTTGGATCCTGTGCTTTTGTTTCTGAGGCACAGACAGTGGATATCTAGAACAACCTCTGCTTACCAAACCAGTCTTCTAATTGAGGTGATCACCCATCTTGGAATGGAATTATTTAGTTGGGAAAAAAACCCAAAACCACAAAATGGCAGAGCATAGAAGGTCTTACGGAGAATTTAAATAAAAAGAGAAAGGAAGAAGAGACAGCCTTACTAAGACTGTGAGGTCTTCTCCAACTGTACAGGGATATTACTCAGTTATGAGACAGCAACAATATCATGGAATTCTAACAATTTCAGTGCTGAAAATGGAGTCTGCAAAAACAACACAGTGCTTAGGATTCACTGGCCTCATTCAGCCCAACTGGACAGAGGCTTCTGCAAGAATCCTCACCTCATGGTGCTGAGAATTTCATTTCAGGTTAAGTGCAAAGTGCTTTTTGTTGTCTGATGTGAGCACAAGTGTGCAATTCCCATCTGGTGACAGAGGTAAGAAGACAGCTTGCCCTGGCTCCTCAGCACTGCACTGCTGTCTGTATGGTGAGCAGACCACACCAGCAGCAGCAGGGAACAGTAGTGGGAAGCAAAATGGGAGTGGACAGCAGACAGTGCTATGGATGTGATTTTGCAGTACCTCTGCCCTGACGCAACTTTCTACACCAAAGAGCTACAACCCACTACAAATCCACACAGCAAAACGATCTGAACACTCCCAGTGGGAGAAAACTTCCCTTAAAAGTTTGGCTGTAGTCAAGACATGAGTCATAGTCATTTGACAAACCTGCATATGGGAGAGGAAAATAGAAAACAGGTACTGTCCATACGTGTTCCAGCAGCAAAAACACAACCAAAGGTACTAAAGTTTTCAGGGCTCATAGGTCTTGGATTGCAGGAAAGGCCAGGGAAGGCTCAGTAGCAAACTGTGGAGATGTGCAGGTTCTGGACAGTAGGGTCTTCATGGGTTCTTATTATTGATCTTGAAAGCTGTTCTTCTTTTTATCAAAGTGAAGCAAATCAAGACACAAACAAAATAAAAGACCAAAGAACACACATATAAGGGGCAAGGATGAATCTTCTAATTTTCAGGGAAAAGACTGAAATGTGTTCATCTCTTATCTGTTTGAAGTATTGTAAAAAACCAAGGTGGTGGGATTTCAAAATCCTGTGTGCACATCTCAAGACTGAACTGTTTCAATGAAGGGATTCAAGTAAATCAACAGTGAGCCTGGCATGCACCACAGCTTTTGAGTTCTGAAAGTTTCTGTGTGACTTCTTCAAAAAGTATCACAATCTCAGGTGATGTGAACAGACATCACATGCTAGGACCCTGACTATCATTGGATTGAGAGAGAGTTTTGGTTTTTTACACGATCAAAAAACTTCACTGCAGTAATAGAGCAAAATATCATGCACAGAGGAACACATCACTGAAGTTTGCTACACTAGGTTGGCAGGCAGCCCTGTGTGCTCCATAATGTGCCTTCCTTAGTGAAGGATCATGATCTATCCAACCAGAAGCAGACCATCAGTAAAATGCCACACTGTGGTACACCATGGGAGTCATCAGGGAATCATCAAAACATGCTATGCATAGAGTAAAGGGCCAGTCTTCCTCCCCAATAAAGCCATATAATTGCTCTGTGAAATCTCCTTTTCTAAGACCTAAGCATCTTCTCTCATTCTTCTCTGCTTAGTCCTCATTTCTTATCTCTGAATCAGGATTACTTTATATGAGGGCTATCTTGAGCCTCCATGATTTATGATCTTGTAGGCTTAACTGAAACATCTTACTTCCGTACTTATTTTGAACTCTAATTCATACTCTCAGTATAAGACAGAATTTAAATTAATTTATAGTTGCTTATTTCCAGAGATGCCACTGTGCATTATAATTTTGTTACTGCTTCATATAACTCATTTCTGTCTAATGATCTTTAGTCTGTTTATGCAGGAAGCAGCAAGAGATCACATTCTGTCAAAAACATTTAATACCACCACGAGACTGAAAGTGCACTTTCCTACATACATTCATTTCATAAACATGTTTCTGCAATAACATGCAGAGAAAACCAAAACTAAGCCAACCAACCAAAACAAACAAACAAACCCTTAAACCCCAAACACCTCAAAATCCCAGCTCACTCTCCCCAAAAACCCCAAACATACAAACCAGAAAAAACCCCCCACACACTCTACCACCATCATCATTGTAATTTGGAAACATCCTATCCTTTACAGAGCTTGTATTTCCTCCTCCAATCATAATCTAGATCCAAAAGGGGAGACTCCGCTCTATACCTTGCTGATAGCTGGTTCACAGTCTGCTGGCAGACATTAAAGGCTTATATTTCAACAAAAGAATAATATTCCTTACCACTGTGCAGAAAAATTTGTCTCCTGGCAGGCATTCATCAGCTGCATGATTTTAAAAAATAACAAGCATTAGTTAAAAGATAAAGAGCATGCCATTAACTTCCTTAGAACACACAGCATGTCATAACACTGGGGATTGTCAAAAATATTAATAACTGTCTTCCCCATTTCACTCTTAAGAATCCGGTGAAACTGCCTTAGTTGCATGCTTCACTTTCTGCCTTAAGCTCTAAGTGAAAGGTAATGAAGGTGAGAGATAAAACAAGAAAAGTCATTATTGTGCCTTATTCATGCCAAACTCAAGCAATTAAGGCATCCCAGGAGACTTCACTGGAGCCTACCTTACATCTAACCACCGTCAGTTTGGCCTGAGTGTTCCATAAATGACTTTGAGTGAAAGGAGGTACAGGAGGCAACCTGAAGACCCCTGATTAAATGTGGCTGCTTTTTTTTGTCATGTGCAATAAATCTACACAAAACCCAAGGTGTATCAGGATATGTTATATAGGTTTTCATAGCCAGAAATGTCCTAGACACTTTTCCTGAGATACAAACTCTGGCAGCTTAAAACCATTCTTGAAATCACACCAGCTTGCTATTCTACTATTTTTTTATATCCTGGAATATCCTTGATTGTCTGGCAGAGTGCTACACATTCATAGATTTTCCTGCAGTGGAGGTGTTAATAATCTCTCATTCCTGGGTAGTTTCCCTGGGCTAGGACATTTCACCTTGCATAACTTTAAACACCTAGCAAGCAGGTGACTCTGTGAATTGGATTCACTTTATGATCAGCTTAAAGTAGCAAAGTAGGTCAGCTGAACTGTGTCCCAGAAAAAAATGCCGACTTCTCTCTCACACTCCTTTGGAATTCTGCTGGTAGAAATTATGGAAATATGTCAGTTTCCCAAGAGGCAGCTTGAAAGGAAGTTAGAATCAAGAGGTTAAGAGTTTGAATAGCAAGGTAGGGCACACAGAAGTACTACAATTCTTACCCGCAGGCAGTCACACGCCCCAAAGGTCCCTCCCGTCTTCCAGTCATGAAGTTTGTGTGCCCCACCTCTTGTGTGCCCTGAGTATCACAATTTGGGAACACAATACATCAGGTGCTTGTAGGCTGCCCTGTGACTGGTTGGCAGCACAAGATGTCCCTCCCTTTTTATCTACTCTACAAGAATTTCATAGCAAGAAAGCCTATATATTAAATATGCAAGGATCCACCTCTTTCAACTCAGTTTCATGGCAAATAGTCTCCATCTGGTTAACTGTTGTGCCCCAGATGTTTTCATACTGGACTGTGATTGCCTGTGTCTTGACTCCACCATACCTGTATATAGCACAAATACCCTGGTATATAGATACATAAGGACATAAATTAAATATATGTATACATATATTCAGAACAATGTAGAAAAGTTATAATCAGTAGAAAATACTCCTTAGTCAGAGCTGGGGTCATTAATAACTGAAGTCTGACTGTGAATATAAAGCAGTTAAAAGTAAAAGAGAGGTTCAGTCCTCAACCTGCTTTACAAGGCAGCTGGACAAGCTGTCAAAGTTCAGGGGGAGGGCTGGAGGAGAGTGGGCATCAAGGGAATGGGAGCTACAAATGAGGTACAGCATGACTTGGGCTGTGAACACATCCTCAAGGGCTGCTCAAGATCCTGTGCAGCCTCAGGATGGCACAGAAGAAATCAGGAGGCCAGCACCTGGCCACAGTCCAGCTCTGTGATTGTACAGTATGACTTGGGCAGACTTTGGGTGGGTTTCACACAGATCATGTTATGCATGAAAATGGAAAACCGAAAAAATGCCAGTGTCAGAGGAAGGGAGAAGCTCAAATGACTGTCAAAAGTTGCATTTCTAACAGGGTTGTAGTAGCAGTAGGTTACTAGACATGCCGGCATCACTGCCTCCATTGAAACTGATTCATTGTGTTCCTGGGAAGGCAGGAAACTTGGGAGATATAAGTGGTTACTCTGAACAGAGGGCAAGCAGCAACCTGGCAACCCGGCTTTCAAACCAGGACTTTAAATGTTATTCAAGGAAGCAAGAAATCCCTTTAGAGGACCAGGTAATTGTGGCAGAGGTGAATGTGCAATGGCAGGCAGACTTGATAATATGCAATGTTTTTTTCACCTGTAACAGCAGTGTTAAGTACATCTTTATAGTGGCATACATATTGGACAAACATGCCTGAACATCACTTCAAAAGGTAAAACAAGCTTCGAACCACTCAGGGCTTTTAAAACTGTTTTAGCTGGTGGCCACGCACCTCAGAAATTCATACTGACAAGAGACAAGAATTTTTAAATGAAGCTTTAAATAAACAGCTAAAGAAGTACAATGTTCACCATTTTCCTACTATTAATAAATTTATTAGTTGTAGAACATTTCAACACAACACTCAGAACAAAGATGAGTGATTTATTTCACCTTGTGGGATACTTCTGTGCTACACTGATGCATTATGAGGGTTTATGAAGAGCTATAACCATAATATCCAGGGATCTCCCAGAGCCACTTCTGTGGACACGGACCCTTTCAACTTGTGGGAAGGGATGCTCTGACAAGTGTCAGCACAAACAATATGGTGGTCCCTGTCCTTCTAGTGGGATGGCGTCCTATGGTGGCATCATTTTGGGGTGAACATGGAGGTGTAGCAACTGCTGGCAGCCAGTCTCAGATGGCCTATGAACACCCTACCACATCTCCTGTTCTGGGAAGCCTCCTGCTGACATGCACAGGCGTTCCATGAATGCCAAGTCCAAGTTCAAGCCAGGTTACATAGGCTGGTGTCCTGGTTACAGCTAGGGTAGAATCCATTTTTCCCAGCAGTTGTTACAGTGCTGTGTTTTGATTTGGAATGAGAATGGTGTTGATAATACACTAATGTTTTGGGTTTCTGCTAAGTCTTGTTTATTCTAAGGCAAGGACTTTTTTTCTTTGTCTGATGCTCTACCAGTGAGGGCATACATAGAAGCAACTGGGAGGGAGCATAGCAGGTGGTGAGCAATTGCATTCTGCACCACTTGTTTTTCCATTTTCTTAGCATTATTATTATCATTCCCCATCATTACTGTCTCTTACTTTATTTTCAATTATTAAACTGTTCTAATCTCAAGGTACAGATTTTATTTTTATTCTTCTGCCTGTTGCAGGGGAGGTGGGAAGAGACATGGGGGTGAGTGGGTGGCTGCATCATGTTTCATCTCCAGATGGGCCTAGAACCATGACAACCAGCTACCAGGTGTTTTGAAGACAACACTGAGGAGGTGAAGGATAGTGCCAGACTGTGTGCAGGGTCTGGGGTATCAGAGCAGTTCCTTTTAACAGGGCAAACCAAGAGCAATGAAAACAGTGCAGAATGAAAAGTTCTTCTCTCATTGCCAAGGCAGGCAACCCCCATGAACCCAACAAACATGGATTAAGGACCAGTTTAGAGCCTTCAAGCCAACTGCTAGAAGGAGTCAGGATCAACTATCCACCTTCAATCAAGTTACCAGACAGTATCTGAGAAGCCCACCACAGACATTGTGTAAATGAATAATACTGTAAATTTCATGACATGCTGAAGTGAAGACTTCATCAAGACCTTAACTGCAAAAAGAAGTAAGAGCTAAGACAGGCAATCATGGCAGAGACACAGATTATTTTGAAAGAAGTTGAAAATTACTTGGAAAAAACCCTGTTCAAACAGGAAATAACAGGGGGTAGATGAGAGAATGATGATAGATTGTAAGTTTACATCCACTACTATCTGTGGATGGGGTTATGAATTAATAAAGTAATTCATGACCTCACTTTTCTTTATTCAGTACTTCAACCCATTTTATTTCTCATGGTCAATTACAGATAACTGGGAGTAAAAAACTATTCTGTTTTCCTAGTAAGTGGGATAAGCTTTCAATTGCTTACTTATTTGCATCAAGAGATAAATGAGTGGAGTGGCTTGTGAGAGACCAGAAATAGATCATAGAATGTTTTAGACTGGAAGAGACCTTTAAGATCATTGAGTCCTGCCATGAAGAGGGGTTAGGTGATGAGTTCCATTCTGAAAGTGTTGTGGTACAAAGTGTTTATCTGTGCACACACACAGGTGTCACAGCTGTGCCTTCCAATCTTTTCTGAGCTTCTTATTTTGTCCCTTTAGCTTTGTCATTGGAAATGATACATTTCCAAAGGCTTTGTACAAAAAGCTCTTCTGTCACATCTGCTCAAGAGGTTTTTATAAATTGACCTTAATTGTCAGGTTCATGCAACTGCTTTCAGCACCGTCTTCTTCCCAGACTTTCCCTAGAATTCATGTCATCAGAAACAAGAAGAAATACAGTCAGGCTGAAAATGCCATCAGCTCAAACACTAAATTGAATTCAGATACCCACATTTAAAGCTGTTCTCTATGTCTGCATGAGAAAAGCTGTTCCCATAGGTTGTCCCCTGAGATTCAGTTCTGACCCTTGTCTATAAAATAGGAGACTTTTGGAGGCAGACATGCACTTGAAAAAATGCCAGCAGTCTGAGATGGTGGCAAATGAGGGGCAAAATCATAGAACCACTAAATCACAGAATCATTTAAGTTGGAGAAGATTTCTAGGGTCGTCCAGTCAAACTGTTACCCAACGTTGCCATGTCAATGATGAAGCCATGTCCTTTAGTGCCATACCTACACAGCTTTTAAATCCCTCCAGGGATAGCAACTGAAACACTCCCCTGGGCAGTCTGTTCCAATGCCTGAAAACCCTTTCAGTGATGAAATATTTTCTAATATCCAATCTAAACCTCCCCTTGTGCAACTTGGGGTTTTTTCCTCTGATCCCATCATTTGCTACCCAGGAAAATAGATGAACACCCACCTTGGTACAAACTTCTTTCAGGTAAAAAGAGAAAAACAGTTTCCCTAACTCCCAAAGGAGTTGACAAGGAGGAGCAATAGGTACCATAGCTCTAGCACAATGTTAAAAATCATGGGCTCAGCAGTCTGGATGCATGAGCTGTCACACTAATGTGGAATTTACTGTCTGTGTACTCTCAGGAGGTGCAGAAACTCCACTACTAACTAGCAAGATGAAGAGAGAACCTCATGACCTTGGCTACATGTCCAATCAAATGAAAATTAGAAAATTTATGTCCTCTGGATTGCTGCCTGGTGCTTTAGGCATTAGGCTCTCTCTTGATGTAGTGCTCCATGAAGAACATCAGCCTTCCTGATACGTGGCACACAAAGTACAGACTTTCCTGCAATTAAAACCTTTCCACTGGCCTCCCCAACAGAGTCCTCTCTGTAAAATTCCTGCATCTTGCCTTTAGAAAGGTGATAATTTCCTAACAACCCATTCTCTGAGCACTGAGAGAAAGGTTCCTTGTTCTGAAAAAAGGCTGTGACATGTCACGAGCTGGAGACTTTAAAAGAACACCTGATGAAAACATTGTAAGGTCTCTCCTTAGTTCCCACTGCTCTCCCACTGCCTTTGTAACTGCTAAGAAATCGGGGTTACTCAAGGTTTCCTGCTGCTCAATGCAGCTAAAGAGATTTCTGAGACTTCACACCCCACTTGTCTTTGTCTGACCCACTGCCAGGCTAGAAAACAGATCCATTACTTCCAAGGCTTTATTTCTGATCAGTCTACAGACATCTACCTCCCACCAGACTCTGATGTTTGCCTTGGGTCTGACAACTGGCCACAGGTGAGTGACACACGGTCTTCTTTACCTGAAGAAAAATGTGGAAATAAAATGCAGACTTCTGCTGTTACACATTGCATTGTTTCCTCCAATTCTTTCTTTCTCAAGCTGTCTGATTTAAGGCACAGGCATTCCCTGTGTGAGCTGTGTCACAACCACTCACCCTGTTAACTTGTTCCAGTGTGAGGGAAAACCTTTCAACCTGAGCTTCAGTAAAGGGGCTTTAAACAGCCATTTATCTCATCCAATCTACAAGATTCAAGAAGATACACAAAAAAAATTTAAGAATTGATCATTTCATTCAAGCTAATATGAAATAACATGCAGCTGAGCTAATATAAAATAACATGAAGTAATATGAAATAACTCTGTAAAACACCAAAAATTAGGTGATGCCTGAGCTGTTAGACAAGATTTTCACTTCTTGTATAACTGCAGACACTGTTTTCACCATTTCAACAGCAATTCTAACAACCCACAGTGTCTTCTCACTGTTGAATAGGTTCATAGGTTCTCCTGGCCCCTATATCTTTGGATTCCTCATGTAGGTGCATAGGCCAGTTTTTTGAGTTCATTGAAACCACTCAAAAACCACTTTTATGTTGGTAAAATGATGCAGATTTATGCTTTCTGATCTACTCAGTTTACCCGCTGACAAATAAAGCAGGTTTTCAGGTAAAAACCTTTTTTTCCCTTGACTGCTTTCTAGCATCCACAGTCAGGCAGAAAAATTCATTTATCTGACACAGATGTTTTAGCAATTGAGCAAGGAAAGAAATGATTGCAGATTATAATACTTTGTTGTTGATGTGTTACTCATTAGGACCATATGCCCACAGCAATTACAAAGCACTATACAAAACCACACTTCTATGTAATTTCTGGCCTTCCTGAACTAGAATAATCTACAGATAGAAGAACCTTGTCACGCATTTGCCTGTACTTGCCTTTAACTGTGCTTGTTCCACCTTCATTGTCTTGATTGCAGGTCCAGGTGAGCCACATGTCACCTCTCTCAAGGCAGCAAATGTGTGTAACCACTGCTGTAATTCTTTGCATTTTAATCTCTTCAGGAGCTGAGATAGCAAGGGGAAAACATTAATCTTATCAGAAGAGGTTGACATGAAATACGGCAAAATCTTTCCCTCTCTCATAGTAAAGAAAACTGAACTGCAAACAAAAAGCTGGCTATTAAATTACTTTTTCCCTGGTTAGTGTTATTTAGCAGATCTACAGGCTTCAAAGTCCCTTATGACAGGGAGGTAGGAACCTGGTGATCTTGAAAGGTGCCCTCCAACCCAAAGCACACAATGATTCTGTTCCATGAGGACTGATACTCCATGGGATAGACAAGCTGTTCAGAGGTGAAACCTGACCTTCAGTGTCACAGACTGACAAATGATGCCCATTTTCCTGTACTTGTGTGGTGAGGTGGAAGGTAGGTGTTCCTGAGAAACTGCAGCTAGATGCAGTATGCAGAGCTTGTGTCTTTCAAAGTGCAGTTGCCACGAGAGGCATACCTGTGTATTTCACAATGAGAGGAGCCATGATGTGCTTGTACCTGTATTGTACTCAGTGCTGAGAGCAGAGTGCAATAATTTGGACAGAAAAATGAAACTAAGAACATTGAGGAGAGCTGTTCCTTCTGGTAGGTTGCTTACCAGCAGAAGCTTCTTCTTTTCCTTCTTAATTTAATGAAGGATTCATTTTTACAGGTCTTATCCCATGCCTTTTCTACTCCAAAAGCATGCAGAAAATGGAAACTTGTGGGTGTTGTGCAGTTGTAAAGCTGGAAATTTCTGAAACGCAGAGAATAACACAATACTTCAAATTCCTTGTGTGTTTGTTAGTAAAACCCATCACCTTGGGGCAAAAAAAATCACAGAGAAGTTGAATCAATACATTTAATGTTCTAGGCATCTTTTGGTTAAGCTGCAGCCTGGGGAGATCAAACTTCCAATTTTATCTTTTCCTTTTTTGGCTTCTTTCATGAATGAAATCCTTTTTCTTGTATAAAGTTAAATGTATTCCCCATGGATAAACTATTCTGGGGGTAAGAGTAGCCTGGGGCCTGGGGTCTTACAACATTGATTTTATTTATGATTTTAATACTTTTATCAGTTCCTATCCTCAAGACCATGCTGAAATAGTAATCTTTCCTGTTTCAAGGTTTGTTTTTACTTTAGTGGTAGATTCATTAATTACTTCATAAATACTTAGTCATTTATCACACATGAGTGTGCTTCCATTGTTTTTAGGAGTGTATTTTCCTGTATTTTGTAAAAATGAAAGCCTTTCCCAAAGACAGAAGGCTTCCACTGGCTACTCTTGCCTCTCTGTGACCCCATATACTGATTCTGATTATGTCTTAACAGCTTCAGAGCTACTCACTGGGTACCTTGTTAACAGCATATCTTTTGGTGAATGTAAAGCTGGATGTTTACAAACATGGTATTATAGGTTTTGCATCAGGAAGAGGCTTCCCTTGCACTTTGTCTGGGGCTGATTCCTGCCACGAGGAACAAATCTTTTCCCTTTCAGGGACATTTTTCAGAGCCCAAAGGGGAAAAAACCCTCCATGTTAATTCTGCTGATAACAAAAAAGCATCAGGAATACTCTTTTGTAGGCAACCTCCTCCCAGGCTGAGGGAGCATTCACTCCATGTGGTGTACATGCTACAAACCAATACAGAGCACAGCGCTGCAAAAGCAAAAATAAAGCTAAAGCAATTGCTTTGGGCATGCAAGCACAGCAAAATGAAAGGAAAAACCCAAAGCAGAACATAACAAAAAAAACACAAAGGATTTTTTTTTCTACTTCCCACCAGCAAGTGATATCCAGCCACTTCCTGGGAAGCAGCGCTTCAGCACACACAGCAGATGCTCCAAAAGGCAAACACCATAAGCAATGAATGCCAGACCTTCCTCCTCCTTTCCCTTAGGTCTTGCACCTGGACAGACATCCTGTGGTGTGGAACACCCCTTTGGTCAGTTTGGGTTGGCTGTCCCAGCCACGTCCCCTCCCAGGGTCCTGCCCAGCCCCAGCCTCCTGGCCTGTGTGGGGTGGAATGCTGGAGAGAGAGGCTGGGGCTGTGCCAGCACTGCTCAGCAGCAGCCAAGGCACTGCTGTGCTGTCAACACCTTTCCAGCTACTAATGCAAAGCACAGCACTGTGAGGGCTGCTGTGGGAAAAGGAACTCCACCTCAGACAGATCAAATACACTCTGACATAAGGAGGTGGCATCTTTCTGCGGAGAGAAGGAGGGATAGTGCATAGGGATACATTGGCAACTCTTTAGATTAGGAAGGATGCTAATGTGTGAGCTAATTTTTTCCAAAAAGAATTAATTGGGTTATTGAATTTAAATAGCTGCTTGCATTTATATCCATATGACCGTTTGTGTTGTTTGGGGATTAGGCATAATAAAATGTAGAGGAAATAAAGGACAAAATACAGAGGAAGGGAGGGAGAGAGGGAGGGAGGAGGGAGTGAGGAAGGGAAGGAGGCAGGCAGGAAGGCAAGGAAGGCAGGCAGGAAGGCAGGAAGGAAGGACTTAAATGAATTGATAACAAATCCAAGTGTTTTGTTTCTAAGTAAAGAACAGGTGTTAGACATCCTTCTAAGGTCCATGGGTGAGATAGCTTTTCTATAATGAGAAAGTCTGATCAAGACTGGCTTGGTTAAAACACCAAGGCCCAGAGGGAGATTTATTCCTGTTCCTCTTCCTTTTACCTCCTAGGAAACCAGAGAGAAAAGCAAATTGCAACAATTTGTGACTGTAAAGCAAACACAGAGTTCTAATTATATTGTTTTTCACCAACAGTTGCTTTAAATACACTGTCCCGGCTTCTATTTGCTTTTCCAAAGCCCATTAGTTCTGTCAGTTGTGTTTTTCCCGGAGGAGAAAGTTATTCTAGCTGAGAACCCTTTGATTATTTTCATTATTATCTGAGACACTCGCACAACTTACAAAACATTCACCATGGCCTCCGGCCTCTTCAGATGCTGCTGTGTCTCTTCAGCATCCCTTGATTTGGTTTAAGAGTTTCATCTAATTCAACTGACAGAAAATAATTTAGTCAGGTCTTAAAGCAGGTTTCTTTCTTGACCTACAAATCTAATTTCCAATCAGCAGTTGCTCTTTGGTTGCCTTAGAAATTTAGCCATAGACAGACAGATGGACAGATGTGCTGTATTCTGGTGCCCATTTATTTACTTTGCATACTGGATGTCATGACATGCTCACATGGCACATCCTGGCACATCCTTTTTATTTCACAGGGCTGCTTGTATGTACATTCTGAACAGTAGCTGATTTATTGGTCTAAGGGTCAGGAGGAGAGCACCAACACCAAGGCTGTTTCTCTAAGGATGACTTATAAAGGAGGAAAGCAGATTAGGCAATTTTAAGTTAATGTCTGTACTTGAGTGGCTCTAACAAACTGAAAAACAACATACATTCTGGGAAAGTACTTTGTGTCATAGCTTACATGAATATCTTTTTCTTTCAAATTTTTAAGCTGCTTCCATCTTGCTAAGGCTGTAAGTGACTACATCCTTGGTCTCCAAGGATGTAGGAAACCAGGAAAGGAAGGGAAGAGACCACTATGGATGAATTGAGACCCACTGGTCAAACTAAAGAACAAGAAAGAAACGCTGCACAGGCAGTGGAAGCAGAGACCTGATGATGGTGCTTTATCTTTACAATTTGCTTTGTGATGAGTTTAATGTATATGTAAATTAATGTAGATGTAAAGTCATTTCCTTTGGCTAATGCCAGATGAAAGAACACCTCCCATCAGAATACTGTTGCAGTTAACTTAAGAAATGGCAGTAATTATGAACAGCTTTTCCGCCAGAGGGAAGAACAGTACATTTAAAATGCCTCTTAGTTTGTGAACTTTCAGCCTCTTCAATGGAGCTGGGAGAAGGCCAAAGTGTAACATGTCAGGTTGGTTATGAGGTGTAATCATTCCTAGTGCTGAAACACCCTCTGTGGGATGAACACCCCGGGCTCAGGCAAGGGCTAAGTCTTATTATCTACAGCCTGCCCTGCATACCCACTGTGTTATCTTTGCAGGTGGAGAAACGCATAATTGACATGGAGAAAATGTATGATGCCTGGAGGACATGGTCTGGTGGAGATAGAATGGTCCTCTTTTTGTGTCTGAAGAGCTGAGCAGAACTAAAAGAAATTGCATGACCAGAACACTGAAGGATGCTATGGATAAAAAAATGAACTTCTGCCTCATTCAGGGTTATTTAAACATTAAAATATATAATATGCTAATAATCTCAATGAAGTACATGCTACAACTTATATGATGATATTTTTTAAGTCTCTGTCTAGATCATGTTGTATGAAAAGAAGTGGAGGAGCATAAGATTGGGCTGTATATAAGGAAGGTAGAAATTTCACCTAGTTAGGAGGAAGACCAAAAAAGACCTTCAAGACAGTTGATGAAGACAATACTGGCATCTTCGTGCTAGTTCTCCTCCTGCAATCCATCTCGGATCAGTGTAGGAAATCCTCTCAGTGCATATTCTGCATTGAAAAAAGTGGTTACTAGAGTAACAGGGGATCCTGCAGCCTAAACTTCATATTCAGGCTCAGATGGGTAAATATAAGCAAGAAAACTATATGAGAACATGTTTCACACACAGTTGCATTCATTGGAAAACAAAACAATGTAATTCTATTACAGTTACCCATCTCTGCCAGAAACACAGAAAAATTCAGTAAACCAACATGGTCCTGATATTAGTTATATTACTCCCTCAAATGTACAAAGGTAGACAAGTCCATACTGGTATATCTTTGCAATTTTAACTGGCAGGTCTCAGGAGCAAAGACCATTTTTTTGGCCCACAATTGCACAACTAGTAATGCATTGCATATTATGGGGGATATTGCCTGGCACTTGGTGAGATACTCAAAGAACTGAGCATCTACAAAGGCATTGTTGGAGTTTGTCTAACTCTAAAATTATTCATGTCAGATTGCCCTGTTCCTCTGTAGATGAATTAAATCAGGGCCATAATTAGGAGCTTGATACAGCACTGTGGGTGTGACCTTGTAATGCAGAAGGTCACTTTGAAAAGAGAAAGGATCAGAGATTCAGAGAATTTGTTTTCTAATTTTCATCAAGAAGGTCTTTGAAATGCAAAAGGATTGTGACTAAAAATGGAATATTCATTCTAAGTAACATGAGAGATGGTTAAAAACTTAGACAATGTCTTTGTTATCAGTTTCTCTCTAAAATAGGAAATATAGGAAATAATATAAATTCAAGAAAGAGGACTTATCAGTATAGGCTTTGTCTCTTTCTGTGATAATATAATTTTTCTTTTTTATCCATAGAACTTGCTCACTTTTTAACAGTGACACAAATGCAAATAGCAGTATCCAACCCGTTACCTTATTTCCTTTCTTTTAAAGAGTTAATGGGTAATATCCACATAAACTATGGTGCCCTGTTCTAACTATGAACAAGAGTCCAGGAGTATTCTGAAGCTGACAGAATTGTGACTGTGCAGCCCAGAGGACTGAAGGCTCAGGAGAGCATTACCAATGTGTGTAAATAATTGAGTGAAAGGAATGAAGAAGAGGGAGACCTCTTCTTCAGAAAATTCTCAGTGCTACCCAGTGACAGAATCAGAGGTAATGGGCACAAGAAATTTCATTAAAGCATAAGAAAAAATAAATTTATTGCAAGGGTGATCAAAGAGTGGAACGAGGTCCAACTTTGCAGACATTCACAGTCCAACAGGAAATGATCTGACATATCTCAGTCCTTCAGACTCTGCTATGAGTGGAAAGATTGTCTATTGTCAGTTATAAAACAGAATGGGAGAACACCTAAGGCTGTTGTTAGTTCAGTGATCCAAACTCATGTAACTCAAACCCATTAGTTACAGGCCCAAAGGGTCCTAGCCAAAGTCCATCTGTGTACAAACAGGCCCAGGATTCTTTGCTTTTACCCCACAACACAAAGGGTGTTACCTCAGACAAAAGGTGTGCTGTTCTGCTGCCTTGCCAGAATACCCTAAAAATCAAGGAGCTGCAGTAAACTGAAGTTCCAAGTCTTAATTCCACAGCAACGGTGTTACCTCATTTTTAACTGGAACCTAGGATGTTGACTACACAGTACAAGACAGTTTATCTTCCTTTGAGGAAAGCATATGAGTCCCTCTGCTTCTCATACAGACTTCTAATCATGTAATATCCTGAAAAAAATCAATCCTATCAGGAGATCTACTCTTCACCTTTATTGCACTAGCATTTTTTTAAATTGTAAATTATTAAAGCTAATGTCCAACAGAATGAAACGCTTGTTTTCCTTCAGTCAGGAAAAAAACCCTAGTCAGTTTGGAATGGTTCATTTTTTTCTTTGATGTGTGATTTAGAAGCTGGACTGAGAAAATTTTACAGAGAGTGAAAAAAAGAGAAAAAGCCATCTATCCCTGTTTTTTGTTTCCCAAATATAGATTCCCTCTCAGGGATTCTACTGTTCTGGAAAAGTCTGTCTTAGTCCTGCAGGGTTCTACGACATTTTATTATATTCTGACTTCAGTTTGTGAAAGATTTGTTCAAGTTTTCACTGCTCTAATGAGTAGGAACAAACATTGTGATGCTTCAAGCAGATCTGTTTCACAATTTTATTTTCTGGTTTGCTTTCATCTTCTCAGACACTTGAAGAACAAAACATTTAGCCATGTGTAAAAATAGACTTTCTTTCCCTGATGCAGTCAAATCGTACAGACTGCAGCAACTGCCAGGGTATCTGATGAGACAGCCCAGGTCTTTTTGTCTTCTTTCCAGAAGTCAAAAATAAAGACCAAAGACAAGTTTATTCTCTTCATTGGGTATGTGGGGTTTATTATGCTCTGGTTTTGTTGGATTTACTTTGACCTTTTAAAGAAAATAACCTGCAAGAACATTCCATTGGAAACTCTCACATATCCCTTTTGGAAGAGGCAAGATCCTTGAAAAAAGAGACTGAAGAGCTCCTTGTAAGCATACTGATCTAGCCTAAGACATTTGAATTATGAAAAAGCTGCTGGGAAGAAAAGTGGAATGGAGCCTGAACATCCCCTGTCCCTCTCAAGCTTGCTTTCTTTATGAACAAATTTTGAACAATTACCTCAATATTATTTTCACTCCATTCCCTCAGAATCCCCACCTGGAGTAGCTTGGTAAATGTGAAGAATAGACACATAGAGAACAGTCTACACAAACAGAGGAGATGGGAGATATTAGTGCTCCATCACAAAACCATTGTTGCTATCACAGCATTCAGTTCTTGTTGTTTTGGCTAGTAGTTTCTCTAATTAACTGTTCATTTGAACATTTTAACATTTCTGTTTACCTGGAAGCATATGAACATATCAATCAAAATAATGAATACCTAGTTATAGATAATATTCCTAGGATGACATCAGGCAGGTTGCCATCCCAGGCTTACCCCATTCAGGCTGGAAATCCAGTGCAAGTCTTAAAAACTTTTCTTGGCCAGTGCAACAATCTCACCTGTCTGATACTCAGTGAATGATCATGGAAGTGTTGTATTTAGTAGTTCTCAGAGGGTCGTACTGTGCTTGATCAAATTGCACTAGATTTAATGGGGAAACTAGTAAATATGATTAATTACCAGAAGATTTCCTATAGAAAATGCTAGTTTTTACTGGCAGTGAGACACTTCACACAGAAGACTTTGCAGACTGACTGCAGCAATCAGGCTTGGAAAGTTTCTGGTTTAGAGAACAGAAGGTCTTCTACTACTGATTTCCAAGAGCATCACCCACTCTGAACTCTGTTCTCACTACATGCTATGACCCAAAAAAGAGAGGAGATTTATGGCATTTCCAGCATCATGGCCTGTTTGGCAGTTGCCCTTCTTCCCCATCAGACCACAAATTTACAATGACTTAGTATAATAAATAATGCCTCATGTCAGACAGTTTTCATCCCATACAAATAAAATTATATTCTGTTTGATGTCCTTTAAGGAGTCTGGAAGTCCCATTCTTTTACAGACCTGTCCAATACATGATCCTGTAACACAACTGTGTATTGTCCTTAGCAGCTCACCTCCTGAGTAAGTATTGTCTTGACTCACTGGAGAAGTTTTTTCTAGGTGAAACCTAGAAAATTGTATCTAAGGGAACACAAAGAGAAAATAAGTCCTAGCTGTGGTGATATGTCCTCATTGAATCTCTTCAATAGGTAGAAAAATCATCTCTTTGTAGCTGCTGCTCAGAATAAAAGAGTCAGACATCATTATAGTGTGAATCACCAGCAAAGATGTCTTTTTCCCATCCTAACAAATCTATTTCCCTCAAGTATCCTGATTCTTTTCTCTCACAAAGGTGTGGGACTGTAATAATTTTTTACTTCAAAAACCATTCTCAATCCATTTAAGTTTCTGACAGCCAAATTGAAACCCTCATATCCTGATAAATGGAATAAAATTGGAAACAATCCTTCTATATTTTAAACTCCAAAATGGTGAGGCAGATGTCCATGAAACCTTAAGAAAGGTTTCTTGTTGATGCTAGTAATATATGCCATGAGAAAGTCACATTTCCAAACCTGCCTGAAGAACACAGTTTCCTTCTGGGGAGAACTGTTAATGAGATGATCAGAGGAGGAAGGAAGTTTGACAAGTACCTTTAGTGCATTCATGCAGCGACAAAAGGATGTCAGTGTAACCCACAGACTGACATCTCATTCCTGCCCTGTACTGGCTCCCCTCTCTTGACTATAAGCAGCTGTCTTTGTTGTATGGGATGGTGCTCTGCTCTGCTTTGGGTCATTCCATAAACCTTGTTTGAATTCAGCTCATGCCCACTGGCTTGTCACAGAAATCTTAAGTTCCTTTCCCCAGTCTAGAACAAACTTCCACAAGGCAGGAATAGCAATGTTCAGGTACACTATGTAGCAGGTATTCCTAAAGTATTTTCCCAAACTGTGAAGCATAAAATCCCCAAAGAAAACCCCAAAAGTAAACATGTTGCTGTGTCTCTGAGCTGTTGGCAAAATGAAGAATATTGCCTACAGCTTCTCAGTCTTTGCTAGACCAGTCGAGCAATTCAGCTAAAATTAAGTTACTCAAGTCATTGCAAAACATTCACTTGTGACGAGTATCTTGATCTGCCCCTTTCCTAGATGTTTATGCCATCTTTCTGCTGTTTCTTTCATTGTTTTAAGCTGCCCATTTTAGGGAGTCATGCATCATAAAAGCAAATGTAGAGAAAAATCTGCAGAGGAGACCGAAATTCTTTCCTTGTTCTGTCAAACTACAGCATCAATCAGGAAAGAGTGAGATGTCATAGAACTTAGCTAAAGGCAGAGATCACAATATAATGTGGTGCCTATATGCTCCAGTCCACCAAAGGTCAAGGCATAAGAGCTTTGAAATGCTTCACAAGACGTGTGAAATGTGCCAGGGAAATGCACATGCCAGAAGTTTCACATGCTGAAACTATAAAGTACTGGATCAGGACTTGTGCCTTGCAGTGCACTGTTGTCTGGGCAGAGGTGGTCAGGCAGGATGGAAGGTGGAAAGGATGTTAGGAAGTAGAGAGTCATCAGGAGTTGCTTGGGCAATGAAATGGAGAGAGGCACTCAGGTACCAAGGAATTCTGTCAGTGCAGGCTGTGGAACAGCGATGATGGTATCTTGGTGAAGGCAAAACTGCTGCAGGAACAGCACTACTGGGTTGAGTTCAGGTAGACAGGCATCACTTTTATCAGTAGGCTATGAATGGTGTGCAATTGCATTTCATTGAGGGAAGTCTCCAGACTTCAGCAGGTGACAAATTTCCTTAAAAAAGTCCTTCCATTCCTCTAGCCTGCTAACATCCACTTCAGAGGGCACAGGCTTTCCCTTTCCTAATTTCAGGCAAGAAAAGCAGAGTGGAGCAGAGCTATGCAGTACAAGATCTTAGCAACAACAGCTGTACAGGGTTCAGAGACAATACATTTTCCAGGGATCAACCTGAAGTTGGAAAACAAGAGGGAGATACTACCTTTGCATCTGAGTCCGCAAAAGGGATCCTCCTGTTCTTTGTTGTTTAAATGTCAAACCTTTTAACAGGACAAGAAATTGGAGTCACTGGAGAAAAGGAGCTGCAGAATCCTCAGTAAATCAGCAGTGACAAATATTGGAAGGATTTTTACAGCTTGCTAGCCTGTGATTAAAAGCAGAGTTAAACACAGTAGACTCTGTCTTCCCTTTGCATCCCGGCATCAGGAAGAGAAGAACCCATAGAAAATACTGGTTAAATTAAAACCTTCCTAAAGGTGTGTTAGAAGCTGGAAGATAATGCTTTATGGCTCTACATCAGAAAATAATGGTGGCATGGCTTTAATCACCCACACTGTGGCTCCAAGCTGGCAAATATCCCCTGGAGTCTTCAGCATTATACAGGTAGATATAATAAATACAGTGTTCAAATCTGGCCTGAAGGCTGTTCCCATCCTAGTAAACTATCCTAGGAATATTCCAGGCACCTCTAGCAGCATGGCATGGGTTGACTGCTTAGCAAACTGTCTTAAATTTTCACAGTGAGCAGCTGATGCCAAGTGCCTGTGGCAAATGTTCCCTGAAAGATCCTGTTTGGAATACTGTGCAGCTAATCAGGAACATGGATTACAGTCTATCAGTCCTTGAAAAGATATTCCAGGAATGCTCCCCCACAAGTCCAGACCCATTAATATAGATACAGATAATTTTATTTACATGATCAATGCTAAATTGAAGAAGTTAAGATAATGAAAATATCTCTAAATATCTCAGTAATTAGTGTGACACAGTGGATTAAAAACACAGTCTCTGTTTCTGGGTGTAATGGAATCAATAAAAGGGATCCTTGGATTATTTCAGCTGTGTTTTGGCCATCTCCCTATGTCTTTACAGACATCTAACCAAGCAAAGGTCACCTGGAATAGAAATAACTATGTGAGATAAGCTCTTGAGATAACTACCAAGTCATTAAAATTCACAACTGTGATAAATGACAAGCCAGTAAAAAATAATTAACGAGGCTTTTTTAGCAAAAGCCAACGAAAAAACAATTAGGGACCGTAATAGCGAGCTGCTGAAGCTAGGAGGCGAAGGGGAAGATGGCACCAGCGTGCTGAGTGCATGACCACCAAAGGTTGGGGCCAGAGGCACACCCAGGAGGCGGGAGCTCCTGGTTTTATATTCTTGGGCAGGGTGTGCCCTCCTTCGTTATCCCCGCCCATCTCCGCCCACTGCATTGATCTTGATTGGCTTGTTTGTATCCAGGGGAACTGGGTGGGCGGTTCAGGGCCAATGAGATTGATGGATTTATCCCCTTATTCAAATTTAGGGCCCAGCGCTCCCCCTCCTCTTAGCTTCAGCTTCTAGAACTTTCCCCTAGGCACCATCTTGGCCCATTTAACTAAATATAACATTTAACTACATTAATACATTAATACCTTACAACTATACAAGAACTCATCCCAACGGTTACAACCCCAACAACTTCACTTCAAAGTAAATTGTCACCCCCAACCAAAACATAAACCCATACATTAACTTTGTAGACAGAACATAAAATAATCACACACAATTCATTAACTCAGGAACCATTTAACCAATACAAAAGTCAACCCTGATCTTATTTATGACAACAACCAAGCAGAACACTTCCTGTGCACCATTCTCCGGCTGGGGCTGGGAGTTGCCGTGGGGCTGGATCTGGGAACAGCCGCTGCCATCTCGGCACGGCTTGCAGTGAGCTTTGCCTGCTTAGTCCCTTCTAGCCAGCCGTGCTGCAGGCAGAAGGGCAGGGGTGATGGCAGCGGCTTCTCCTTTTCGTCCCTTTTCGGCATGAGGAGAGGCGCTGGGCGGTGCCGACGCCACGGCAGCCGGCACTGCCCGTCTGCGCGGCTGAGGCGGGGACCGTGTGGCCGATGGCGAAGGGCATGGTGAGCAATTCCCGATGCAGAGCCAGAACGAGATCAGCCTTTCATCCCTGAGAAACCCTGTAAGAACTTTTCAGTTGATAGAACTTGACAACAAACGAACCTACGGACACCAATTATCTCCCGAGTCACAGAGGAGGAAAAGGTGAAGGTGTGTGAGGAGAACAACGTGGCAACACTGAGGTCAGTGAAAGGGAGGAATGGGAGGAGGTGCTCCAAATCGGAGCTGAGATTCTTCTGCAAGCCATGGTGAGGACTATAATATAACAAAGTATGTAATTCATGAAGTGCACAGGGGGATGCAGAATTCACCCACAGCCTGTGAGAAAAGGAGCTCATGCTGCAGCACGTGGATTGCTGAAAAGCTGTTACCTAGTGGGAAACTCTATCAGAGAGAGAGAGAAGATAGAGAAAAAGGACCCTTGTTTCCAAACTGGAACAGCTCATCCTTAAAAAACTACACCCCATGAACTAAAATGATCCATGCCATGTAGTTCGGGAATACTGTTTGCCTGTGGGAGGGATTCATGTTACAGCGTGTTGGGCAGGACTGCTATTAGTGAAAATTAGAACCATGTTGGACATGTTCACAGAAAACTGCCTCCCATGGGAAGGGTCCCATGACATAGCAAAAGAGACTCCTCTCCCTAAGTGAACTGAAGAAAGATCTTTTAGAAGTGACAAGCTGACTAAAACCGCCATGTTTTGTCTCTTTGTGCTGTCAGTGGCAGGGAAAGAACGGCTGGGGGCAAGGGAGGGGAGGGAAAGGTGTTTCAGAGGTTTATTTTTGTTCTCATTATCCTCTTTTAATTCTGCTAATAAATTCCTCTTTATGCCGTATATGTTTCGAACCTGTTTTGCCCTTAGAGTGTTTTCTCCTAATTCTTATCTCACCCCATGAACCTTTTGATTTTTCTTTCCCCCTCCTCTGTTCAGCTATAGCAGAGGAGAATGATTTTTCATGGGTGCCTGGCTTCTAGCCAGTGTCAAGCCCTGATAGTTTTGTGAATAAAATAATATTTAATTTTTCCAAGCTATAAAAAGATGTGGTTTTTCTCAGTAAATAGATATTTTTAATAAGTGTTAAAGAGAAAATGACAGTCCCTCCTTCCCAAAAAGAGCAAGCAAGAAGAGAAATAAACAAAAACTCATTATGCATGCAGTAGTCAGTATTAAATATGTAAGAAATGCCATTATTATAAGGTGTCAAGGACTACTGATAAATGAGATGGTTTGCTAAAATTAATAGTGAGCTGGAAAACTGGACCAACAGCAATCTGTTGTAGGGCAAGAAGGGAAAATGGAAAGTCCTGCACATGGAAAGGAAAAAATTCACACACTCTTGGTGGCAACCAGCTGGTCAGCAGCACTGCACAGAAGGACCTGGTGGTCCTGGTGGACAGCAAGCTGACCATGGGCCTGCAGTGGGCCCTCAGGATGGTTCAAGGACAAGTATTGTCAGCAGGCCGAAGACAGAATGCCTCCTCACCAAGTTTGCCTGGTGACCAACACCCCAGAGGGCTGTGAGGCCCTTCAGAAGGACCTCAGTAGGTTGGAGAGCTGAGCAGAGAAGAACTGTCTGAAATTCAACAAAGGCAAAAGCTGTCCATGAGCCATGAAGGACCAGAAAGAACATTAAGGGACTGGAGCATCTTTTGTACAAGAAGAATGGGAGACAGAGCTGTGACTGTTCAGTCACCAGAGAGGTGAAGGCTCAGGGGGACATTACCAATATGTTTAAATAGCTAAACAGAGGGACTGAAGAAGAGGGAGATGGCTCCTCTTGGTGGTGCCCAGTGACAGGATAAGAGGTAATGAACACACTCATATGTAAGAACACATATTTTTGCTCTGGTTTTGGTTGAGCACTCTAACAGGCTGCCCAGAGAGGCTGTGGAATCTGCAGCCTTGCAGACTGTCACAGCCAAACTGGGCAACCTGTTCCAGCTGAAAATACGAGAGGGAGTGAACTAGGCAGTCTCCAGATGTTCCTGCTTACGTCAGCTTTTATGTGAGTTTGTGATCCTGTGAGGTGGATCACAGTGTGGAAACTACTTTTTTCCTGGTTTCTGCCCTAGAAATGCAAAAACATCAATTAGATAGAGGTAGGTGTTGCATAGTGTGAATTTTATGCCCGGTCAAGTTAAGAGCTTAACTTAATTTTATATTACCATTACCCTTGTGTGAAGAGGTTACTGACCTTATGTAAGTAATTTTTAGACCCGAGAATATGTTAATAGGAATGTACACACACCATACTCTAGAGTGTCCATTGTACAAAGCACCACCTTTTTTACATTTCACCACTGGAAGATATTTATCAGATCACAGTATTTAGAAACAAAGCATTACTCCAGCTATTCAGTAGCTGCTTCTACAGAGCTAAACAGAGCTAAACGTTACAGAATATGGCCCGTGGCAGTCTTTGTCCAAATATTTAACATGTTACATCAATGTAAAGCAATGATGTCTTTTACCTCTGGAATACCAATTTCAGCATTCAAAATCCTTCTGTCAGTGTATAGATTAATTTGAAAAAAAAACAAAAATGAAAACCCCCAGAAATGCCTAAACTGTTTTAAAATATGGACCAAAATTATAGCAAATGCCATTATCTCTAAATGATGTACTGTTTACTGGGGGGAAAAATCTTGCAGGAAATAAAGTTTCATGCTAGTGTAGGATGAGGTCACCTGCATAATTAGTATGAGTTACTTAAAAATTACTGCCAAGTGTCAGTGATTTATATTTGGTCATTTACATACATGATTGCTCAGAAAAATTAATTCATGGCCTTCCCCATTTCTGTAAACTGAATGTGGGTCTTTCTCTTATGTCTCTCAATTTCACACCATCCTGTGCCATATGATCCCCCACCTTTCACACCTTACTGGTCTCTTGCTGACATCTCTTTTAGCCCTGGTTTTTAGTACTTTCAAAATACTGACCAGTTTTGGTTCCCATTGTTCTCATGTCCATTTTGTATTAACCAAATACAGTATTTAGCAGAAGGGCCCGCAAAATTTGTGAAATAATGAGATCTAATCTAGATCTGTGTAGGTATCTCCACTAATGTAGCCCATTTGTTCTATCTGATTTAAGCAGTTCTTTGTTTGAATAATTTGCTGTTCCCCCTGCAGCCCGGTCCCTTATCCAGATATCTCATCTGTTACAATTTTCTCCTGATAATTAATCAAGTTAATCAAGTTCTCCTGATAACTAATCAAGTTAAACCAAGCCTGTAATTGTTTCTCACTCCTCTGGTTTAACGTTGAAACCCACGCCTGCTCCACAGACATTTTTGTCAGTCTCCTTAGAAGGTGGAATTTTTATCAGATATGGATGAAATATTTCACGCTCCCAGAATATATGTAAATTTGAGAAAACTGTAAAAGAGACCACTTTAAACCAAAGAAGAGAGCTAAAAGGAAAGACAGAAACACTTGAAACACAATAAGAACATAGCCAATTATCCATAAGCCTCTTTTGCCTACCTCTACTAAAAGCTTGCCCAAACCTCAACCCCTCACAAGTACTCTTGTTCGTTTTATTTGAGGAATAGCATTGTGTAAATTGTTCTCTCCAACCAGCTTGTAAAAACCTGTAATTCTGATATGGAAGAAACATACAATATAAAAATACTGCATTCTTTTCAAATTGCTTCTAACTGCTTTATTTTCCCCCCTAAGAGTCTATAACAACAAGCCTTATGCAAACTGAAATTTGGAAAACATGCTTCTTTGAAGCACACTGTGATTTCCATCTTAAAATACTAGCAGAAGCTACAGCTACTTTTTTATTTATATTCTAAACAGTTCCCTTTCCATTCCCTTTGTTCTGATGAGGTCTCTTTGCTTTCTTTGTTCTCACGAAGTGGAAGGATGACAAAATCTTACATGAATTTGAAGGGAAGGACAAAGATTGTTGCATTGTAGGATCATGAAAAATGTTTAAATATGAGAATTACAAAGTCAAAGGACCAAACTTATGCATGAAACTAGATGCATGAAACTGTGAACTAGCTTACTGGTATCTTTTCAAGGCCCACAGTTGCGCTTCAGAAGAAGAGCAAAGTCAGTCCCATACATGTTCTGTCTGATTTAAGGACCTTGCCTGCTATCCCTGAAGTTCTTTCATTCATTGCTATAAAGACATATTCTCTGCTGAATTCTGCTAAATATTTGCCAGCAAAACAATGCATGGCAAGGGAACACAAAAATATACAGGACTGCACTAAGCCGGCCCATCTAGCTGTTTTATATCTTGACTCTTTCAAGGTGCTGTAGATGAAACTGCAAAGACTCCTTAATGAAAGAGAAGAGATAATCCCTGTTCCTAAAGTGTCTCTTTCCAGTGGTGTCATCTAAGTCTGCAGAGCTGAGAAAGGAGCTGAGTCCATAAGCTTGATGTTAAGCTTTCCTTCCAGAATACATACAAGCAGTTTGTAATGAGAAAAGAGTTGTTTCAAAATGTGGCTAGAAACAAAAGTTCTCATTGATAACCTGTTAAGTTCAAAGGGTAGAAAGCTAGGAGACCCACTGGGTTTCACTCTGATCCCATTCTTCTCAGTATTTTAATTATCAGCTTGCATAGTTCTCCATAACTGGAGAAGTCAGTACTTTTCCAGGGAGATTCCAGAGGCCAGGGAAGATGAAGAAATGCTTTAAAACCCAGAGAGGCTCAGAAAATGTGGCATCTCAGAGAAGGCTGGAAAAAGTTGAGTTAATTTCACTTCAAAAAAGAGGTATAGCATATGAGTAATTTGCTAATGTCTTCCTAAATGCTTCATTTGAGGTTGACTAAACTTGGTCCCCCCCACCTCACTAGGAAATGTCATTAGCAGTCAAATGTAGTATGGAAAAGATGGCTGGCACCTCCAATACCAAAATTAGTGCCACCTTATATATCCTTCAAAAAGACATAGGTCCCTGTTCTAGGTTGGAGGGTTCTGGCATCAGGATCTGCAGAGATGGAGACAGATCTCAGATGGAGACTGAGTCCTCACTAAGAGGACACACACTTTTAGCTGTTTCTTGTAACAATGAGTTTAAAGGCAGCATTGCACCCAAGATACAGGATTTTTGTCTCCTCATTCTGAATTACCCATCCCTTCCTTACCTGCTGCACGTGGACTTCTGCCATGCTACGTTACTCAGAAAAGCAAAGTGCAAATAAACCGAGCAGCATCAATCTGAGATATTCAGACACTCTGAGTATTTAAAACAAAAGCATAAACAAAGCAACACCCTGTGCTGCCGAATCTGCAAACTCCAGGTAATGATCCTAATAGGAAGACCATTGTACCCAGAAGAGCTAGTGATCCATGTGATAGGCAGTGTGAGTGGACAAAAGCCAGGGCTTTGCTCTGCTGTGCTCTGCTGTGCTCTGCTGTGGGACACAGTCTTGGCCTTTAGACTGTCTCGAGCTGTGTGCACCTATTTACAGGATAAGCATACCTGACGAGCAGAGAAACCTGCAGGCAGGTCCTGCTTTATATTGGTGATTACTCCACTTGCATGCCCTTGTCTCTATCCAACAGTGAAGCAACAAGTTCATGTAGGAACCCCTTTTCTAAAACAATGAAATCATTGAATAGGATTATTTTCCTTACAAGAAAATATTTTAAGAGGAATAAAAAATGAATAAACTTCTCATAGGGGGATCTGCACAGCAGGCCACACCCATTCTACGCTGCCCAATTTGAGATTACCAGCACCTGATGTAAGTTTGTGTATACTTTGATTTCTTTCATAATAGTATTATCTGTAAAAAATACCATTTTAAGCAGTACTTTACAGAGTCTGAGCAATTGTCCTACAGTGTTTATAAAAAAGCAGACCCTCCTGGTGCTGAGTCTGTCATTCCTTTATCTATGTTTTCCACTCCAAATCCTGAAATGAAATATCATTACTAGGACTCCTCAGAGATGCTGTAAGGTATGTAATTATGTTGCCATGCATCTTCAGGGAAACACTAGAGTTCATGTTAAAAAGGGTTGGGATGCCAGAAGAATATTGCTTAATCCAGTGTACCATAAGAAATCACCGTTTTGCACCTTTTTACGCAAAGAATTTTTGCCTTATAGCAAAAAAGTAGAAAAATGTTTCTGTTTGTAAAGAAAAAATTATCTTCCTCAGTTGTTTTTTACAATGCCAGATTATGTTTGATTGGCTCATTCCTGTAATAAAACTTCTCAAAATAACAATTTATCCAGCATAAGTGAAATCTGCATATCCTTACAAATCCACTGATATGAGTGCAACATCAGTCATGGAGTGAAGAAGGGATTCTGCTATGGAGATGACCACCTGTTGCTGGCTTCAGGTTTTGCAAGGTTTGGGCAAGAAGCAGGAATCATAACAAGCAACTTTTTTCATGTGCAGGAAAAATAATTAAAAAAATTTAAAAATTAAGCTGGAAGCCTTATTGTGGAGGCAGCAATACTTTATGGTTGTGATTAGAGGAGAGACGGGGCACTGCTTCAAGTTTTGAAGAATGCTGTTGCCACACTGATTGTCAAGGTCCACTCACAGGTGAAAATAAATGAATCAGACAAAGATATGGCACCTCTGCAGTTGAAGCCAAAACCACAGAAACATAACAGTGTATTGGAAAAGTGCATGAAATTTCTCTGTGTAATTATTGCATGTGAAAGACACGCAATAATGTGTCTGCCTGGAAGAAGATTTGAAATGGTCTAGTAATTCCCACAGCTGTTTTGTCTGTTGTCTCTTCATAAAGAGCTACCTCCTCCATGGACCTCATTACCAGAAGTTCTTTTAGTTTCTTTTTCTGACAGAGATTAATGAAATATCCCAAGTTTATTGAGCGAAATTATCAACTGATATCAACTGATACAACTGATAGTTACACATCGAGACATCAATCCATAATTCTCCAGGATCAAGGGGGTTCTTCAAAGGTTCAAATCCTCCAAAGGATTTTGCATCAAGCTCTGATCTGTAAGAGAAATGTTGTGGAGTACACTTAAGGATGAAATTAATGCATTGTGCAAATATATTCAGATTTTGTACAACTTCCATGATTATGTTCCTGCCAGTCAGCATGCATTTTAATGCATTCTTCCCACACCTGGTGCCTGAATAACAACTAAATTGCACACTACCAGCAGAGCTTATTTGCTTTATTGAGTTATAGATGCATGATCAAGAGAGGGATCCAAAATGTTTGTGCTTCATATAATTAAGATTTTTGCTTTAGAAATGTCTGTTCTTCCTACCTATACTTCTCCCAGTAAAATCGTCCAAGCGCCTGCTAAGCATCTGCACAGACTCTCACTCGTTTCCTGCAACATGATTTGTGTGCATATATGTGGGCACACTGTGGCACAAGCATGGCTAAAGTGGAATAAAGTCCCAGAATGGCAAATTGTATGCTATACTTCAGGTCAACTGAGTAATTACATGACAACTATTTCTCTTATCAGGTGGAAAACACCTGTATCTGCACAGGAGTTGCAACAGTGTCCACAGTGAGTTTCTGGTCCTTACAAATTTATCAATTAACTTCAAATCACAGTGAACCACAGTGTTTACTCCAACTGGCCCAGCGTGGACAGAGAGGAAAGCACAACTAAGTACTTTGAGGTGTTATCTGAGAGAAAAATAGGAGTTCTGCTATATCCCTCAGCATCTGTGTGAAATGTTACCATTTGTTTTCCTCTACAAGTATTGTAGAGTCTGCCCAGCTGTCAAACCAGGATGTCACACTCAGCTCTGCAGGGTCTTCAAAACTGCAGCTGCACAGAAGAAAATGTCTAAGTCACAGAAGGAGACAAGCAGGCTCCATTACTAAGCTGTTACAGGATCAGCTGTTGAAAGAAATTGCAAGTGCTGGAATAATAATTTCCTTATGTATTTGGCAAAAGAGATTCTTGCAGAGCCACATGAAAGGAGCAAGAACAAGCATCTTAGTTTTGTTGCCCAGAAACACATCTGCAAGACTGAGCTGAAGGGGTCTTTTTGCACAAACTGAACCTTTCCAAGAGAATTCAAAGTCCTATATAGAACATTTCATGGAAATCCAAAATTAGGCCAGCGTGATAGAGGTGACTGAAGAAGAATAGAATAAAGAGTGCTTTTTCATGGAGAAAGCTTTCCCCTTGAGGGCTGAAGAGAGAATACAAAACCAGCCAAAATGAACCACAAAGTATGGGAAGATCGTGGAAGTAGGTGTAAGAGCTGTTCATGTTAGTAGGAGGTGATCAAACACTTCTTTTCAGCCTACTACAGCATTTGCTGGTCTTCAATGTGGATTACTGCTGACTATTGCCTAGGCAGCATCTCCTATCGTGTTTCTTTGGTATGGAAAATCGTTTAATTTGTTACAATACAAGTAGTTGTTTCTCTGATTTCAAACTACAAAAGCTTTGTCAGTCCAAACCATTCCGTTTTTGTGCTTTGATCCCAAGGTTTGAGCTTGTCTTTAGGGTCTAGTCCCTGAAATAGCATCATGAGATGAAAAATCAGCTTCCACTAACAAAGAGCTAAATGTATTCCTATAGTTATAGGAATAAAGACTTAAAACTCGGTGTTCTAACATTTATAGTTATTTAATTTTGGCATCTAAAATAGTTTGTATGCATAGAGTTCACTTAAAAAGAAGCATTTTGAAATGATGTATCATTTTCCTTTTTGACTCTGTGGGGTTTTTTTCTGGTTGGAGTCTTGAAAAGTTGAAAATGCTGGGTTCTCAAGCTTTCTGTGTGCTGAAGACTTCTGAAAGCCTATTATTTAAATGAAGAAAGGAAATAATCTCGTAACTTCAGAAACTGGTGATTTATGACAGGAAATCTGATGAAATGGGAAGTTCCAGTCATTCCGTGTGGTTTCACAACTCTTCAGGAGCAGATCTCTACCCCTAACACCATTCTTGCAAGGCTCACTCACCTGTATTGGAGACTTAATAATCTTTGGGAGAATCATGGTGAGTAGATGATACAGAATTTGCATAATATATTACCAACATAGCTCAGGAGATGCACTTGATAATTCACTGCACAAAATCCGTCTTATTCCTGCTGAGACAATGCTAAGGAGATTGCAACTACCTGATATATCTGAGTAATAAGATTTAAGACTCAACTTATGCTTTATTCAGATGAGCAGATTTGTTTGACAGTTTCACACCCTCAGGCATGATTTAATTAATATTAGGAGGTAAGCTAATAGTTGTTTTTTTTTTCTTCCTAGTGCCTAACTCCACTCAGGTGGTGAAAGCCATTCCTATAACCTAGTGCTGCATCATTTGGTCTCCTTTCTTCTCTATCAAAACCATCAGGTGTAATAAAGAGTTTTGTGGTTACTGTAAAGGCCCTACCATCTAGTGCTAATTGAATTTCCAAGTGTATTTCTAGAGTTTTCTGGTTTCTGGCACACAGCTTAATGTCAGTGGATGATCACTTCTCAGTGACTGGAAACAAAGAAAAGGTTTGAAGCAATGATGGTGTATGCTTTACAGTTCTAGCCACACTGCCTCAACGTGTCCCATGTCACTGTCAAAAGACCAGACAACAGTTTTAGTTTAATCAGGAGGGTATGGTGCCCTCCTCCCCATCCCCCAAATAAAAACAAGCCTCAGCATGTCCACTACGAAAAAAAGCATAGTGAAAAATAATCTGTAATAATCTGTAATCTATCAGCAATTTAGAGTCCTTTCTAAGCCTTTATGGTGTGTATGAGATACCACCTGCAGACAGAACTAAGCCACAAAATCTGAATTGCAATATCAGTAAACTCTATTATTCTGTTGATATTATAACAGCATGGAGAGGGGAAGTGTCTCTGGTAAGACTCCAGGGAGATACATATTCAGAAAGAACTCCTTCCCTGAAGTATTTGCACCTCAGGCAGGTGACACAGGATAGGTTTTACTGATACCAGGCATGAGTTTAGCAGAAGATGAGAATTCAGGGTTTATGTTGCCTTAATGATATAACACTGTCTGATTTATTATGATATGCTGTAGCCTGAATGATTTTGTTCTTATTTCATGATAGTCTCAGCTGAACCAAAGAAGTCTTCCACAAGACAACAAGGTAACATTTCGAACCTCAAAGACAACAACTATAGAATCTGTTTACTGAGCTTTGTAGCTTCTTTTGAAACCTCTTCAGAGCATGAAGAGTTCAACCTAATGAACAGCTCTTTTGCAGCTCCTGACCTGCACAGAAAGGCTGAACAGAGCCCAGATAAAGGCTAGATATGTAGGAACACACAAGAGAAGGATTTTGAGAGAATACAGACTTCTGCTGCTAAGCCTATTTCTGGGTACACAAGCTTTCTGCTGCTGTCATTTTAACATGTACATCATACGACAATGACCAGTTAGCTTCGATTTGGCTGCCAGTCAATTTCAGATTTGAGCTGTAAAGTGACTTTCCTACTTGACAGCAATAAAAAATGATCCTAAGAATGCAGAGCTGAGTTTAATAGGGAAGCACAGTTATCCCTACCTCAGTCACATTCTTATGAAAGCCCTCCTAACCCCATCTTACAATGTCTTTCTCTCTCCCTTGAAAGCCAAGTTCTGATTCAGTGGCCAGCAGTGGAGAAGTCAGTTTTGTCTCCACTGCCACTGTGGAATTGTTCTTCGGCTGTGCATGGATCCTCCAGGCCTGAAAGCTCAGCCTGCTACTGAGAGTTACCAAGGGCAAGACAGGTGTCTTGCAGTGGCAGAGACCTTTCTGCCTGACTTAGGGAGTGGGGCTGGTTAGAAACAGCTTAGAAGAAAGTAGCCTGAGAGACCTTCAAACAAGGAAGTTGCAGTCAGCAGAAACAGACTGTCCTGTTCCAGAAGGCAATTGTGATTGCTCCATGGGATGAATCACAGTGATCCCTCTCACTGCCTGGAGGGCTTTTTGTTCTCCATATTTTCTGTCAAATAAGTCTGGGGAAACTAGGTTCAGAGGCTTTGTTGATATCAGGAACTATCACACTGGCAACTTCCCTCCTACTTGAAAGGCCAGATGAGCTATCAAAGGAGAAAATGGTATCACTTTGGTATGATTTATTCTTGGCAAATCCATACCAGTTGCTTTGTATCCTTACAACATGCTTTTGAGTGCTTCCAGATGTAATTATTAATAGTGCGCCTAAGGATCTTTCCCCAGGTTCAAGTTGTCTCTATGGTCCCATTTTCCCTTTTTAGAAAGAAGTAAGATGCCTGAACTTCCTGGTCTCCTGGGAATTCCTTCAGTCTTTGTGACTCATTAAATATTGTATTTTGGTCTCATGTGTCCCTAATAATAAAATCTGATAGTGAAGAATTGGATCTCAAGATCCGATTAAGGGATTTGCCTCTCTGAGTGCCCTCTCCCCCAGTTCAGTTAGGGATAACTGGATGTTTTGTATCCCAGGTAATTTTTAGTTCTCTGTGACTTGAAAAAATAATTGCAGAGCCGTCAGATAGGACAGCACTAGCAGTAGTGATGTGAGTGAATCCCTTTGAGGTTTCTCTGGCAGCCAGGGACTCTGTCCCTACTTTCTTGCAGGTGTCTCTTTCTGATGCAGTTCTCAGTTAGTAGGAATCTATCACTCAACAGCTTGTGCTATAAATCAGGTCCTCAAGATTCACTGCATAATTGAATGTGCAGATTGATTCCAAGCCCTCAGATAAACTAAAGAAAGAAAGAACACCTGTGACTTAAAATACTGAAGCAGTATATGTTTAATAAGTATTTCTGTGATTTCTTTCCCTTTTCAAGCTGTGACAGAATTTCTTTCTCTGTTCTGTTAATGCAACAAACTTCAAAGAACCGTAAGCCTTTCAGAGAGTCTGTTTTTGTCTTCAGCCTTTGGTTCCTCTCCTATAGATTACCAGGACTGCAAGACCACATATGTCAGGACAGTGATCACTGCAACGTGGCATGATTTATTAATTATCCAAGCATGATGTTTAAAGTCAGGTCTAAATCAGTGTAACAGGACAAGCCACAAACCAAAAATGTCATATGTGTTTTAATTATACTTACATAATATATATTAGATATCCAATACATGAATAATATAACTATACCTGTATCTATGTATGTTTTATTGTCTGTTAAAACCTGTACCTAACTTCATTGCTCTGCACAGAGTGTGAGATGATGCTCTGCACTGTGTGTCACGTCTTGATGACACAGTACAGTGCATTATATTCACTGGTTTCAATATTATCTCAGACTTCATCACCACAGAACAACATTCTCTCTTTTGTAAACCAACAACCAGAAGTATGTTGCCAAAATTTCAAAATCAGAAAACAATCTCAGAATATACACAAATGACAAAATATATTCTGGAATTCTCATCATAGTGCATAAGAAATGCTTACTTGTGGTTTTTGACAATATACCAAGACATGGAGAGATACTCACTTACACATAGGTCCAGTGCCAAGAAGCAGAGGATGGATGGATGGATGGATGGATGGATGGATGGATGGATGGATGGATGGATGGATGGATGGACGGACGGACGGACGGACGGACGGACGGACGGATGGATGGATGAAGGAACTATTTTGTGAACTACTAATAGGATAGGAAGGTGGAGATGTATCATGAGAAATGACTGCAAAATTTCAGAAACAGACAAAGTAACAATTCAAATTCCTTTTTAATCTATGCATCTAAAACTGGATACAGGTGTTTTGTTCATATTTTTACAAGGCTGGGATCAGGACATTCCCAGAAGTACATTGATTACAAAAGCTTGTGTCACTGAATATGAAGAATTGTGTTTTCTCTGTGCCCCATACAATCTCACAAACAAAAGATGTAAACTTTGAAACTGTCACTCATAAAACACTTGCCGTTGTCATGGAAATATGATCACTAAAATTTTGAAACCCAGGTCAAAGGCCATTCTGCAAAATTCAGACCTTCTCCAGGAAAATACAGCACAGAGGAGTCTGATTTAAGGGCACTAAACCAATAAAGGACAAAGTATGAACTTAATCTGATATTTGCAAAGAGATTAATTTTGGGTATAACAACAAGAACAAACAGGAGACAATCTTGTCTCAAGCATCATTGGGGAAATAATGTTGCTTGTACTTTTCATTATTTAATCAAATACAAAGGCTCAAGAGTACTCAGGATCTTGAGCTAGAAAATTATTCTTCCTGGAATAAATAAAGTCTATATAGATTTTTATTTTCCCTTCTTAGCCTCTAATATAAAGAAAAGATAGACCAGTGTTCTTCAGGGGTTTTTTGTTGCACAATCCTATCAAAAACCAATTTTTGAGCACACAACCTCAATATTTGTGTATATATTTGTTTGTTTAGTAGTTATGTAAATATACTACTGTAATAAAATGTTAGATACATGATAAAAACATGGACCAAAATAGATACTGAAAAACCCCCACAATATTTTAATTTTTGTTTAATTTTATTTCATTTATAAATGATACAGAAAATATTTTCTTCATGCAAACCAATGGATTGTTTTGTGCAAGGCTTGCAGGGTGTCCCACACCCAGTGTTTCTTCACTTTAGAGACCATGTTCCTACAGGATGTCATTGTAGACAGAGAGGAGGAAAAGTGGCAGAACTGCAGAAAGGTGAGTCACAAATACCTATGGAGAGAGGGAGGACAGATAATGGATTTAGGCCATGGAAATGGAAACGTTCGTCAGGATTTTTGGGTAAAAGCAGCATTGTCCTTCAAATTCAAATCTGCAAATTTATCAAATGCCTTTAAAATATGGAATTTGGGTGGTCTTTGCCATCTAGTTTATTCTTGCTGCTTTCTGTGGTATACTAAGATGTACATAAAGGTTTGCTTTCAAATATTCTCATCAGCCATGGAAGTTACATTAAAGAAAAGAAAATCCCAGTATCCTGCTCTCCCTGTTCCTAGGTCAGCTCTTGGCTGTGCCCTTTAAAATCTTGCCTTTGCCTTCCATCTCACTCATAAATAGCACACTTGGACTTAAGAGTTTATAAGCAACAAAGGCAGGACATCCAGCTCCTGAAGCAGATGGGAAGGACGGTAACAGTGCATGAGCCTGCAGGATTTCTTCTCTTGCCATATGTTCTAATTATCCTTGGTGCTATATACAAACAGGAAAAAATTGGCTCCCTGAACAATACCTGAAAAGCTATTGCTTTTCAGCAATACAGATGGATCATACTGAAAATGTGTTAACTTTTTACAACATCATTCAAAGAAACACTATAGACTCCAAACAAAACAGAGAGATCTTCCATGGGCACAAAACTTTTCATGAGTTCAGTAATCAGGTAGAGACGTTACCAGCTGCCCATCACGTTTATTTCGAAGTCAGAGAGGTAACTGCGTAATGTGTGTGATAGGCAGAAAAGCAGCATGAATTTCACACGGTAAATCTGTCTGATAACCTCCTAAAGGCCTGCTGATGGTATAGCCTGTGCTGCAGTTTCTGCTGCCTCAGTGTCCCTGCTGTGGCACACATGCTTCCTAGGTGGATGTCAACTAGGGTACAAGCCATCTTGGAAGCAGTATGAGCTCTGGATGTTGGCATCACCCTAACATAGGGTCCTGGTCATACCTAGGCAAAATGCTTCCCTCTTTCTCTGCAAAGCTGCTGGGCCCTGAATAGTGAACATAGACAGGTGACACCACATTTGCACATTTCAAAACTCATTCACTATGAGCCTACAGCATAGGTAGCACCTTCAGCACATTTCTTTGGTTTCTATTAGGTGACTGTTTAGACAGTGAAATATCTGTGCCAGAAGAGAAAAAGCAAAGCTAGCTTCCAGTTCTTTAATGTTCTTTTACCCCTCACAAAGGTAACGATGTAATAATTTTGCTGCTTCACTGTTAAATCCTCCTTGAGGACCAGAATCAATTCCCAATCCCAGCTCCCATCTTCATTCTCTTTTAGCCAACTCCAGAAATGTATGAGTGTTAAATGCAAAACTAATTGAATGCAAATGGAAATGGGTTTGATTGAGTACTCCAACAAAATGCTGATAGAACTCTGCTGTTAGGACCTAAAGGAAACTTAATGAAACAAAAACAATCTTTATTGTTAGTATTTCCCAAGAGGATCATTTCTTGGTGAATATTGCCATTCCTCTGTATGAAATATTCAACAAAAAAATCTGCTTCCATTCTTAGGAAAATTAATCTTGAGTTCTCTCTTGAGACTGGAAGTGCTACAGCATTGAAAGCTAGAGCAAAGTAGGCTCTAACTCCTGGAGGGTTACTTCTCATTGAATACCATATTTATGTTCAGGTTCCTCAGCTGGTCCCAGAGCTGAACTTCATTCCCCAGTTCCTGCCTTGAGGTTCAGGGGCTTTAGAAATGTTGGAAGACAGTTTAACATCTAAAACCAAAGCTAAAATATTTGCCGAGTAACTCAGCTTCTTCACGTTGATTGCCACTATTTCTCCTGTCTTAGGGGGCGCATTTTCCTTAATCTTCCTTTTCTATCCAACATACCTGTAGAAGCCCTTATTACCCTTTGAATGCCTAGACAAAAGCAGTTCTAGCTGTGCCTGAGCTTTCCTGTTCCTTTCTCCACACATCTAGATAGTGTCTATATTCCTCCCAGGTTGGGGATCTGTCCTTTGCATTTCTGTCTTTAGTTGGACTGGGAGGCCAAGCTGAGCCATGCTGGCCTCCTACGTAGCTCTCCTGGTTCCCTACAGAGAAACAAGAGCTTTTGCACTTTTAGAAGAAGGTCCTTAAGGAGCTGGTACCAGTTTTTACTTCCTTTATCCCTGAGGGCAATTTCTCAGTGCAGTAGTTCCTCAAACAACTTTTGCTTTCCTAAACATGAGGATTCTTCATCTGACTCCTGCAAGACTGTAAATTCAATCAAAGATTGATCACTTCAGGCCAGGCTGACACCAATTTTGACATCTCTAATTACTTCATCTATATTAATAAATAACAGGCTTGGTAATGCTTCTCTGGTTGGGCTGTCTATCACCTGGATTAATAAATTATCCTCAACACATTCCAGGAGTCTCCCGGCCTGCTTATATCTTGCAGTGTACTTTCCCAGCAGGTGTCAGAGTGGTTGAAACCCCATCAGGATCAGATCCTGGAGTATGAATCTTCCTGTAGCTGAAGTAAAAACATTTCATTAGCATCTTCCCCTAGATCTGGTGGCCTGTAATAAAATCAATCATGAGGTTTCCTTTGTTGGCTTGACCCCAATTTTTACCCATAAATTTTTACCCATTTTACCTGTTCATTTTTGGTTTTCCATGGCAGTTCTGTGTTACGTGTTATCCATTTTTCACACAGAGGATAACATCCTCCCCACTTCCTCCTGCTCCTCCTTCCTTGCCTGTCCCTTCTGAACATTTTAAAGCCACTGATGCAGTGCTCCAGCCATGCAGTTTGTCCCTCCACATCTCAGTGGCGGTGATTAGACCACAGTGTGCAGCTGCACAGTGGCTTCCAGCTGTTGCTGTTACCTGTGCTGTGGGCATCGCTGCAGGGGCACCTCCCCTGGGTTACAGCTTGCCTCACCTCTGCAGATGGATACTCCCCAGTGCCTTTGAGGCATTCCACGGGTGTTTCTGCATTAGCAGCCTCTAGTTTCTCTCTATTGCTCAAAACTTCATCCCCTTCCCCACTAAATCTAATTTAATGCTCTCCACGTAAGTGTGGACAGCTTGTTGGTGAATAGCCTTCTGCCCCACTCTGTCAGGTGAAGCTCACAACAGATCCAGCTTCCAAAGGCAGGTCCACAATCATAGAAGCCAAAACCTTGAGTTTGGCATCAGCTACACAGCCAGGCATTTACCTTTCAATCTGACTCCTCTTTCCTGAGCTCCTGCGTCTGACTGGGAGGACAAAGGAGAACATAACCTGTGCTCCAGGGGATTTGGTATTGCTATGAGGGATATATAGTCTTTTCTGAGTGTTCAAAGTTGCCTTGCCATAGACCTTACATAGAATGGTGTTGGAGCAGATGGTAATTTGTAGGGTTCACTCAGCTCAGCAGCCTCTCAGTGATGTTGTGAATGCAATCTGTTGATAGGCAGTGAACTTCTAGAGAAAAAGTCTGGATGGGAAATAGGTGCTTTGGTGCCTCACAGCAAAGAAATCTCCAATGACATCTTTTTCTGCAGCTAATGTTTCTCACACAAGTGGTAGAATTGAATGGTTGGGTTTTCCTGGATCCTGTCCATTATTACTGTGACCTTCATTCTGCATGCCCAGAGCACAGTATCTGTGGTGTAGAGACACTTCAGGGAAAGGTTCTCCATGCTGCGAAAATTGTGCAAACTCCTTTATCTCATGATTTACTAATGTCAGAAAGTTTGAGGTTAGATTCCCTTGCACAGCCTCAAGGCAGGGCTGTTGGTCAGTCTGGGACAGGACACAATATCCCTTACTGACCTCCCCCTCACATTCCCAGGAACTGCACTGCCTGTTGAATTCCTCCTGTAACATCGAATTGTCTGAAGATTTCTTCCAGCTGGGTCCACCTGCAGCTATGACATCCAGTGGTAGGGATGGATGCTAGAGGGATTTCCAGGTATAAGAGAAACAACAGCTATTCTGGACAGGTATTTAAGATTTTGGCAGATCTCCTTGAGTAGAGACATCAACACAGGTGTCATATTTCTGCTTGGGTTTCAGCCTCAGCTTTGCATTTGCAGGAAGTGGGCACTATTTTCTTTCCATGGGCAATCTTGTTACAGATTACAGAGGGGGGAAGAAAACCAAACACCACCTGCTTTGAAAAGACAACTGTTTTGAAAGACTTTGTCCTTCTAATTAAAATTTGCCAGAGAGCTCAAGTTTCTGTGTAGGCTGGAACAGCCACCAGCTAGCTGGGGTGGCTGTCAGGGCTGCAGCATATGCCTGCTGCTGAACAGAGCAGGCAGCAACCCAACAGCTGTCAGGGCACTGTCCTTCTTGCACCATTTCTCATGTTAACACCTCTTTATCACATGGACAATCCAGTGTTTCCAAATTGAGGAAGTCATATTTTTGAAATTCTGTTTCTTTTTTGTATTTGCATACTTCTTCTATTGACTATGGACTGTGCTTTTTTCCAGAAACATCTGCTCCGTATTTTTAGATTTTTATGCATGTATTTAATTTCATAAATATTGCTCTGTTGTACAGGGAAATGAGAAGTCATGAGACAAATAAACCTCGGCAGACAGAAACAGTGGCAAAATCCCAGAAGTCTCAACATTCATATTTATGTATTTTTAAAACCTTTCTAAGGGAGAGTGGAAAAATTACAGCAAACTCTAGAACTCCAGCTTTAATTTTCTGAAGTTTCTTTACTATGGAAATGTTGCTTTACAAACCAAGTACAACAAGAATGCAGAAATGTTATTAAGATATTGGGACTAAAGCTGAGAAATAAATCACCCCATTATGAGTCTCAGGAAAAGGCTAAAAACATTGTTAAATAAGTCACTGTTGGCACCTCTTCTTTGCACCACTCAGTGCAAAGCAAATGAAGTCTGATTACTCAGTACCTTTCCAATATTTGCTTTCCCTTTTCTCTTTCTCCAAACAACATGTGCTTTGTGACATTTTGCTATGAAAGCAGTTTGTAGTAGTTTCACGTATAATGTGACAACTGGCATCTTCTGCCAACTGTCATCTCTTCATGGAAATACGAAGCAGAGCAGGAAAGATCCAGGACCTGTTGGTGCTCTAGTGCTTGCTTCTGTCAGATACTCAGTAATGCAAGGTTAGCAACATACGGTAACTTGGCTGAGGTCACCAGCAGCAGAAGTGGGTTTTATGTAAAAAAAAAGTAAATTAAGGAGTTAGCACATATTTAAAAGATAGTGACATTATACTCTGGGAAAATACTGAATGTAAAAGCTGTCTCCCCAGCTGTCCTAAAGTAATTCAGTTCCTTGGGTTTTGTTCTTTGGTTAAGAGGTAATCAGAAAGCAGTGCTCATTATCACAGCATAACCAGAGACTCACAGCTGTCCTGGTGCACAAACAGAAATTAACACAAGGAGTGACAGTTCTGTTACAAGATGAATCAACTCACCTCAGTTCTTCCACAACCCTCAGGATAGTTAGCCTTGTGGCAAAACAAAACCACTTTATATCTTACCTCTTTTTAAGAAAACTCATGCACAGAATACTTACTCCAAGGTAAAAATAAAGTACCATTTTCATAAGGCATGAAATCCATTGTTCAGTTCAGAATGGGCTTGGTGTCTTACAAGACATAAGCCTGACTAATGTCAAACTTACCATGAACTAATCTGTTTCCCATCCCTCTGTTTCTCAATCTCTCTGTTGTTTCCATTTGAGCAGAAGAGATTGTTGTCACAAATCAGAAATCTTTCAGAGACAGTTGTCATGAAGAGAATGAAGAAAAGGAAGCTGCATCCAGAAAGGTGAGTAAAAGATATATCTATGTGCTATGTGTGAGATTTACTGGTGACACTAATTTTTGACTAATGGTCCATATTTAGAGAAGAACTTTTATGGAAAACTAGATATTTTCCAGGTATATTGATGAAAAGATTGTGATATTTGGGATCATGCTAAAAAATGGTGACTAGGCTAAGGGTACAGATGCAGGAAAATCATTGAATGTCACTGACCTTGAACTTAGCAAGATTTTCACCATCATTTCTAACAATGTCCTTTCATATAAGAAGGAACTTAAAGGTTTAGTCAGGCAGATAATTGCCTGGGTGAAATATTGAGAGGATCACTGGGCTCAAAACAAAGTGGCTGATGTGCACTCCTCTGGGGTGGAATGACAGGTGGCTTTTCTCAGGGATCTTTCCTGAGCCCTATCTGATATTTAGTATTGTTATCTATGATCTACATGAATAGACAATGCAACTCATCACATCTGAGGATGACCCCAAATTGGAGTTGTAGCTCATACATTTGAGGGCAGACCTGTCATTCACAGAGACATAAATAAACCAGAGAAATAGGCTTGCAGAAATGTCATGAAATTCAGTGAGGAGAAATGAGGAGTCTTGCTTGTTCAGCCTGGAGAAAAAGACAGCTTTGGAGGTACCTCATAATTGCCTTACAGTACCTGCAAGACCATAAAGAGGACATAGCAGGACTCCCCACAGTACTATATGGGAGAAGAATCAGAGACAATTGTCAAAAATTAAGTCAGTGGAGGTTCAGATGGATAGAAGGAAAAGAAATGGAAAAGTTTTCCTAGAGAAAATGTCCAATCTTCATTTTTGGAGGTTTACAAGACTTTTTGGAAAAAGCCCTTGCAACCTGGTCTGAAATCAGTATTAGTCCTGCTTTGAGGATACAATTGGATTATACACCAATGAATCAAATGTAGGATTCTATGAATCTTGCAAGGAATGAGAAACAAATAATATCTATTATCTGGCTTCCTGATTTCCCAGACTCTGAGGAGCCTCACCAGCCTGTCCAGCCTTTCACAAGCTTTGTCATTCTGACAGGGATCAGAGCTAATCCTCCCTCTCCTGAGAAACCACCAGGGTGGAAGCTGCACGGTGAAAAGTCGTAGCATAGTTTTGCATAAAGAGGTAATGTGCCCAAAGGCCACTTGCAAAGAATGTTCTCTAAAGGGACCTGCCATGGCCACCCACAGCAGATCGAGGCTTCCCAGCCTGCCAAAGTTTATTGTCCATGTACTGTGGCAAATGGTGACTGCAAATTCCACAGATTCCACCATCTGACTCAGACCATCCTTTATGTGCAGAAAAGCAGAGGTTCTCTCCTCACTGCATCAAATGCTTCCACCATGATACAGGCTTTTTTATCCTGGGCTTGCTGAAAGGGGGAGAGACTTATGACTCTACTCATAGCTACATCAGTCCTCTAAAATGGAATGATTCTACACAAAGCATCCATTGCCTCAACATTGACATTTGTATGTATCTTTCTCAAGAAGTGTTTTGTATGGAAACAATACTGAAATACGCAATTTAAAAATTAATTTCCATTTAGAGCTGAGTTCCAACTGCCATTTTGCCAGGGAGTGTGTATGACAACACAAATTGAGGGAGGCAAGAAATATTTAACAGGCAGGGCAATTGATCAGGACACCAGGAACTTGAATTAAATATCTTGGATTTAATTCAAAGAAGGTCTTCCATCTCAAAGTGAATACTTGGGTTTCACCACAAGACAAAGAGTTAGTAACAATCAGACTTTATACAGGCCAAGAAAATTTATTGCTGCAGTAAGGTTTTGTGAATGATGCAACTAGTGATTATATTTGCTGTCTTTAGTCATAAACACTGTGCTGCAGTTGGTCTGAAGTTTGCCATGAAGAAACTGAAGCCAGAAAC
>VZRX01003869.1:86187-98649 GCA_013398075.1 Notiomystis cincta
TAGAGGCATAAAAAAAAAAAAAAAAAAAAAAAGAGATAAAGTTTTATCTAATCTCTGCAACTCACTGGAAAATAAAAATATTTTAATTCAATAAGGAGCATATCACAGGCCTGAAGGAGTTAAACTGGTAAAAGTTTCAAGTGTCTGAGGAAAAGTATCCCAGTCAGTGCTTTTTTTAAAATTTGGTCACTGCTCAGGTACAGATGTAGAAAATTAGGCCTGCCAGTTTGGATGTAATAGGGAGCCCCAGTGAGGGGAGCTGCATGCATCCTCTGACATGTGCCACCTGTTCCACTTTTTTGTCTCAAAGGAAAAACTCAGTCTGACACAAACTGGAGCAGACTGTTTTCTTACCTGGTCTTACCTTAGGTCTATCTTTACATGAAAGTAAGGTGACTGAACAATGAATGATAATTTCCTCAAAGCATTTGGCTTTTTCTTTTGCTTTGTAAAAATATTGGTCTAACAAAAAAGCAAAGAGTATTTCAACCCATACACAGGTTGAAAGAATGTAAGTGTTGGGGGGCTTTAGAGGAGGGCTAAAACAATTATCAGAGGGATCATGAGGAAATATTTAGAGAGGTCTTATATGAAAGGTGGAAGCAGACTCTTTAACAAAGTCTGTAGCAATAGCACAAGAGGTAATGGTTTTAAAGTAAAGCAGGGTAGATTCCAGCTAAATACAAGGAAGAATTATTTTTCTGTGAGGGTCAGGAGAGTGGGAACAGAGAAGTACTGTATACCACATTCCTGGAAATATTCAAGGTCAAATTGGATGAGGCTCTAAGGAACCTGGTTTAATTTAAAATGTCTATTCACTGTAGAGGAGTTGTACTAGATGACCTTTAAAGGCCCCCTCCAACTGATTCTGTGATTAGACTGTTCAATGCAAACACAACTTTAATGTTTATTACCATGAAAATTTCATCATGAACAGAAAGTATATTTCCAAGTGACTTTTTACCAGAAGTAAAACTTATTGCTAACAAGGGTGGGGTTTTTTATGGGGTAGAGATGAATTAAGTAAATGAAAACAAATAGAAGTAAATGGAAGAAAGTTCCATCTAGCAAGAGGTACACTCCCTAAAAGTGCATAATGAAAAGAATACCTCACAAAAGCTATTTCAATTAAAATATTTTATTAATTGACCATTAAACTAATGTACTTTCAATCACATATTTAATTTGCTTTGCTCTACTTTTCCTTTCACAGAGTAAAAAAGGAACACTTCTAGCACAGACTGGGTCTCTTGAATTTACTAAAAGAACTTAATGCAACTTAAAAATTATACAGGCATCCAAATATAGTTGCTATCAATGGCCGCCTCTTTTCTTGTTTAGGACATTTAGCCTTATGTGAATTTAAGATAACAAACCTCTTTGTAAAAGAGCCAACACTGAAAATTGCATCAGAGCCCTCTGATTACAACTTCACCTAAATCAGCACCATCAAAGGAAAGGTCTTTGCAGCTGTTTTGAATATTCCCCAAGACTGAAAACCAGCACAAGGAAGAGACAAGAAATCCTTATATTCCTGCACTTGTAACTAGGCTCTCAGAGAATCATCACAGCCATTTCAATTTTGTACCTGCAAATGTGCTAAAATAGTGATCAGTTATGTTTAAACAGGTTTGGTGGGATTGTACTTTGATATAACGACTGAGATGTCTCATAAACATAATTAAATCCAGAATTTGACCATAATCTGATATTCTGATTTATTTTATTTATCTGATTATCTGCAATTTTTTTGAATGGAAAAAAAAAAAAAAATTTTCCAGTTTATATTTTACAGTCTTTGCTCTTTTTTTAACATCTCTCTTAAAGACCACCATTAAGCTTACAGAGGTAATACAAAAGCAAGCACACTAACAAGGTAAGAGTCTATTTATTTCCTCTCCTTGGCAACTGATGGATTACAGATTAAATATTTTTTAAAGATTTAACAGCCAAACAGAGAGACAATCCCTTCTGAATGTGTTATGTAAACAATAATTGAACAAGAAATGTTCGGGACTGAAGCTGCACATACATCTTATTTTGAGCTGCCCATTGTGTTAGAGTCACAAGACTGGCTCTTACTAGCTTGAAAAACAGACTGTGTATTAAAAATAGGTTTCTGAAGAACGGATCTTTCCACAGAATTCACAGGAGAAATCATCACTCTGCAGTCAGATCTTGTCTCACACCCTTTTAGCAGGGTACTGAAAGGTTCTTCTCGTTTCTTTCCAGGTGAAACCAGCCAAGATGCAGGTAGTTATTTGTTTATAGTGCCAGGCAAAAGGGACCTGTCTATTTCTTGGATAATTCTGGTATTAGAAGGATATAATGTTTTCTGCTACTGTCTGACCCTGAAAAAAAATCAAAAAACCCAAAAACCCAGCAGAACTTGAGGACAGATTTGTGTCTAACCAAGGACTCATCTGGCAGAGGATCTCTCCTTAGAACTGGTCACATTAGAGAATTTACAAAACCAAGGTATGTATAGCATCATCCTCCCTTGTCAGTTACATGGCTTCTTATCTTCAGCAATCCCTAACCTCTGCTCCTTAGCTGTGTGTTTCAGGGGCTGCTGCAGGCCTTTTTCTTAGGAGAAACTTATTTCAGGCACCATCCTTGGTTTTATTCCTTTTATTCACATAGCAGTACTCTTTGTATGATCATTTGAAGTAGAGCTCTGCTTTACATAATTATCCATACTCATGTATAAAGGGGCACAGTTGCATAAAATTGGACTTATTTGCATCTGAATATACATGTCTGTGACAGAAGTCCTTGTCTAGACACCCCACATTCCATGTGGGGACTGCAAGAGGAGAAGGCTGAATGGTAAATTTGCTCATTGAAGAGTAGAACAGAACCATCTCTGCTGCTCTTGGAGAGATAGAGACCCATCTGTTTTTAAATATAGCTGTTCAAATATATCAAAACATTTTGTGCTGTCTTCATTAGGACCACAGAGACAGATTATAAATATCTGAAGACAATCCTAAAACAGGTTACCTCAGCTTATAAAAAGCTACCTTCCAGTGATTTCTTCTTGGCACACAGCTGGGTTTAAGAAAGACCCTACAGTGATGCTACAAGAGCCATATCCCTTGACATCCCTGACAAGAGCAATTGGCAGGTATGCAAAGAATGTGCTACAAGAGTGGTCTGCTCCATAGTGCCCCCCTCATCTGCTTCCAGCCCAAATATCCTCACAGAGTCTGACTGTTTTCCAGTAGTTCTGATCAAAAACTAGTTGGAAGGTGTTATTTTGAACATGCTGTTTTTCACCCATCAGGGCCACCAGTAATGGTTAAGTGTGTGTGGAAGAAAAGGAGTGAGTTTTCTCACCTCAGAAGGACAGCCATTGAGCTCCTCATCCTGCCAAACTTGCCATTCATTATCATGGTCCCGTAACACCAGCCCTACCTGGCCCCGAGAAAGATACAGGAAAAATTTAGATTCCTGTTGGATTTTCCTGATGAAAGCCAGGTCATTCAAATAAAACACTCTCAGCAGTCCTGTTGAGCCGGAATTTCTTTCTCTGTGTCAGCTGCCTATTTTGTGCTGCTGCTGGTCTCTGCTCCCTTTCACCCATACCATAAGGGTACCAGAAGAGGTAAATCTTGAGGTTTCTGCATAGTTTTTTCAAACAGTGCAGCATGCAAACTGCTCTGGGGCAGAACTCCAATGTATATAAGAAGGCTGCCAGAGACAGTCCCTTTTTCTACCACCTGACAGGGAAACAGGGTTGATTTTCCTTCTCGCCCCGTGGCTCCTACAGAAACATTTGCAAAGAACACAATCTGCTGACAAACAGCAAAACAAGCTTAATACTGCCAGTGAACACTTTGCTTATTCAACCAGATCTAACAGCAGCTTTTCAAAAGCTCAGCATCTCTGCAGTGTAGCCTTGCAGTCTTACACTGCAGCCTCCAAAGTCTGCATTGAGAGCTGATGACCGTGCACTGCAGTGTGACGCACTCCTACCACAGTGCTGCAGTCTGTACTGACTGAGTAAAGGACAGCAGCAAAACAAGAGCTTCTGGCAGAGTTCAGCATCCTAGTCAGCTTCAAGGGCATTGCTTTGTTGCAGCAGAGCTTAATGTTTTTAATGCAAAACTCAAATAGTAGAGTGACTCTGCTTTGATTTCAGTTGTGACAAATTGAAGCCTGTTTAAGGATTAACCCTAAGATGACAGTGGGACCTTTGGAAGCTGTGTACTGCATATATTCCCACATTTTTTCTGATGGAAAGAAGCCCCTGAAAAACCTTTTTAGCACTGAATAGCTTCTCAGAGCCAATAGCATGTGGAGTTTCAGGACCCATGTCATACACCTGGCTGAACTAGGGCATCAAAATGGCTTTAAAGAGGTAACCAGACATGAACAGTTTGCCATTTCTACCTCACTTTGACTCACCTTCATATTGCAGCATTTCTATGTCAGCTAGCAGAGTTGTGCTCTGGAAGACCAATCTGATGGTGTATAGATCGGACTGCAGAAGTAATCCCAGGACTGAAACCTGAAGGCTGTAGCTGTTCTTTGCCCAGCTCTCTCAAAAGATGAATTTCACTGACAGAGCATAAAAATTTCACATTGTGCAGATAATGGACAAAACAGAAGCAAAATTCAATAAATATCCCAAGGCATAAGAGATTTTGAAGGAAATATTATTTAAAATATTTATTGAAAGACTTACCTGTTCTTGATTGAAAAACCTGAATACACATCCACAAGCATGAAGAGACCTGAAAGAAATACTGGAACATTCAACCACAGGAACTTACCTAAACCCTCTTTGCTGTATTACAGGAAAAATAGACTCACTGAACCTTCATCTTCCATTAAAGTCTGTGGGATTACCATTTATTAACTCAAGTGGTTTGATTCTAATATTATTGCAAAGAGAATCAAAAAGTGCAGAATAAAAGAACAGTCAAAGCACACTCTAAACCCCATCTTGCCACCCTGTCTGCCTGAAGTGCAAGAGAAGCACTCTTTAGCAAAGGACAGAGACATTTCTTTTGGGGAGGTTAAGGTTCCAAGCACTGCTATAGTTAAGGGGTTTTGAGTAAAAATACTCATTCTTGGCATTCCTTCTTGGTTCTTAATGCTGAGTTGGGTCTGGTAACAAGATGCGAGAGAGTAGTCAGGCGCTTTCAGGAAATACCGCCCAACAGATTGATTTCTCTTATAATAGCTCTTGGCATTTCAGTACCTCCAGCTAGCACTATTTCTGGAGATATTCAATAATGCTGCTTTAGTACTCTCTCTTTAGAACAGAAGAATCTGGCAAACTGAATGCTTGCAAACTGGGGAAAACAAAATGTTCTCAATGTCACCTGCAGAGATGACTCTGCACAGAAGGTCAATGGATTTCTTTAAACCACAGGATAGACTTCTGCAAGCTGAAAGAAATGTTCTTTTTATTTGCCTTGATAAATACATATTTCAGCCTAGTCTGTAATTTTCTACTTCAATTTCACATCATAGGAAATCCAGATGCATTTTTGTTTCTTTTCTCATTTTCTCACATGAGTATTTTGCTCCACAGGTTTTCATGCCTACCCTTAACTTCAGAAAGTTAGCACAGATTATCTTAATTGTCTTCTTTTGGAATCTGTTCTGCCTTTCATGACTCAAGCTGTGCTTCTCTGGTCTGACCCAACATCTGAAGGATCAGAATTGACACTTTCTGCTGGCAGATCTGCAGAAACACCAGTTCAGCACAGACAGGGGAATCCACTCCCAAAGCATAGCAGTCCAAACAGGTAAAAAATTCTGTTTGCTTTTGTGCTTACATCTTCTGCATACAGCACTGGAAGGAAAGGAACATCTCCAAAAGGACAATTTGCAGTGTCATGCACAGATCCAGATCATTTTCTGACACAGGCCAGAATGATTACAACTCTTACAGAAGCTCACCAGCTCATTCCATTGCTTTCTTTTATGCTCAGAAGCAAGATGCCTGAATCTGTTCAAAACCTTCTTCCATGTCATGTCAGGAGTTCTGCCTAAGGGACCAGAATCCAATTCTAGAAAAAGTTTTCCATAAGGAACCTCAGCGTCTCACAACCAAGAGAGTTCCTTACACCCATCTTAATGTCCCTTTGCTCTCCCACAAATCCTTCTAAAACTTGCCACAGCCTACAGAAGAGCATGAGTCATAACTCTCTATTATGCTATTAAAAATTACCCACTGCTTCTTGTGATGCAATGTCCATCCACACCCACCAGTGCTGTCTTGCCTCCAAATGCAATTATATCTTTCTGTTCAACACAGCTACCTGTGGCAATGAGATAAGATTCCCTGTCTGGTAGCACAAGTTGCTAAAAGGATGCACATAAACAACCAATTGTGACAAGCCATTCTTGATCTCTGGGCCAAATATCACCCCAGAGTGATGAGAGCAAAACATAGGTATAAATGTACTGCTGATGCATTGAAGAAAGAGGTTGCAAGGACAGCAGTGATGCTACAAGATTGTTTCCAAGAGATGCAAGCAATTTCACCAAGAGAACACTAAGTTCAATTCAGGACTAGGAAAAAAGAAATCAGATGCAGTATGCAGAATAAAATTCTGCAAACATTTTCATTATTAGGAAGATCTGTGAAAATGGCAGAGAAAAAAAAAACCAGCAAAACTAAATGCAGAACCTGGTAAGGTACACCTACAAGTTAGATTGTCCAGGTCTTGTTGTATGCCCTTACCACATTAGGAAACACCTTTGTGGCTACTTTTCTGCCCCAGTGAAAAGCAGTCACATGATGACAGGAGCACCAGACTGGTGCTGATTCATGAGGTACATAGGAACACCCTAAGATTTGAACAGTTAGGTGCATTGTAGTCTTGCCAACTACAGTGGCAGTCTTGCAGACTACAATTAGGTGCAGACCTGGACACAAGAGGCATCTCCTTTCCAAGCTTGCCTCTGCAGCACAGGTTCCAGAAGTCTCATTCTTGCACAGGTCCAGTTTCATGCACAGCCCCCATTCCATGCCTGTAGGCTGTTATGGGAAAGATTGCCTGGTAAAGTTCATGCCCTTGTGCTCTCTGGCAGAAGAGACACAAAGATTTCATGCTCTCCTTTTCCTTTTCTGCTTAGCTACAATGCTGTTCAGCTTTGGCCCGGGGGCAAGCTGCCCAAAGCCTCTTAAGGAGGTGTACCACCAGTTTTGTTAGGGCTGTTGTGGTTGTGAGTAGCCCGAAAACACCCTTGCTGGGAACGCTGAGCTGGACCTGAGGAGCACAGTCACAGCTGAAACGGAATAGACAGCATGGACAAAGACATACAGCTACAAAATACAGATAGTTCCGGGCTGCTGCCTGAGAGGAACTCTGAAGATGTGTTCTTCCAACATAAGAACAGAAGACAACAAGGCTGGTAGGCCTGGGTATACGGGAAATATCATTCAGTGTGTTCAGCTAGCGGTCGGAAATGACACTGTTGCCAGACGTGTTCCTGCAGATATAAGAACAGACTGTCTGAAATGGAGATACTCATAGCATCTTCCAATAAGCCTTGGCAGAGCAAGAGATGCCAAAATGGGGCTGTTCTAACAACACTTTCATTTGGATGTGGAGAGATGGCAAAGACTGAATCCTCTTGCTCTTGGGAAGAACTGTGTAATGTCAATTCTGCAAATTAGGCTTGTAGGGAATTGGGGAAAAGCAAGTTTCAGAGGGAAAATTGCTGTGGTTTCTGCCTTGCTCCCCTTTCTCTACAGTGGACAAGCTGAAGAGGAAACTAAATGGAAGCTTTAAAAGAGAACCCTTTGTCTAGACTTTTATATTATTACCATACAAGTATTTATTCAATAAAAATCTCAGACAAGATCACTTGATCCTGGACCAGTTTTCAATAGTTCAGCTGTCACCCAAGATAAAGCTAATGAGCCCCACTCTCAAATTTGTGCAGGCACATCCTTTTGATATGTGGGAAACTGAGGGACTGCACATGCAGATCAAGCACACACAAAACCCACAGGAGCCATTTGGTAAATCTACCTGCACCTCAACATGTTTGGAAGGACAAGCTGGATACTGGTAAGGTTTCATTTTTCTGCTCAGGAAATCACTGGCACTTTGAAGTACCTCCCACAGATAGTAGACCAAATGAGAATTAAAAGCAAGCAAAGATGATTTTCAGCCTTCCTGAGCAGGAAATAAAGAATGGGAGTTGTCCATTAAACAGTGTAAGATAATGAACCAGTAGCAATTAATCATTATTTCAAGGACCTTTTTAGGCAGACCAATAACTCTTTATGGAAAAGAGAGAGAAAGTTTTGCTGTGGTACTCAGGGTTCAAATTCTACAACCTGGGGACTGGCTCTTACTGTGTGAATAGATGCTTTTGGAGAGGATGATTGTCCAGAGTCCTTGGAGCTTCTGTGATAAACTAAGTTCCAACATTTACATTTTAGACTATGCTAAGCTATGCACATACATACCTCTTCTGGTCTTCAAAACCAAGTAGTACTTAAAAAAAAATTGAGATCAGCCTTTTATTTTGAAAAATATAATGATAATGACACTGTTAACAACCATACCATCACAGGGGTTTTTGATACAGCAAATAAATTTTCTAATTCAAGGGTGACTGAAATGTATTCTTGCATAGTTTAGCAAGGAGTTGAGTAGCCAGCACACTAGATAGAAGTGTAAAAGGCCTGAGCTTTAGTCCAAATTCAGCTACTGATCTGAAGCATGCCCTTATGTAAGCCATTTAGTCTCCATTTCTCAGCATATTTCTTTCTAGCCCTTCTGAATCTACATGTGAAAATTTCCAGGAGCAGGGAAAGGCAATAACTGTGTGCATATGTCCAGCACAAGGAGGGGATCCAGTTCTGAGTCAGGGTCCGCAGCTGCTGAATCTGCATAATGCTTAAGATATGGATATGGATATGGATAAGCATGTGAGCAGACTATGTCCAGGGAGTGAAACTGTACCTCAGCATTTAAAATCAAGGGCAATTGTTTTAGTTATGCTTTTGTGACCTTCCATTTTTAATCACTATGCTTTATAGTCTTAGCTAGGCAAAACAGCAGATTGCTTTTAAAATGTCATCCAATACCTATTTTAACTAAAAGAATCCACCCAACACTGAAAATTGTATTACTATGAAATCAAAACCACTAATTTGACATTAAAGTAACCTTTAAAAATCATTCCTCAGAGACAAACTTAACCTTTTTAGCCAGGCAATAAGAAACATACTTTGCATAAGTCATATTAGATCTGGTACTTCTCATGAGCTACTGAGAATGCAGGGGGGCATCAAGTGCCTTGAATCTCCAAAGGCAGCTGTCTCAGATGTATCTCACAAGATGTGATCCTTCAAATAAGGATGAATTTACTTCTCTGGAATTTTTATTACATACGTAATCCCAAATGCCAGGTAGAGGCAAATGCAAGGATCCATTGATCTGTCTTCATCTGGACTTCCCAAGGGATGGAAATAGATTAAAAATGCTATCTGTCACCTCACTGTTCTCAACCAAAGCGCTCAGTGCACCCTTGCTGTGAAAATTCACACTCCCTGTCAGAGAACATGGGTTTTTCTGAGTGTGAAACAATTTATGGCCTTTCCTGATTTCCCCATGGAGCAAGTTTAGCTTTGAAGAAGGCATAGGATGAGGATGAATCCAGGTTCTGGACATCCCCAGCACAGAGGACAGTTAACGGGCTTTCTTGGTTTTTTTCACTCTTGTAATGTCAAGGTGGAAACACAGTGAAACAGACTCTACAAGGCAAAAATGGAAAACATTTGCATTTATTAGTCCAATTTAGCAATGTCTAATTTAGCAAGAAACATGACAAATGGTGTTTTGCAGAGTGTGCTGGCATTTTTACAGCTAATTCATGAAATAACATGAAGAAAACTTGCCGCAGATGGCCTTTAATTGAGAAATAAATAGGTGGATTGCTAGCCTCTAAAATATCTGATGAGAGCTGTATTTACAATGCAGGAGCTAACCAAACTGTGTGTTATCTACACCTCATTTAGCAGAGTGGTGTCCAAGTAGTTTTGTTGCTTACCCAGGAAATTTGGCAAGGGGAAGAAAAAGGCATACAACAAAATACTTCACACTATTGCTCAGTGTGTTTGTAACTCTGCATTCTGCCGTGCTTAGAACCCCTGATGATGGCACAAAGAGGGCTGCTGAATAGCAGTACAGTTTCATGATTTCTTTTCAAATATGGATAAAGGTACCCACACTTGCATATTTAATCAATTCTGAATGCTGTCCAAGGAGCCCTCTGAGTCAGAAACTTTTCTTAGCTCAGATCTGTACATTTAGAGCCTGCAAGAATGTTTTGGCAGAAATATTTTTGCCCAACATGAGTGATCTCTTCCTGCAAACACTGGTTGCTGTGCTTCAGAGATGTTCAGGAATGAAGCTCAGGACAACAATTACCTCTCCATCCCAAAATGCTACAGGAAAACCCACACCAAAAAAGGGTAACACATGACAGAGATTGCAACCTAACTCTGCAGTTTCCAATCAAATGCATGTCCAAGGCAGTCAGTATCAATACCATTTTACAAATGGGTAAAATAAGTTTAAAGAGCACTTCCAGAACTTGCCCTCCTTGTTCATGACCCTAATTGCAGCCAGGTAGCATAGTGCACTCACTGCACCCCAATTTGCAGGGGCAGTTTCAAGTGCCACAAAGCAAATAAAGCCAAACAGTCTAGAGATCTCTGTGTCATCTGCCCTAGTATCTCCTCATATATTAGCACCTTTCCCATCCTCCACCATCCCTCACCTCTCTGCCATTGCTCTTTTCTCCCTCTTGAGTGGGCTGGAGGCAGTGTGTGCCTCAGCTGACCTCGAGCTCCTGGAGCACTGTCTGGTGCAAGCAGAAGTACTGACCAGCTGGCTGCTGCCTCCAAGAAGGATTGAGTTCCATCCACATTGCCCTGAGCCAGGCACATGGTATTTTGATTTTTGCCTGTTGGAGATCTCTGTATCTCAATTTCAACTTTGTTTGTTTCAAATTTAAAATTAGGTGTGAGAAGAAAAAGAGAAGAGATGTTAAAAATGGCTGGGTAAATGTAGAAAGAAAGCTCTTTTCTTTTAAGAAATAAGATAAAAGTCTAAGTCTGCATCAAGTGGTACAATATAATATCAGAAGAAAAGCCAGATTAAATGTGTCTATCTACTTGTGTTACTAGTCTACAAAGGGTGGGAAAATGTATTTCTCTGCCACCCTCCCAGAAGTGGCTTCAAACCAGCTGCTGTTTTCTGAAGAGGCTCTGGCTACACCTCTCCACTCAGGAAAATGTAGAGAAGGCAATGGGGCCAGATCTATGCTGGACTAGTTAGTACTGATTGATTATTGGACAGTGTAAGCTGTCAAGAGTGAAATGGTGTTGGACATCCAGAAAACAATTGTTTTGTTAATGTAATACAAGAAAAAGCCAGGTAGGAAAAAAACCACAACTTTGCAATTGACAGAAGACTGAAGAATATGTCTTTCAATTTGTGAGGCTAGAACCATGTAGATGTTATAGAAAAGCAGAGATAATATAGGACTCTATAGGAAGATGGAGGGTGTTGGCAGCAGAGGAAGACATCATGTAGGATCTGAAAATGATAATTTTACATTCTGAGAAAGGCTTGCATATCATGATAAGTCTATCATGAGGACCACAAGGCTTTGCCGTTTTGAATGTGAGCCCAAATAATGGAAATATCTAAGACAGAAATGTATCCAGAGGTCATAAGACAGGAAACAATGTGAGCTTTTATTTTTGCTGCAATAGATACTGCAGATGGAGATTATGCTGGCACAAGATGCAGGAGCCTCATCTCCCTACAAGTCTCTTTGGGCATTCAAAACCAGAAAAGCACAAAGAGCCTGAAAACAACAGCAGAGAGATTGTTTGCAGGAGCAGGAGACAGTGCTGTATCAAATGACAAATGGAGTATCAGGCTGGAGGCAAATGGGGTATTTGTTCATTTTATGTTGAAAACAACCACACCAGCCAATAGGCATAAGTCTGCCAAAAAATAATGATGGGGAAAAAAAGGAGAATTCAATGGCAGATAAGCAGGTAAGACCCTAGGGCTTATGGTAATCATTTTTCTCCAACTAAGTACATGAATTAACTGGATGAATAAATAGCAATTTGAAAAAGAGTGTTGGAAAAGTACCACTATCAGGTGAAAGTGTCCTTTAGCTCATCTAGCTGATGAGGGGTTATTTTAGAAGAGACTGCTGAAGAAAGGTTTTCCACAGAGAGTAACCCTCGCTAGGACATAGTTGTTAAAGAGAAGGTGTTACCTGGGAAACAAGTGTTAATTGAAGATGAGCCAGGACTGCAGCAAGGGGAGACAACAGCTACTGACAACAGTATGCCAGCAACTTTGAACAGACCCAGAATCCAGTGTATAGCAACCCTGCAGCCCTGTGACACAGCCCTGCCATTCCTAAGTAAAGACTGCAAGCTTTGCAAGCAAT
>VZRX01003870.1:0-30678 GCA_013398075.1 Notiomystis cincta
GCCAGGAGCCTGCTCCAGCATGAGCTTCCCACAGAGCCACAGTGGGACCCTTCCAGCATCTCCCTGCTCTGCTCTGGGGCTCTCCAGGGGCTGCAGGAGGATCTCTGCTCCCCATGGACCTCCAGGGGCTGCAGGAGAATCTCTGCTCTGGGGCTCTCCAGGGGCTGCAGGGGCACAGCTGCCTCACCACGGGCTCTGGAGGGCTCTCCTGCCTGTCCTCCTGCACTGACCCTGGGGTTTGCAGAGCTGTGTCTCTCACTTCCTCTCACTCCTCTCTTCCAGCTGCACAGCAGATTTTTGCCTCTATTATCCAGAAGCACAACCACCACCACTGATGGGCTCAACCTTGGCCAGTGGGGGTGAGAAGGGGCAGCTGTGAGAGAGGAGGGATGGGAAAGCAAAGGAACATGAGAGGCTCTGGCCCAATGCAAATAAAGAGGGGAAAAATACCCTTGATATGGAATAGTAATTACAATATGAGGAGAGACAAAATACTACCTGTTACTGTAATGCCTGGATTTGTTTTCTTTATGCTTTGCATTGATTTTGGATTTTGTGAATCCAGTGACTTTAATATATTTACTATTGATTTGTAGTGGTGAAAGGGAGCAGAGAATCTGACCACATCTGTTAGAAACAAACAAGGATCCTTTGGGGTTTGCCAGAAAGATTTTGCTTCAGCTTAATTATAAACAAAACTACAAGTTCCAATCCAGGTCTGGAAGGCAGAATTTCCTTTCAGGGGGTGGCAAAGGCTGTTCAGCTACTGCACGGTAGTATCAGGGAAACTGGAAAGTCACTTCCAAGATGCAGAGGAGTTGTTTCATTGAATCATAAAATAATTTAGGTTGGAAGGGACCTTTAAAGCTCCCCTGGTCCAACCTCCCTGCAATAAGCAGGGACATCTCCAAAGAGATCTGGTTGCTCAGCATGTTTGTCTGCAGCCTGGCTTCACTTCTGTTCCTTGTGGTTGTGGCAGTGATCAGAAGATGACCTCCCAACAAAGCCCTTGAGCTCTGCTTTGTCCGTCAAACCCACAAACTCAGCCTGCAGCACTCACACCCCAGTATCTGCAGTGGCTCAGCCTCCACTGCCCTGTTCCTGCCCCTCTACTGATCCTGCCTGGACCATTTCTGCCTCCTCAGTGTCCTCTGCATCCCCAGTGCCCCACCTGGGAACCACCACAGTCATTCCTGCTGTGAGGGAAGGCAGGTGTGCACCCAGCCAGGAGCCAGCTGCACTCTGCCCTGCCCAGACAAGGCCAGCATCTAATATCCACCTCAGACACTTCATTAACCTTCTCCATCTAATCCCAGCTAAGAGGATTTGCCCTGATTCGCTGCCAGTCAGTCAGTAATTGGGTTTGTTGACAGCCATAAAGGCAGAAATGCTCACCTCTGTGCTTCAGACACCATGTCTGCTCGTTCCCTCCTCCTGGATGCTTTTCTTTTTGGTTTGTCCTGGTGCAATTTGAAGCTAGCAAAATATTCCCTGGGTAATAAGAGCCAGGACTGTCACCATCAAGCCCAATCTGATAAATGCCCCTCAGTCTGCAGGGGAATGTGAGTCATTTGGAGGGTTGAGGTTGTGGTTCTGTCCTCAGCTGACATCACTTACTCAGCTTCTCAATGAAGCCCACAGCAGCCCTTAGGAAGCCCACAGCAGCCCTTAGGAAGCCCATTGCCTTTCCATGCTCCTGGATTCACTCAGAAACGAGCGAGACTTGTGGAGCCTGGGACCATTACGAGCATCTGTGAGGATCCCCAGCTGGAGCTGAGTTATCCTAAATACTGAGATACCCCAACTAATCCCCAGTAAAAGAGCAAGATGACAGCGTGACTCTCGATTTTGGAGAGGAGTTCAAGCAAGCAGCAGCTCCTGGGGACTGCAGGCATCCCTCATTTAGGGGTTTCTCCCGTGGCAAGATGATTCTCCTGCAACTGAGCAGCGTGCACGAGCTGACCTGAGCTTTGGAACTGCACTGAACTTTTCAGGTGTGGCACCAAAAATAAAACCTGGCTATTCCTCCATGCCAGTCCCTGCTGGCAGCTGTGTCAGCCCAGGGTTGAACCTCTGTGGCCCCACTGGCAGTGCTGGGCCAGGGAAAGGTGGTGGTGGATGTGTCATCCTGGCAAAGCTGCACTGCCTGAGATGTGACTGCTCTCCCTGGTGAATGAAGCTTTACCTGTGCCTGTATAAAACACAGCCCTGTGAGTTGTGTGCCCTTTGCAGGTACAGAGCTGCACAAACCAGGCAAGGGAGAGTGTTTGGAGCAGTGTAGCCCTGGTGTCAGGCAGCAGGAGGGAGAGTTTCCTACATTATGTGTAATTTATCACACTGAGTGTGCCACATGAGCAGGGGTAGGTGAGGTGGCTTGCTCAGTTTCTCATGAAAAGGAGAAGCCACTTCCAAAGAAAGCAGCTATGAAGCTTTTTGGTCTCCAGAAAGCTCATGGTGGGATGTAAACACTGTCAGTGTTTCTACGGTGCAGGGGAACTGCGGTGGGGGAGAGTGCAGAGTTCCTACAAAACAAGATCCCAGGGAAAGCCTGAACACAGGAGCTGAACATGAGGAGTGATTTGGCCCCTCACAGCAAAGAGGAAGTGGTGGAATTTGTCTCTCACCTGCCCTCTCAGGTGGAGAATGCAAGGCAGTGCCACAGCCTGCACAGCTCAAGCTGATGTTGCAGAGCAGACCTTTGCATGGATCCCACAGGGGCTGGTGTGTTACAGGGACAGTCCAGGGCAGATAAATGATTGAGGTAGAAGAAAATGGGTTTAATAACAATTTAGGATAGCTGAAATGTGCTTTAGTGAGATGTTGACTCAGCTACATCCAGGAATACATTTGTCAGCCCAAAACACTGAGCACTTGTGCTGCTGACCAGGAATTACCTTCTGTACTGATGCCTGGAAAACATTAGTCCATTTATGTCCTGTGGTGCTGGAGGACTTTTGATTGATTGAGTAAATTAAAGCTGGCTGAATAATTCATTAAATAAATCATTTATTTGAAGAATTTCTCTCCTGTTTCGTTTGCAGATTGGATTGTGGCACAAACAGCATCACAGTGATTTGACATTATTTCTCAGCTACTCCCTACCCATAATTGTAGCTCAGTCAGCAGTGCTGACAGCTCCTTCCCCATGCTCAGGAGCTGCACTGCTGTCAGCAGGGAGCATTTCTGGCTGGTTCCTGACAGTCTCAGCCCCAGTGGAAGAGAAACTGAGGTTCCACCCAAGCTGAGGTGAGTGTGGTGCCTGGAGGAGCAGAGGAGATGAGGACAGCAGCAGCAGGTTCCCCATATGGGAAGGAAGGCAAAGAAACCCTGTGACAGCTCTGTCCTTTGGAGCAAGGTTTTTCAGGGTCTAGGTGGCACTGTGGAAATCCACCCTGGGCTTCTGGACCCAAATATGTTGTTCACAGGGAGGAGAGCCTGCAAAGCACTCAAAACCCTGCTCCTGTGTCTGCACACACCAGATTTGTGGGTCACTGCCTGGGCAGCTGGGGACTGAAGCCAGGCCCTGTCCACTTCCCCTCCTGCCCTGACCCCTTTGCAGGTGGAAAACTGTTCTTGCCATAACCCTCGAGGAGCAGTGAGCCAGTCTTGTCAGGGCCAAGGAGAAATTGGGTTTCCCATGGAAATCGTTGCACATATCACTTAAACCAACTATTTACAAATATTGTCCTGTTTATTCTTAAATACTCCTGGCTCGTGAGCATTCCTGTGAGCTGTCAGTGCCTGAAATAACCAAAAGGTAACAACACAACCTGCTTTATAACCATGCACATATGGTCAAGTCTTTGACTCTGCAGCATTTTCCTAGGTTATTTTTCTTTTCCATCTAGAATTAGGATGGGAAGGAAACAAACAAGGTGGAAATGGAAAAAGAAAACCCATCCCCAAATTCAGGATGTTTCTTGACTGTTGGTCCCTCCTGTTGCTTTGTTCCTTTGTAAAAAGACTAAAAAAAAGGAAATTTTCCACTTAATTAACATTTCTTTGGCCTTTCTCTCTGAAAAGGATCATGGTTTTCACACTGTGTGATACATGTTGAGGAAATCTGCCGTCATTTGTGTACCATCTCTTGCAGATCTTGGAGCATCCAAATTGCACTGGAATAAAGGTCAGGATCCTCTCAGTTCCATGTTCCCAATGGCACACAGCAAAATCTTAAGCTCATCAGTATTTTAACTTCCTTTGTGTATTTATTGTTATCTCTTGTTATTTTAAAAGAAGAAAAACCCTTGTTTTAAACCAAGGCTTCAATATTGATAGAACCTCAGGCACAACTTTGTTGTGCTGGCTTCTGCCTAAGAATATTCAGTGCATTTTTTCAAGGATTAGCTTGATGGATTTTTTCCCTCCCTTGTCTTAGCAGTCCTGAAAACAATGGGATCACAGAAGTGGAAGGCAAAACTTTAAGTTAATGCAGGATTTTTGGCACCTTTGTTATGAATCCAGAGTTGCCAGCCACAAAAGACTCATTCTGAAATTCAAAGCACATGGGTTTGCTGGCTAGAGGTGGAAGGAATATTGGAATATTGACTCTGGTTACTTATACAGGAAGATCATCTGCCCTGCCAGGACAAAAGCACAGAAGACAGGATGGGAGCTATTCTCCAGAATTACCCAGATCCTCTTGAAAATCTCCTTAGATTTTTCCAATATGGAGTCTCCATGGGTGGGACTGAATTTTCACTTGGGAGCACATGAAAGGTAAAATAGAATCCCATGTTTTAAGGGGGAAAAAACCTTAGGTTGAGTGTAGCTCTGAAGGAGTTGAAAGCCCATCCTAACAAAAGCTTCTTGGAATCCAGATATTTTCTATCATCTCACCATAAACCCATTTAGTCTTTGTTAGGAGCTGGGCCATGCTACTGATATAAAGCTTTCAACACAAAATGTGAACATTCCCAGGAGTCTACCTAAGCATTAACCAATCATTCAGTGGGACAGATGTGTTTTCTAGTAATAATAGCAGTTATCTCTAAAAGTTCTTGAAAGCTGGACTGTTGTTTACCAGGAATAAACAAAAATAGGGGTTTTTTCAAGTCATAAAGCCAGGCTGCTGCTGTGCTTATAGAACCAGCAAAGTTCTGCAAAGGTCTTTTATTGGTCAGAGCTCCCAAAAAGATTACCCAACTGAGGATATTTCTACAAGACACAGGAAAGAAGAAAGGTGGCAGGTTTAGAGATAAAATCCAGCCTTTAAAAAGTGGGTCAGCTAATGAATCACTGCTAAATAGCTCACAGCTATTTAGATTTTGTTACTTGGGCAGAGAAATAACTTACACTCTGTCATGCCTGATGGTCTGGGGAAATAAACTACCAATGTATCCATAAATTACCCCCAGAATGAGTTATGCAGCATAACTGTGTTTTCTTCCCTCCCAGGCACAAACACACCAGTGTGGTCTGACACTTCCATCCTCTCACCCACTAACCTGGTACAGGTAAACACAGAAAATGGGTGTCCCAGAGCACGGTGCAAATCTAAACCTCAGCCATTACCAGAAATATGTACTAAGCTTTCTTTAATTCCAGTGAAGTAAAGGAGTGTTTTCAGGGCAGCTGCAGGTGCACCCTGATGGGTCTTTCCAATGCAAACCCTCAGTGTGGCTGAAATCTCAGCACAGCTCAGATTCATTGCCAAAAAGGGTTGCTAACACTCCAGGCTCAGGACAAGTGTGTTGAAGAAAGCCAATTTTTGTAAACTCTGAGCCATTCAGTTCCTCAGTCTTTCCAAGGGCAAAATAGGAATAAACTTACTCAATCATCCTCAAGCCCAGACCTGCTTCTATACAAGGGACACAGGGAAGATCCCTAAACTTTAAATCCAAAATTCACCCTTCCCTTTCTTCCTTATATTACCTGGTTTTAGTCTTCCTGGTCCCTCCAAACAGCACCATCATCCATCCCAGACACCATCCTACCATGTGTTTTATACACACAAACAGCAATGGGGGAAAGAAATGTCATCTTGGGTTAAAAAAAAAACAAATCCAGTAAAAAAAAGCACTTATTGAGAACTACACAAAGAAATCAACATGTGAATAGACATTGTTAAGACCCACAATATAAAAATGTGCAGTCCAACCCAGGTCACTTAAAACCAGTAGAATTTTTTTCATTGCTATGCATTGGATACAAAGGTCCTGTTTCTGACTTGGTTCTGCTGCCCTGAAGACAGTGGTAAAATTTTCATTAACCTTTTGGTGGGAGCTCAGTTGGGCTGTAGTCATTGCTGTAAATAATATGTCATATAGATGCTAAAAAATATAAAATAACCTTTTTTGTGCTAGTCTTTTGGACATCTCAAACTATAATTGATGTTTATAATCTCTGGCAATGGGAGGCAGAGGTAAATAGGTAAATTAAAAACAAATCTGAGTTACAGCATAGCATCTGCCTTGGCTGCTCCACCACTGAACTGAGCCCAGTTCAGGAAAGAGAGATGAAATGAGGGAACCAGGCTGGGGCTGTGCAGCCCCTGGAGCTCAACTCTTCTGGAAAACTTGCCCCAGTTTGTTGTGCAAGACTTCCCAGTTATTTTCCACTCCATTCCCAGCAACGCCCGATTGCGATAATCCATTCCGCGAGGAGAGAAACGAAAAGATATGAATTTTAAAAGTACAGCCCTGGTGCCTTGTCTTTGTTTGAAAGCTCCTCCAGCTGAGTGTCCCTTTGGCCCAGCAGTGCCCCAGCTCTGTGCATTCCCTGCCAAGGACAGCTCTGCTCAGGAAGCACCGTGAGGCCCGGGCCGGGGATATTAAGCGGAGATTCGCACGTCGCTGTGAGTTTGCACTTTTCTGGGCTCACAGGCACTTTCAGGTGGCTGTGAGAGGAATTTTTTCCAGTGAGGAGTAAACACAGAGGTGTTGGCCTCTCTGGGAGATGGAAAGCAGTTATCTTTGGAGCTAATTACGGGGAGGCTGACGGATGCTGACAGATGTATTGTCCCGGCAAAGGGCCTGCCGCTGGCTCTGCCACGAGACAGGGACTAAAGCCTCTTCCTCCTCTCAGCAGGCCCGTGGCACCAGGGAGGAAGGAGACAAGGATGTCAGGACTTCTAATTATACACCAGGAACCTGTGAAATTGGAGCATTAGAAGTGTTAGTTAAAAATAATGCCCCGAGGTGCTGAAGTGGAGCAGCAGGAGAAGGAAGAGCACAGTGGTGGGAGTGAGGGGCTGGAGAGGAGAGCTCCTGCTCGTCCTCCTGTGATGGGGCCTGGAGGGGCTCCTTTCCAGGCATGCACAAAACATTTGTACAGTTATATACCTACCAAAACCCTGCCTGCATTGTAATTTGAGGGGTGTTTCCAAAAGCAGTTTTACACCCAGTTTAGAGCCACTTTTGTTGGAAACATTGCCCGTATGATCTGTCAGTCAGTCGTCCTCCAGCCTGGAGAAAAGCTGCTTTCCTATAAAAAATGGAATGGACATTTACTGGTTTGGAAAGCCTTTTCTTAGTTCCCAGCTGTGCCACAGGCAGACCAAGGGAAGACACGTCTTGAATTAAATTTTCTTCCAGATTCACTTGAAATCTTCTACATAAAGAAGAACTTGTGCATATCGAGCTTTTGTCTGAAAATCACCTTGCACGTTAATAGAAGTCATTTACACCAACTTGGAGGAGTGTTTACTGAAAATCTACCTGCATCCTCACTGAGGGAGTTATGGCAGGCAGTGAAGTGCCCCTTGTCCTGGTGGGCAGCTCAATGCCAGATGGAATGTCCACCAGGACCCAGCTGTGGCTGCAGCACAGCTGGGCTGTGCCAGTGCCCTGTGCAGCCAGAGCTGGGGCAGGAACTGCCTCTGCAGGGATGCTCTGAGGAGCTGGGGGACAGCAGATGTAGCTGCATTTTGTGGATTCTCCCATTCATCTGCAGAGTCCAATTTTCACTGGTCTGGTGGCCTGTAAGGTGCACTCCCTGTAAATTATGGGATATTAATTGGACAAGGAGAGCTGCTGTGCAGAGGGATGGCCCAACCATCAGACTCATTCTCACGTGGGTTCAATGCACTGAAAGCAGCTGGCAGCAGTGGGAAGGACAGAGAAACTCTAAACCTACCAAAATGAGGTGGAAGCCCCTTTCCAGGCCCTTTTCCATGTCTCAGGCAGCACTGGGTCCATCTGAGCATCTCTGTGCACACTGGGTACCTCCCTCACCATCACCACTGCCAGAGAGCTGACAGTCAGGCAAACTCTCTGCTGGAGTTCTGAAACCACTCTAGACCAGCCCAAACTGGGCAGTTTTACAGACCTTTTACAGACAGTTTTACAGACCTGTGGGGCCATTGCTTTCTGCCTGGCATGAGTGATCACCTTGCAAACTGGTGGCACCACAAAGCCTAAAATTTGCTGACCTGCCCATAGGAAAAGCACTTTTCTTAGAAATGTAAAATGAAATGTAAAATGAAAAAGGGGTGCTATCATATATTTGGCTCCTGATGCTTTATTTGTCCACAGCTCCTAAGCAAAATTAAGTTTTAGGAGGTAAAACACCTCCATATATTTCTCACAGGCACTTAGGAAAAGAAAGCAGTTTTAGGAAGGACCACAGGGAATTCCTCTCTCTCTCACTGGAGGAATTCTATTCTCTCTCCTCATGCCCTAGCATTGCTTGTCAATATTAAACTGAATAAATAAGAGAGATGGGGATAGAAACCTTTCAGAAGCAGTCATTGGCCTCACACAGCACAGCTCTGCCTTGCCCTTGCTCGTGGCACCCTTCACCTTTGCAGCAGGGTGCCTGCTGTCCCCGTGGAGGCACCAGTACAACTCACCTTGCCTGATGGATGTTGGGCATCTTGAAGAGAATAGAAAATTTAAATGTTTTTTCCTGAGGGATTTCACACATTTTGGCATCTTCCAAGGATGCAGTGCAAGGTGTGCAGACAAACCAATCTGCCACACCCTGAGGAAATGATGCATCAGCAGTTACTGAAGCTCTCACCCTCTTTGGGTTTACTTCATCAGCCTATTCATAGTCATCACTGAAGGAGCACAGAATTTGCCCCTTCTGCTTCCAGAGGCAACTCTGAAAAGTCCAAATGGCAAAGAAGGAGAAAAGAGAAAGATTTTGTTTGGATATGAGCCCTGGGAGAGTGGGATCTCCCGGGAAAAGAAAATGCCAACCTGGAACAGTAAGTGCTGCCTCCAGCACTGCTGTGCTGTGCAGTGGCTCCAGCTGCCTTGATCATGGTGTTCATTGTGCCCATCACTTTACAGAGAGGCACTGAAAAGCATTAGCTGGACCCCTCTACAGAACTGAAAACCTGTGCAAAAGCAGAAAGTTTCCAAGTACAACCTGAAATGCCAGGAGAGGACAATAATGGGCTCTGTGTGTCTCTGGAAGAACAAGCACATGGCAAGGCAACAGTGAAGGGCAATGTGTGCCTGGAGGCAGTGGAGCCTTCCCCTTTGGACGGATTTAGGGACAGCTGACAGGATTTTCTATATAATTGATCCATTTCAGGGCAGTGGGATAAATTCTGTGCTCTTTTGAAGAGCTCCTGAGCCCTGTGACCACACCTTGGTATCACACACTGCCCTTGCATGGGTTACAGCTTGAGTGGCTCTGTTTCTGTGCTTTCCAGGCAGGGATCACTCTTCCCCACAGCAGAAGGGCTTCGAGGATGCAAAATCAAGACCATTTTCAAAGGACTCAGTCACTGCTTTGCTGAGAGTTTTTGATGCCATGTGCATCTCCCACAGGACTTTTGCTGGTAGCAGTCATTTGTTTCCAACTCTGCACACACTCTGCATCCACACCCAGGCAAGAGCAATCACCAGGAGGTGCCCAGCTTCAGGAAAGTGAGATACAGCACATGCTCAGGCTCTGGCCATGTAGCAGAAGCACTTGTTCCAGCAATCTCAGAGCTGCAGGGTGAAATAAGGCCTTGTAATAAAATTGCCATTATGCATGGAAGGACAGAGGAGGAGAAATCACAATAGAAATTGTCTGTTCTAATGAAAAGAGGGTTATATGGTGATGAGCAAGGAAAGGCATTTCAAGGGAAGGAAAACAATACCTTGTGCAAATTGCATGAGGCTGCTGTTTGCTTAGAGGGAGCAGAGGCCAAGGCCTGACAGTTTCATCAGAGAAATTGGTTAGGAAATGACCAGGGGAACATAATTCATTGTTCAAATGTCAGGCTGCTCATATCTAGAGAGATGAGTGTGCATTTATCAGCAGCAGTAGCACACACCCTGAAAGAATATAAGAGAAACCAAAAAATCCATCACAGATCTGCCATGACTCAGATACCCCTGGTGCTCAGGCTGAAGATGCACAGGAGAGGAGGATTCATTTCACATTCCCTAGGAAAGTGGTGTGATGGGCAAATACTGAGCATGAGGGAAGAGAAGAGAAGAGAAGAGAAGAGAAGAGAAGAGAAGAGAAGAGAAGAGAAGAGAAGAGAAGAGAAGAGAAGAGAAGAGAAGAGAAGAGAAGAGAAGAGAAGAGAAGAGAAGAGAAGAGAAGAGAAGAGAAGAGAAGAGAAGAGAAGAGAAGAGNAAGAGACAAAGCTTTCCCAGCCATTGTGCTGTGCATGATCTCAGCACAGCAATAAGCAAGAGATGCATCTCTAGTAAGTGGAGATACTCAATTGGGGCAGACAGGGGATTCAATCTAAGGGGTCAGGGGAATACTGCTAAAGTAGTTTATTTTGCAGGCAACAATAGATTAAGACAGATTTGCAGGGAAAAAAAATCTACCAAAAACATCTTTTCTTTAAAAGAACAAGTACCATTTTTAGGTAGAAAACAAATACAGCTAAGGGAATAGCAGGAGAATATGTGCTGTGACAAAAATAAATGTGTTTGTTGTGATGTATCTAGAGGAAAGTAGAAGAGGAGGGGAATTACTGCAGGGGAATTGCACACAAGGTTTGTTGGAACCATTTTGGGTAAGAAAAGACTTCTTGCATGGCATGCCTTTTGGTTCAAGCCTCTTGTTGTTTTATATTATTGTCTAAAAACCACATGTTGATCACAGGATTCTTGTTCACATCAGGGGATGCTGAAGTCAAAGCACAGAACTTGGGTGTCAGAAGTGAGGCACAAATCTTAGAGTCTGAGGCTTTTAGTTTTGCCTTTGGACCAGTGTAAGTGGTGAACAGACCCACCTGTCTTTGTTCTTCTTTATCAGACCTGCCACACCCAGACTAAACTGCTTTGAGTATTTATGAATTGAACCTAGGCAAATCAAGGCAGGTCAATAACTAGGATGACAAATTCAGGCCAGTAGACATGAGTTAATTGAAAAATTGCAAAAGCACTGTGTGCCACTAGGTGTCCAAGCAGTGAAATGGCACATGAAAGTCTGTGGAGATTAACATAAAGTGATGTACCTGGGAAATAATCCTAGTTTTGCTTGTATAACAATGGGCTGTGAGCTATTATCAACCAGGAGGAAAACCTTGGGTTTATAATATGAAGTTATATGAGAATATCAGCTTGGTACAAGGAGTACATTGATAAGAAAGGGATAGAAAAGGAGGAAAGAACACAAAGTATGCTAGTACATCAAAACCAGATCTGATCCTCTGGCTCAGAGGATATGAAAATTAGTGAAAATAAATTTAATATTGTAGAAATTGAAGAATGAAAGAAAAGAGTGATGGGATGATCAAATATGTAGTATGGTCCTGTAAAAAATATTATTAATAGAAAAGGACTCTTCAGTCAGGGAGAGAAAGGACTCAGAGGACCTATGACCATCATCTCAAAATAATGAGCAATATTCATTAAGGTCATTATCTCAGGTCCAGCAGTTCCATGAGGGACAAGTAACTGGAGTCAAGGGCAGCATCCTGGGGCAGCCTTACTGCAGCTCCTGAGGTATTCACTGGAGGGAAATTTCTGGGCTGAGTGGTCTAATCTGACTTAGCTTCACTTACATTTTTAGGATCTTTAGGCCATGAATAAATATTTTTATCTCACACAACATCAAGCAGCATTAGCACTTTTCTCCCCAAATCCCTTCTGCAGAAACCACATGGCTCCCCTCCCTCCTCTTTGCTATGATCAACAGTCTGAAGGGCTCCCAAATACCCTGATTTTTATATTGCTTCCAGATGGAAGGTGCTGCCCTGGCTGCCATAATGTGAACAAACTCCAGCACATGCCTGTGGCACAGCAGATTCCAAGCCACCTGTCTCCTTGCTCCTTCTCACGTGCCACCCCCCAGCTTTCTCAAGAAGGTTCACCCACACTGGGTAACACTGACATTCCAAACCCTGCCTTGGCAGGGGTGTTGGGCTGTGTGATCTCCAGAGATCCCTTCCAACATCAAAAATTCTGTGATTCCATGATTCTGTGATTCTGGGATTCTGTGATTCTGTGATTCAGTGATTCAGTGATTCTCTGATTCCTTGATTCTGTGATTCCATGATTCTGTGATTCTGTGGTTCTGTGATTCCATGATTCTGTGATTCCGTGACACAGCCCAGCCAATACAGACATATATATGGAACAGAATCCTTGGCTGGACCCAAACAGCTCAGCACTGTGGTGTTGTTTGACCCAGAGGCTACAAAAATGAGAGCTGCTCTGTCTGCTGATGGTGATTTAGTTTGGATCCTGCAAACCAAAGCACACAGAGCTCACAGTTCAGCCAGCAGAGGAAAGGCAGCAACTCTCCTCCTGCTCTCAGAATGTGCTTGCCTATTCTACACACTGCTCTGATCAGCCTTTTATTCATTCATGCAAATATTCAATCATCTTTTGTCCCTTCAAGCTTCCAGGTCAATGGGGAAAAACATCAATAAGTCAATGAACAAATTTAATTTATGCACCCTGCAGATGAAGAATAGAGGAGTGCACAGGTTCTGAGCAGGAATGAAGATTCAGAGAGGAAAACAACAGCAAAGCATTTGAGATGTACACAGGTTTGTATTTATGGCCATCCAAGGTGCCATGAGGTGGTAAGTTCTGAATAGGAGCTGGGAAAGCTGCTCCATGCAGCCTCAGGGGGGCTGATAAAATGGTGACAGGAGCCACACCAGGAAACATTTCCTACACCAGACCCACCACTCTCTGACCTCCTTCGCCTCACACAGGCACTGCTGGCAACACCCTCAGTGTTGGCAACACCCTCAGAGCCTGAGCTCCCCTCTGGAAGGGCACAGAACTCCTGCAGGACCTGTGTTCCATCTGCCATTGCTGCCCTTGGACACTTCCAGAGATGGGGAATCAGCTCAATCAGGCTGGAAGGACTCTGCAAACCTCTGCCTTTGGGTGCAGAGCAAACTTAATCAGTGTCCTGTTTACTGGGAAGAGGACGATGTGCCCAAGAGTTCCTGTCTCCAACTGTAAACAAAGGACTATTAAAAGGTTCTCAAGGACCTGAGACAGTAATTAAAAGATGAGTGAGTGTCATAAGCTGCTTTCCAAATATGTGTGGGGAATCTCCTTGGCTGGGATGTGACTGTGACTACAAATTATCATCTCTGAGGCTAAAGATGCAACAGGATTCCCACACAGCCCTCTCTGAGGCAGCTGCACCTTCCTGTGCACAGGGAATGGAGCTGCTCTGGGCCAGACACTGCTCTGGGGCTGTGTGGAGGGGACAGCAGCAAACTGTGAACAGGGTCTGCAGCCAGAGCGAGAAAGGGCTGAGGATGGACCTGACAAACCAAACGTGGCAGGAACAGGGCGCCTTTCCCATGTCCTTTCTGCAGATCCCAAAGGTGAAATGCAGAATTCCCCACTGAGGGTGGATGTAAAGTTTTCTTAAGGAGGAAGGAGCTGTGGGGAGTAGCCAGGTATGTGCAGTTCCAGAAGCTGTTCATTGCTGACAGCCAAGTTAACAAGAAAAGTCCATTTTTAAAACACTGGAAAAGTCCTCTGCTCTTTCTTAAACAGAATCTGTTGTCTTTAGTCTGCTTCGTGCAAGCTAATCCCTCAGCTCATATGTAGAGAAAATAGTGATATAAATGGATAAAGCTCTCATGATAGCTGCTAACAATCATGTTCCAAGCCAATTTTCTGCTTCACTAATACTCTGAAGCTAATCAGGGTTTTTCTAAATGATCTCTGCATACCACTTGATTTTTCTGCCCCCAAAATATTTACTTGGAAACATTTATGCTGGTCACACATCTTGTCTCTTACTCGTACTTACCAATTGAAATAACATTTTGTAGAAAGCACTTCAGCAGCTGCAGCCCCCAAAGGTGAGTGACCTTCTCCCAGAGCAGGGTTTCCCTGGCATGCCCAGCTGAAGGTGCCTGTGTGTGAGCTGAAGGGTGGAAGCAGGGTGGAAGCAGGGTGCCAGGTTGGGTGCTGCTGCAGCAGGTGGGAGAGGGCAGCAGATGGCCAAGAGCTGAGCAGGTGGAGGCTCCTCTGAGACCCTGATGTTGCTGACAAACTGAGGGGCTTTTGCTGGTCTTGCCTGGAATCCAGACTGAGATCTGCAGGTGGCTCTGAGAAGATTCACAGGTGATGCTCCTGCCTTTTGGGGCACATCAGCCATGGGCTGCCAGAAACTGGGAGCCTTTATTTAATTTCACCAAGGTTTAAACTTACCCTTCCTAGGCATTTTTAGGGTAGTTGGTAGTGAATTCAGCACCCCTCTGTTTTCTGATAATGAGCCATATTTAAGGGGGAAAATACACACTGGTAATGGTTCAGCTGATTCTTCCTTGGCTTCACAATGATAAATAGCACCCAGTCCTGAGTGTAACTCTTCATTTTCCAGACTTCTTCCATAAGTTTTTCTACCAGCACTTCATTTTCAAATGAAACTTCTTATGAGTCCCAAGTAAAGATGATTAAGGACACATTAAGGTGAACCTTGACAACAATACTATTCCAGTTTTTCTCCTATGGTCTCACCCCTGTTCTTCTATATCTCAGTCTTCTATGGGCTTTACCACTTTGGGGCAAACCTCCTATCCTGAAGTATTTTTAAAGTGTTATCCTCTATTGTATTTGATGCATTTTGCAAGCTGTTCAACAAATTCTTTTTAGCTTTTTTTCATTATTAAACAACCAGAGTTTCAACTGACCGCCACGTGGAGAGAGCTGAGGCTTCCAGGTCCTTGTAGGGTGCCCAGAATAAATCATCTCTAAACATGCAACCCACATTTGCTTCCAGAATGGTCTCAGATCTCAGGAGAGCAAGACTGAGCCATGAAGACTACAGAAATAGTAGGTGGTTTCTGGTAAAAAAAAATAATAAAAAAAGACACAGTTAAAGCTGTGGGGCCTCTGCTATTTCTGAGATGTTGATAATTTTAGCTGGATTTTGAGTTGAACAATTTAATTTTTTTTCATGCCTCCATGTGAAAAAAATTAACTTATTTTTGCATTTAGTACAGACTATTGCTTGTCTAGAGTGTTTATGAAGGCAATTACTCCATTAAACAGCACCTTTTGCTACTAAATGTTATTGAAATAGGTTCAATAGTTACTGAAAAGGGTCAGGGAAATTAATTTTGACTACCTCTTAAGAACCTTGCAAGGAAAAAAATTATGTGGGCTGTGGTAATTCCATAGGAATCAAACAGGATTGGGGTCAAAAAATTCTATAATGGGCAAGATGTGGAAATAATATTGAAATTTGCAGTTAACTCCATTTAGAAAAGTATTTGTGAATATAACTGAGCATTTAAATCTTTCCATTGACAGCATAATTCATAATTTTCACAGAATTCCTTCAACCCCATTATTTCCTTTTTTCAGCTTCAGTTGTATTCTCATGTGAATGAGATGCACTCCCACAAACTGAAATCAGTGAAAGCCTCTACAACCCCCTGCAAATGACATCCATCAAAAGGTTCTTCCCACTGTGTTCACTTCAAGCAAATCCTTCCCAAGTATTTCTGTGACACCACAGAAGACTCCCAAGTTCTATGAGACACAAAAAGAACTGATTTAATTTATGTAGTAAACTTATTTTCAGTATTTCTCTGTATGTTTTACTCACTGGAGCAGAGAAGTAATAACAAGTAGATGTATAAGTGGAACAACTGGTCACTCTTCTTTATGTTTACAGCCTGAGAGAGTTAAATATTGGATTTTCTCCTGTATGAAAAAGTTGTCATATCTGATTTTTTTTTATTCATAAAACAGATGAATTTTCAAATTTTTCTATCTAGATAGAAAATATTAAACAAAATTAAGTTAAAACAAACAAACAAACAACAACAACAAAAAAAAAAAAAAAATAAAAAACCACCCAAGGAATGCCAGATCATTTTTACCATTATGAATTAAAGAAATAACTTCCAACCTTGGACTCTCCAGACTGCCCTGTAGAACACAGAGCTGACAAGTCCTGTGTGTCCCCCTTTGCAGAGACCATCAAGAGCCCTCCTACATGGTGAAGCTTTTTCACTCAGTCATGGCAGCCTTGTTTGGAGATGAGTTTTGTAAACTAATCCATCTCAAAAGCCCTTGGTACTGTTCTGCTGGGAGTGCTGAGGGACCATTACCATCCTGATAATTAGAAACTGCCAATTAATTTGCAGGTTAGGATGTGCTTGTGGTCATTTGGTACCCCTTTGCTCTGCTGCCAGCATTGCCTGTAGCTGAGAGCTGGATGCCCTGTGAGCCCTGGGATGCCAGGGAGCAGCTCTGCTGCTGCTTTTTCAGCTGCATTTCAGCCAGAGCACAGCAAAACCAGTGTGAGCTGTGGAAACTGCCTTGCTAGCTCCAGCTGCAAACATCTGCTGATCCACCCCTGGTGCCAGCCAAAGGGCTCCACATCTGGGACATTCTGGGGGACAAACACAGAGGTGGAATTCAGCTGTCTACATGTGAGCATCTGCTGCCCTTTCAGGCTCCTGTGAGCTCTGGGTGGTGCAGGCAGATGTGGAACAGGATGTGGAAGGGTCTCCCCACTCTCTGGAGGCCAGGCAGGGCGTGTTAGGACACCCCAAAACCTTTAGGGGACTCTGTGAGAAAGCTGAGTCCCATCTCCAGCACAGTGTGAGCTGGGGAGCTCTCTAGGACCTGTTGATTTCATTTCCTATCTCAGCCATGGTGCCCACAAAGAAGTACAGACCTGTGGACACTGAGTGTAGGTGCCTCAGCTTTTGACCTGAATCCCACTTGATCTTAAAATGTTATCAGGAGAAACACTGTTTTTCTGTACATAAATCTTACTGATGATTTTCTGGACTCCACATATTTGGGGCACCATTAGAGAATTCAACATATTAATAGAAGTTATTATTAATACACAAAGGGGGCTAAACAAAAAGTAAAGCATAGACACACATTTTCCTCTTGCTTTCCTCAAAAGGGTCACAGTGGTACAAGAGAACTCCTAAATTTATTGTGGATGTAGTTTTTCAGCCTAGATTTCCAAAGTCAGACTTAGAGAGTTCAATTTTTTTAGAGTTGGATTTTATGCTCTCCTAAGGTGAAAGAATAAAAATTAAGAGAAGTCTATTAGAAAACCTGAGCTGACCTAGTTTCAGTTATCCTTAGAAGGTGTTTGTCAGAAAAGATGACATTGTCAGAAAGATTTTGTCCTCTAGAACTGAGATTTTCTCATACTGTTACCTGGTGTTCTTGTACTTGTGTGAGAAGAGGAGAAATAAAGGAGATCACTGCCATGCTCTGTGCTGGTTTTCCTGAGGTTGAGGTACTTTCTTTTCTTCCCAGTGGCTGGTGTGGGGCTGGGGTTTGGGATTGTGCTGAGCACAGGGTTGATAATATTGAGATGTTTTTGTTATTGCTGAGCAGGGCTTATGTAGAGGGATAAGGCAAAAGAAGATTGGAACTGAATTTCATCATTTCCAGAGGACATCTCTAAAATGTTAGGGTGGGCTGCTGAGAGAAGTGAAAGGAGCATCTGAGACAACTTTAATATGGTGAAGGGGATGAACATGGAAACAAAAGGAGTCAGAGTGACCAGGAGTCACCAGGAGTTTCACATCCACCAGACTGAAGGATCCACTTCCCCTCCTGAATCCCATGAGACACCTCTGGGCAGCAACAAACATTTTAAGCTCATCCATTTAACCAAAAATGGCATCACACAGCTGAAAACAGCAAATTTAAAGGGAAGAGAAGAAAGGAAAATAGTAAAATCAGCCTCAAGTCTGACCTCAAAGGCATGTAAGATTTAAAATCAAATTTTTAAGAAAAGTTTAATGGAGGTAAAGAATATAACAAGCAGTATGGACTTACCAAAGTTACCTCAGGAATGCAACTGGCTCCCTAGATGAAGAGAGTGCAGTAGAGCTCATCCACAGTGGCTGAGAGAAAGCACTTGATTAAACAACACCTGAGACATTAGCTCAGATGGGAAGGGTGGAAACTAAATGAACTTCAAATGTGCTGCAGTGTGGAGATAGAAACATGCACTGCTGCAAAGGTGGGGATCAGGAGGGAGGGAAATTGTTACTAAAGTTCTTTAAGAGACAGTTTTGACACCAATATTTTTGTTGATTACTTGGGCACAGAAAATGTTTGACAAAATCTGCTAAAGGCAAAATTTAGAGGCAATGTCAACATGTAAACAGAGAGAATAAAACAGAAGCTCATGATCCTGAGGACAGAGAGATAAAATTCACTGGTGTGAGATGCAAGGTAATGAATTTGGCAACCCAATAAAAATGCAGCTTTCTGATACCTGTGCACCTCATCTCCTGGAGATGACTGAGGAGTACCAGTGATCAGCATGAGGAAGTTATGAAAATGAGAAATGTGATTGTAATCTCAGGAGGAACTGGGCTGAACACCCCTTAGCTGGGCTGGGGGGGGGTGTCTGCAGCACAGGCAGGGAAGAAATCATTATCCAGACTTTCTGAAAGCCACTGAAACTCTTCAAAATTCTGGATCTCATGCTGAAAACAGTGCAGGTATGTATTAAGCAAGGGGAAGAACAGAGACCCTCTGCTTGGATGTGCTGCCACATTCCTCTGTCAGCTGTAATTTAGGCTCCCATTCTTCTTCTCTCCTACCACTATTTCTGTATATTCAGTTCCATTCTAATTTAATTATCCTTATTGCAGCATTTCTTGGTTCAAAACAAACAGCTCCTAGGAATGGTGCTTTCAGGGGAACACATTGGGCTGGGGATTTTTTTTGGCACTGGTAATTGGCATTTGCAGTAAGCACAGGGAAATCCCAATTCCCAATGCCTTGGGGAAGATAATGAAGTTTGCACAGTTCTGAGACATTAGGAGGGAACTGGAGATGTAAAACAACTTTTACTAAAGGAAACAGGAGTTTTATATTATTATGTAAGTTTATATTACAGTTTTATATTATTATGTTAGTTTATATTACAGGCAGCAAATGGGAGGCTCATAGACAAGCTAAACCCTTATAAAGTAATTAATTGCCCACATTAATGTTATTTATGGGCCACACAGCAGCAGCAGAAGACTCCATCCAAGCCTGGGACCCTCTTGCTTTAATACTGCCCAGTAGGTTACAGTAAATCATCCACACCACCCAGAACCCATAAGAAGAGCTCCATGAAAATTGCCCTGAGGGCTTTTTTTTCTGATGGAAATTGCAATGTCCTTAAATCATCTGTTTTAAGGCAGCTCTGATTATTTCAGATGGGGGATGAGCCCAGAAAGTCTGTGCCCTGTGCATGCCTGCCCTCCTGCTGCTGGGGAATTAAGGGCTCTGTGGATTTCCCTGGAGATTTTGGATGTGTTTGCTGTGGGAGGACAGTGTTTGATGCCTCTGAAACCTGTTGGACCTGCTGCAGCCTTCAGAGAATCTGCCCACATGCACCCAAAAACCCCATGTGCAGAGCTCCTGGGCAGCACATGAACAAAGGCAATTTCTGCTGGGAACAGCCAGTGTGGCACATCTTGGGGTACATCCCCTTCTCAAGCATTTTGCCAAAGTTTATTGAAATACAGAGCAGCTGTTGCAAAAGTTTCCAAAAGGGGACACAGAAGAAATATGCCTGAAGCACACCAGAAGTGATTAAGTCAAGATTACAGAGATGACAGCAAACCCAAGAAGCATCTAACTGGAAGCTCAGCCTTGGCTGCCTTTCTTCTATAAGAATAAAATTTTTTGCAGGTTCTGTATATACCATTAATTTTTGATCTAAAGAGGTACTGGATAAGATGAGCAAACTGGGAGAAAATGGCTAAAGGACAGTGTTCTTGGGAAACTCAAGCCCAAGCACATTTTGTTCTCAATCCTAAAATTTAGAGCTACTAATTATGTTGGGTGTTTCTTTTTTAGACATCCATGTAGACTATTGGTTGAAAACTGATGTTTGCCACTTCTTGTCAAATCACTTCCTTTAACAGGTTTTAGTTCAGCAGTCAAAAATCAAGGTACACGCACCTCCAGTTGCTTTTGGAAACTGAGTATTTTGCATATAGACCAAAAACTTCCCACTGTTCTCTCCACATTTTTTTTTTCCAAAGCAGGTGTGGTGAATTTTTCAATGTCTTTAATGCTTTTTATTACCCAAGGAAGCTTGGCAAGGGAGCTCATGCCACAGTGCTTTGAGCATGAACCTTCTGGGCTACTTGGATTTGAGACTGTGTTACACCAACACCTTCCAGAGAGATGGCTGGGCTTCAGAGCCCCAGTTCAGCTGGTTTTACTACTGAAACAACTGTAAAAAGTACTAGTTATACTGAAATAACTGTAAAATACTGAAATAACTGTAAAAAGTACTAGTTACCTATTGGTATCCACACAAGGAATAGCAAAAAGTGATTCCTCAGGCTCTGGCCCTGAATGTTGCTCACATCCCCCAGCTGGCATCACCCAGCCATGAACTCCATCAGCACCTGCAGACATATTCCTGGCCTGTGGAATACAGGAACACAACCAGGTACTGCTCTTTCCTCCAATATTGAGGAAATTGTAATCTCTTGACAATGTAATCCTCTTGACAAGGTAATCAATCAGGAGAGTGGAAACAGATCAGTTTTTGGGAGAACACTGCATTCCTGTATTTGGTTTCCTTTCTTGTTAAGCCCACTTGCTGGTCCCATTGTATTGCTGCCTGTAATTTGAATTTCCATTTTCAATCATTTTGTGCACAGCTAACTCTTGCATAAAAGGCTTCAACAATAGCAATATACAGTCAAATGCACATAATTGCTTCTACAAAAGGAAAAGAAATCACACCAAGGAACATAAACCTCAGCCCTTGTGTACTGCAGTTTGAAATAAAATGTGCCCTATGGCTGATAATGTATTTCAGTCATAATCATTGTGAGCCTACTAAATAAGAGGCCAATTATTGTTCTAACAAGGCATTCATTAGTGGTCTGGACAGAGATGATATAGATGGTATGTAACAGCTGGAAGTGGCAAAGGAAAGCAGGAGAGGGCTGGGAGGAAGGCACAGGTATAATAAATACAGTTGGAGCCCTTTTCCAAGACCTGTCTCTAATTAGGAAGAGCAGCAACCTGCTGCCAGCGATGCCTGCTCCACCCTGCTGACTTTCTGAGGAGTGCTGTGCTTTCCCAAGCCTTTCATGTGGGAGGGAAACAAAAATGTCACAGCTGCAGAAAGGCCACTGCTGAGGCCAGCGTGACCTGGGCTCTGCCCTCCAGTCCAGGCAGGCTTCAGCTGTGGCACTTGGGCCAGTGCAGGCAGTGCCAGGAAACGAGCTCTGTGCAAATAAAGGACAGGCCATCTGAGAAGGATTTCAGCATGGATGCATCCAGGGAGCTTGATGGAAGAAATTCCCTCATCAGGGCCTGCTTCTGCTCAGGCCAGGAGCACAAACTTGGCACAAAGTCTGAGAGAAATGCTCTCTCTGGGGTGGCTGTGTTGGGGCAGTGACAAAGCTCTGCAGCAGGCAGGTGCTGCTCTTCAGGTGCCTTCAGGCAAAGAGAAATCTCTGTGCCATTGGCTTGGGAGTGACTGGGGCAATGACACCTGAGATTGCCTGGAAGTCACCCTCAGTCTCATGGGTCAAGCTGAGAATGGGCAGAAAAGCAAATCCAGTGGGGCTTTTGGAGAGGGATGGGTGGAAAGGCCTCACCTCAGCCAGGCAGGAGAGAAGGTCTCTGCCCCGCTGCAGGTGCCAGCACCTGGCACACCACGTGCTCACAGTGGCCCCTCCAGGGCAGAGGGAGGCTGGGAGTGGCACAGCCAGACCTCAGCACCATCTCCACCACTGCAGGATGCCCCTGTCAGGCCATCCAAGGGCTGTCCCAGGGCTTGGTCCTGCCCGTGCCACAGGCTCGGGTGAGACCTGGCTCCCCAGGCCAGGTGGGATTGTGGCTCAGGGGAATGAAGGCTCCGTGGTGGAAACTGAGCATGGCAGAGGATCAACCACATGTGTTTCCTGGCCTCAGCCATGCCTCTCTGCTCCATGGTCCTGCCCCTCTCCATTCCCAGTGCAGAGGCTCCTGTGCCAGTAGTGAAACCCAGGGCCTGAAGGCAGCCTTCCAGCTGGGCTAAATCAAGGGAAAGGTCTCCTGCTCTCCGTGGGACAGCTGGAAACCCAACACATCAATGCAAATGTCAAACACCCTCCCTTGGTCTTTATTTCACATGTGGCAGTGCTATCCTGCCTCCACAGTGCTTTGCGAGGGGAGGGGAGGGGAGGGGAGGGGAAAGTGCAGAGGATGCTCTGCAGAGCTCTGCTATGCCCTTAAGCCTTCCTGAACCTCCTGTCCCCCCCGGGTGACCCAGAGCTCAGCATCCCCCTTGCCAGTGGTCTTAGACCAGATTTGCTGTTTGTGGAGTTACCGGGGAGGAGATGAAGGGTTCCACATCAGTGCAGAGTAAATCGTTATTAAGTGGGAGCTAATGACTGATCACATGAATCCCAAACTGGAGCAATTAGCCCCTCTGCTGCTACCAGAGGGTATTATCCCTGCTGCCACTGCTGCCTCTAGGTGGCTGATTTTTAAATTACTCTTTCCTCATCGCTCCAAGACATTGTCTTGGGAGTCAATCAAGCTTCTTTCTCTCCAAGTATGCCGAAGTGCTCCTTTACACCCCACTGCAGCTCAGCAGGGCTGACCTCTCACTCTGGATGCAGTCTATTCCCACTGAAAAACCTTGTTTTCTTGAAGGGAGGTAAATTCTGAGGGAATACAAAGCACCTTTGCACACACACAGCTCCATGAGCAGCTACCAGACCAGGGGCTACAGTACACACCAAGTTCGAGGTGCATGGACTTTGTCTGTGCAGGAAAATCTGCTTCATTTTGTGCAGCAGAGCCCACACCAAAGCAAAAGAGTGACCACCATGATTCCCACAGGTATCCTGGCCACGTGCTGTGACAGGACTCAGTACTCCTGGCCTGGTTGCTGTTGTTATCCCTTGGTGCTGAGGAAGAAGGAAACTGAGGCAGGACAGGCAAAGAAGTTTCCAAAGTCCCTCAGGAGGCAGCAACAGGATCCCTGGAGTTGTGCAGGGAGTTGGGCTCACACAGCTACCAGCAGTGACAGCTTCAAAATACCAACAACCACCAGGCAAATGACCCAGCTTTGGCAGGAGATAGGCTTGAAGAAGTCTAGGCTTAAAAAAATTTATTGTGGGTCCTGGATTCTGCCATTTTCATCAGCTTTTTTTTCAGGTATGTATGGGGAGATTTCCATATCCAGCCCAGCCCAGTCCCTGAGGTGGGGTAAACATCAAGGCACAAACCACAGTCACTGATGCTGGTAGCTCTGGGCCTTTTGCCTGAATATTTGTATTTCACTGACTTTGGGTGTACAAGACCTCATGGCCCAGCTGATAAGTGAGTGGACAAAAGGGGTGTTGAAAACTGGGCTTTTTCATCACAAACTCAGCAAATGGCAGCTGGAGGGCAGAAAACTTCTTCACTGCTGCATCCCTCCCAAAGGCACGTCTCATAAACATCTTTATGGCTCCTGTAATTATTTTACTCTCCTATAATTAATGCTCTTTTGCTCTCTGCAAGCTGGGTAAGGGCTGGGTAAGGGGGCTCTTACCACCCACGACAGTGTGGCTGTGGCTCCTGTCAAAGGCTCTGCAGAGCCACTGCCTGGCTGGGATTTGGTCCAGCAAAGCCACGAGCAAATGGCAATGAGCTCCCTTCAGCCCATTTTCCTTGACTGACTGCACCTTTTCCAGCACTCACCTGGATCTGTCACCACTGCTGTGAGTGCTGGGACCTGGCCATGCTCAGAGACCTCTCCATGGCTGGCTGGAGAGGGGGTGAGGGCAGAATTTGGCTGAGACTGCTGGAGCTGTAGCCAGCCCTGACATGTTGTTCATTCCAATATAGAGAGTTCAGCTGGGCATATCCAGCTGTTTGTATTTCATCAACACAAAAAGTGACTTCATCACCATGGAGACTGTGATGATTTGCATCTTAATTAAGCAATGACAGATGCCCTACAGATAAAGGTAATCTTTAGCTTTGGATACCCATGAACTTCCAGTTCCAGGATTCCCATTTATGAGCAGGTGCTTCTGAAATCAAAATTTTACCAGGTGATTAGCAGGGAGTTACCTTTTGCTGTGCTGATGTTCTGATGGGAATAAATATTTCTCACTGGTGAGATGGTCAAATTGGGCTGAAGAAGAGTGGGACTGGCAGGACAGGGGCCTGTTCTGTACATCATAAACCCCACTGCCCAAAGAAGGGGGAGTCAAGGAGGCACAAAGTGATCAGCAAAAGAATGGCCATGGGCACTTGTGTGACTCTGCACCACCAAGCTACCCCAAAGGGCTCCAAAGGGTGGAGAGCTGGGCACCCACAGGGCAGGCAATGCCCATGATGGATTTCCAGCCCTGGCAGCTTTTTTCCTAATATTGGATGCTGAAACTCCTTTTCCACCTCCTCTGTGCTGAAGGGACCTTTCTGCTGGCCTGTTCTCCTGCTGGCCTGTGCATGTGGTAGAAAACAGGGTGCCAGCAGCTGGTCAGGGAGGGACAGAGCAACCCAAATGAGATGGAGCTAAGCCAGGGACAGTGGTGTCCCAGGGGTGTGGCACAGCCCAAGCCACTGCACAGACCCTGCTCTGAGTGAAAATGCTCTTGGGCTTAGGGGTGTGTCCACACCCCTCTCAGAACTTCACTGCCATTACTGGAGTCAACAACCCAGCACTTCCCACCTGCAGCAGCTTTATCATCCTCTTGTGCACGGGGCACTGGGGCAGAGAGAGATTCTACAGCTGCCAGCAGTACCCACTAATTTGGAGTGCCTGAGGAGTGAGGCTGGGAAATCCAGTGGAGCTGGCAAAACCATGATCCAAACCTGTTCTTGTTCACTGACCAGGGACTGCTCTCAGAGAGCACATGGTTCAGGGGCTAAGCCAGGCAGATCAGACCCTTAGGAGTGAGGCTGGGGGACCATCTCTTCCTGGTGTAGAGCATCAGGTAAACACTTGGGAATACACAAACCCTCACAACAGCAGGTAATTTAGTCACAGGGAGGGCAGAGGTGGGTTCTTGTCCTTTAGGTGAGAATTAACTGTTCCTTGAGAGGTGTATAGGTGAGCTCCAGAGCTTCCAGAGCCTCGAGCCTTTTGGCTTTTATCCCATTGGATTTTATCCCATTGCTGGTTTGCTGGGTCTAGAGAGGGTGTGAGGTTAAATCCAAGCTCTTCACACTTCAGTGGGCTTCATTCACATTTCATTCACAAATACAAAGGCTTTTTGCCATGTGAATTTGCTGGCACTTGGTGTGGTCTCAGCCCATGTTGCCACTCTCCCTTTGGCAAAGCTCTGCAGTGCATCTCTCTCCTCTCTCTGGCCACCCACTTTCATTTAGCCCAATTCAGACAAAATTACTTATCTGTACAACTTCTTCTCACCTGCAGAAACCTGACCAAAGCCTCGAGAGGAAGAGTGAAAATGAGGATAAGGCAGGTAGTGAGTGACACCTGTGCAGGTTATAGGAAACCCATACAGGCCACAAAGTGCTTATGGAATATCAGTCCAAATGGTTATTCCTCTGCAGGCCTATTTTGGGAATACTGAATGCAGAGTTCTGTCCCACAAAAAGATGGTGACTCCTACATCAGAGGCATGGATTAGGCCAAGCAGGTAACAGAGCTGGGAAGGGATGAAAGTGCAGCTGATGCCAGAAAATGGAGCTGCTTCACTGTAGTTATATCTCTGCCTTTTTGGCAGAAAGCAGTGAGGGCATTTCTCCATCTGCCATGCAAAACCAGAGTTAGCAGTCAGGTCAGGTTCCTCCCAGGATGATTGTTTAGCCTCCTGTGCTCCTTTGAGCTCCATGGCATGCTGAGCATCTCCCGCGCTTGAAGGGCAGGAGACCCCTGCCTGAGAACACCAAAAAGTTAATTGGAAAGAGCAGCCATGAAAAAGGCCTGACCTTTTCCTGAATCACAGCCCAGTGCTGGGTAGCAGAGGTCATCCAATTAATGGGGGAAATGATGCTGGGAGAGAACTTTCAGCCTTGAAGGAGTGATGTTGAGTCCTGCTAGTGGGGCCCCGTCACAGCGTGCTCGCTGTCAAGGCGAGATGTCTCTGCAGTGGGAAATCAGAGGTTCCAGCCTCAGGTGTGGAGGGTTGTCACCAATGATGATGTGGTTCTGTGAGCTCCAGCAGCACTGCCAGAGGTCAGCCATGGTCCCAAGAGCCTGCTAAAATGGTGCTCCTGGCTCCAGGGGTTTGTGCTGATGGTGAAGTTGAATTTTGTTCCAAGGCAAACAGCCGGGTAAGAGGAAGATTTCAGGCTTGGCTGTTGGCCATGCTAACAGGAGAGAGACAACACTCTTTCTGTATCTCATGCTCTTAGCAGGTCCAAACCCTAGCAGGTTTCCTGCTCTCCAGGGACTGCATTAAATTTAAAAAGAAACTCCTGACAATTTTTACAACGTTCCCAAGGCTGTTCTCTGGGCTCCAGGAGACTGAATCGACAGGAATCCTTTGGGAGACAAAGGACTCCTTCAGGCTGGTTCAATGGACCATGGCACTAACCCATGTCCATTGGCATGTCTCTGATTTCACTGGCTAACAAAGATGTTCCTCCTCTCTTTTCTTTTCTTTTCTCTTTTCTTTTCTCTTTTCTTTTCTTTTCTTTTCTTTTCTTTTCTTTTCTTTTCTTTTCTTTTCTTTTCTTTTCTTTTCTTTTCTTTTCTTTTCTTTTCTTTTCTTTTCTTTTCTTTTCTTTTCTTTTCTTTTCTTTTCTTTTCTTTTCTTTTCCTTTCTGTTGATGAAGGGCAGCAATCACTGCTCAGTGCCACAGTGTCCCTGCCTTATGCAGATAAACTCGACCCCTTTGGGCCTCAAAACACTGAGAAGTCATGTCAGTTTGGAACAATGCCATAAGCAGTTTTTTCAGGTGCATATTAAAAGCAGTTGAATTGAGATATGGACCTTCCCTCCACGCTGACTTTCTGTATAGAACATAGACACTTAGAACCAGCCTGATGCCCAGGCCTGGGCCTCTCTGTCTGTGGGTGTGATGAGATATCTGGCACTCAGGTCATTCTCCACACTCTACTCACCAGGCAGACTTAAAAAGTCATGAGAAGTCAAGGGAGAGAAACAGTTCCACTTTTTCACCTTCTACAACCCCATCAAAGTGTCAAAGACAAGCATAATACAAGGAAATCATTCAGGATGGATCTAATTACATGTTCTCTGGATTTTTGCTTAGTCAGAGGTTCAAAACAAAGCAGCCAGAGAAAGCATAAAGTCAAAAAAAAATTGAAAAGACCTGTTAACTTGTCAGTGATTTCCCCACCAGCCATTACCAGCCACTCCAGAAAATATGAAATCTGGTGTGTAACCCTCCAAAACTCATTGGTGCTGACTGACAGCACTTAAGAGGAGCACCAGGAAAAGTGTGTCAGAAAAAGAAGTATTAGAGGAACTAAGAGATGGAAGCAAATGAGGACAGGTAAATGGACAGCTGTTCAGGGGACTGTGGCAAAACCAAACAGATGGAATTTCAGATCACAGAAACATAATTGAAATGATACTTCTTAGAGTGCTTTCTCCAAAGAGGTCTGCTATTCTCTCACCAATTTTATTTATTATGGTCATAAAGAGTAAAACTAATACATGTAAAAATAAAAATCAGTCAAGGATTACCAGAACAGTACTTCAGAGACATGTCAGATTTACTACAGCACCTGCTTAGCAAGCTTGAAATCAATTTTTTAAAAAAAGAAATCTGATTGTCACATATTTTAAATAAGTCATCGATTACAGCAATGTGCTTTGAGAAGAAACACAAGCAGGTGTTAGCAGGAGATTTACTCCCTTTGGCAAGAGTTTTACCTGTTTCTCTAAGAGCAGCATATCAGCCCTGTGTGGTGGAGGCAGGGGAGTCCTCTCTTCCAGCAGGAGAAATATGTGTAAATAAATGCTGTAATTAAGGCTGACATTTTTTGCTTGACTGCTAACAGTGACCACAGGATGAAAAATTACATTTTTCCATCAGGGCCTGGGACAGAACCCATTGTAATAGACATGGGAGAGCATTAAGGAGATGATGAAGAGGCTTGTAAGGTCTTTCCCAGGGGTGCTGGATGGTTCCAGTGATCCACATTGCCATGGCACTGGTGGAGAGGAGAGGTGCCAGCTCTCAGGAGAGCTGTTGTTTGCAAATATTCTCCATGCCTGAGGTGTGGAGAGGAAAAACTGCTCTCAGCAAAGGCAGCTGGGTGTGATGTGACAGTGAGAGGGTGGTGAGGGCAGCTGGGTGGTTTAAAGGGACAAACAAATCAAATATTGTTGGTATAGAAACTCCATCACCAAATATTCTGCATCCTCTGTGTTAGACCTAGGGACAGGCCAAGTTCCTAAGGGCTCCTAAGGGTTCCTAAGGGTTCCTAAGGGTTCCTAAGGGTTCCTAAGGTTCCCAAGGGCTGCATAAACTTCACCCAGGCCAGGTTCCTGGGCCAAGGGGGTGGCTGGGCACAGGAGAGGAGTCCTGTGGATGGGGAGCTCTGGAGGTGTGGGAACCTCAGAGAAGGAGACACTGAGATGTGGTGGCTGCTCAGGGTGCCTGGGGCATCCACACTGTTCTGTCCATCAGTTCACTCTCACCTCTGGCAGGAGTTCTGCCACAACAGGCAAGGCTGGGCCCTCAGCTGACCTTGCCAGGGGCATCCCCAGCATCCTGCTCAGAGCCCCCCTCCTTCTCCAAACAGGGAGCCTGGCACTGTCCTTGGCAGCCACACTGCTGCTCATTTGTGCAGGAATTAAAAAGAAAGAGATGTGGCAATTTCACAACGCTGTGACATCAATCAGAATTCATGAGCAGTTTCCTGAAACATCACATTTGGTACCTACACTGCATCTTGCTGGCAATTAGATGCCAGTGATTAATAAAGTGTGGCTGATTCAGCATCTCTGGCTTTGTGCTTTTTCTATTTCTGCTCTTGTTGCCTCTTGAAGTGGAAATTTAGCTCATTTATTGTGGCCAACACAGCAGCCTAAGAGCTTGGGTGTAACTGTTGTGTTTTTTACTGAAAAGAGGCCCAGGTGGCTCCAGTCCAACACCATCTATTAAACAACCAGGTCAACAGTACCTTTGCTTCAACTTCTGCATGACCTTTGTGAGTGCCACCTATCACTTGTTACACAATTGTGTGTTCTTCCTTTCCTCTGAGATGAAACACAGAGTTTGAATCATATTTGCATATGGTCAGATCTATTAATGGCACCCCAGACACTGGTGTGGGCCACTCCACCATGAATGCAGTCAGCACAGCCCATGGCTTGTAAAAATCACATTCTATTAGCTCTAAAAATTAGTTAGAAGTGCCTTAAAATACATGCTCAGCAGAGGATTGATCAAAACACTTTAATTAGAGACATGAGGCTATTTACTCTGGCTTTTGCTTTTTTAATTTAGCCTTAATTTTCATTCTTGAGAGTAACCAAGCAAAACAAAGCTCACATGGCTTCTCATAATGACATGGAAACTCATGTCATTAATGAAAGCAGCTCTCACCCTGTGCAGGAAAATAGCAAAGGAGATGAGTGGGAAACAGCAATCCAGGTGCTGATCCAGAATGATTTAAATTCCAGACAGGTACAAAACTCCCAGAAGGATTTTGAAACATCACTGGCCAGTTTGACAGAGCCAGAGGCTCAGTGCACACTGGGAGCTCCACTCAGCAGCAGCACACACCTGTGGGACATCCCACTGCTTTCACTGCCCATGCAGCAGCAGGCTGGCATCTCTGGGCATTGCAGCCATAGAGATTTTCATCAAAAAAATGTATTTTTAATGGCTTTTCTTTTCTGGCTGAGATATCACTCATTACAGCACACTGGGCTGAGGGGCTGGGTAACAAGGCAGGCATCAGAGCCCAGCAGGAGATGAAAGGAGCAGAGTCTCCTGAGCACTGGGTTGAGCCTGCAGGCTGCATCCCACCCATCCTCACCATACAGCTCAGGGATAACTTGGGATGCCAAATGAAAATTGAAAACCCCACAGGTTTTCTTCTGCCTGCAGAAAAAACAGATGGGTCAAGGGCCATTCCCCTCAGTGACCAATTCTTTCCAGATAAATTCAATATGAACAAAACTGTGTTGCTGGTTTGGAAAGAAGAAAGAGAGGGAAATGAGCTGGCCAGGATCCAGCTAGCAGAGCACAGATAGCAGGGTGTCCAGAGTCCTAGACATCCAAACAGAATGGATAGTCTGGTCCTGTTTGAATATTACACTTTTAAACTACCTGACCTTTTTTTAAGAATGGCCAAAATACTAAAACTGAAACTGATAAGGGCCAAACTCTCCCATTTCCTGGGGCAGTTCGTGGTTTTTCCTAGCAGGACCAGCTCCTTCCTTCCTTCCTT
>VZRX01003878.1:9758-119242 GCA_013398075.1 Notiomystis cincta
TTTGTGAAACAGTGCAGAATAGAATTTGGTTTTGTTGTGTGCGTTTTTAATGAGAGCTGTGAATTTTGCAACAGCATTTTCTTCTGGGGTCTATAGCTTGGAAAAAACACCAAATATTGTGACACAATAAAATTGCAAGAGTTCTAAACATTGTAACCAGCCTTGGGGATGTTTTGACTGAGTCTCTCCTCCAAATCTTTTCGAGGAAGCAGGTCTTGAAAGTTAATAAGCTTAGGAAGATTTTAATGAGTACATAGACACTGAAGCAACCCAGAACATTTGCCTTTGTCTCATGAAAAAGAATCACACTTAAACTCCTCATTACTTATGACATGTAGTTTGTGCTTTGGATTGGCAACCTTCAAAGGCATGTTATCATGATTTGTTAAAATATGTGAGACAAATTTGCAGCCTTTAATGACCTGGCCAATACTGTCCCTTTGTCAGCTTCCAGAAAATCACTCTTGAAGTAAGGAGCAACACTGCCACTGATTACATCAGAATCTGATAAAATAACATTCACATTCTCATCATGACAGAATGAAAAATTGTGAAACAAAGAAAACACCTGCTAACCTGGCTACCCTCATCTGCATTCAAGTCAACAACTTTCAAACACCTGATACTTGGATGGTTGTGTGCATCCATTGCTGGCCTGGATTGTAGAGTGGCTTCTGAGACCCTGTAGCACCCACACTACCCCAGAGCCTGTAGGAGCTATGCCATGAGCTGTCCTCTTGCTGTCTCTGTGATCCCACTGAGAGTCTAACTGAGGACTGTAACACGCACTGGATTGCTACAACCATAATCCAGTCCATTCTATTTGGTGCTATAATGCAGACAGGGGTTGATTTTAGGAACTGATTCACTATCTCCACCCCTGTCCTTGCTTTATCAAGCAATTTCACTGCTGTGGTGAGGTCCCTCTCTCTTAGATGAAGAAGATGCAATTACCTCCAAGCTTAAGACTTTGTTTTTGTTTTTATTTTTTTTTTTAACCACATAATTTATCTAACAGTTAAATTATGGTCTGAACACTGTGAAAATAGATTTTTTATAAAAAGACGAGCCTTTGAATCCAAAGATTATTTGGGGGTCTAGACCTTTCAAGGAAAAGAAAAGCAAAAGTTGAGTGCCAAATGTATTGTTAATGCTGGACTTTACAAAGAGAGTTTCTCCATGAAATAGTGAACAGGCAGGGACCACCTTTAGGGCCATGTGTCATGGGTGGTTGCACAGGTCACCACAACGCAGGGTCACTATTCACACAAAGTGAGAATGTTGCAGTGTCATGCCTGTGCTGCTGATTCAGCTCCTTATCAGCTCCTGGCTTGGGGCTTTGATAGCTGATGTGACAAACCATAAATAATGGAAGGTCAAACTGAGCAATGTTGTTCACTCTGACCTTCTAATACTTCTGGCTTATTAGATCAGTCATTAGAGTTTCAACAGGCTGCTGAGAAACAGAATACAGTGGCTATAGCTGCCAAATCCTTCCCTATTCACAGACAGCCTCTCTGTGTAGGTATTAAATGCATCCCAGGGAAAAAGTCATATGTTCCTTGAAAGGAAATCAATTTACAAAATAGGGTGAAAATCACAAAGTAGCCAAATATAGAATATGGCCATGTATAAAGAGAATCCATCACCAAAAAGCCCCAGCTTATTACCACCCCCAAAAACCCCCTCCAAGCAATAACCAAAAAAAGAGCTCAGAGTTATCAGGGCAATTTTTTTTTTTATATCAAAGGAATATGAGTAATAGTGTAAGAAAAGAAGGCAATGAAGGCAGGTAGAATCTGACAAGGGATAAACATACTGTCATTGTCCAACCCCTGCCTCCTCCAAAATTCTGAAGTTGAGGAAGCTCAATAATTTCCATTTTAAGGCTCTGTATTTATCCATCTTACAATATTGCGAATTTTTCCATTAAAACTGGTAAATTTTCCATACCAGTGGTCTGCTAAATCTTAAAGCTTTAAAAAAGTTTAAAGAAAAAAAATCATTCAAAATTTAAAATCTCATCAATTCCAAAATTAATATTTTAGCTAATTTTAAGAATTATTTTACAATTATTTTCTTGAATACCTCTAAATGGACTTTAAAATGGAAGATGTAGGATCATAACTGCTATACTAGAAGGAGAAAGACACACTATTAGCATGAACTACCCCCAAGATTTGTCTCAAGATTTTATGGCTACAAAGGAAACAGCTGTCAAATCTAAGGGCAGGATGCCATGGCTTTTTATGGACCTCCACGACCACCATTGCTCTTGCCCCTATGTTATCTTGCCTTATAGGAGGTGATGTGGTGAATCACAAGCTGACAGCCATGCCAAAGAGCCACCCTGAGCAACAGGGTGGTTCCACACAGCAGAAATCCTGTTTAATTTTAAAAAATAAAAAGGGTTAAAAAACTGCATAATAAAAATTGATATAAAAAACCCTCTGAAGATTGTGCATTCAACTGAGAGATTAGAAATGGACAGAATTCAGCTTTCCTTGCCAGCCCTAAGTGTCCTCTTTTATGCTGTGTATCAGTCTTAAAATGAACAGTCTTTTTGTTTTTCTTTTTTTCTACAGCATTCATACTTTGTCAGTCACAGGGGTTTCTTGGGGTACTTTAACATAAGAGGCTGACATCTGCTCAAGTATCATGAAAAACTGAGAAGCTGCCATAAATGAGACTAGAACAGGGAGACAGCAAGCTCTCTTGTGTAAACAGCTCTATGTTATGATGGATAAAAGGATTCTCCTGGAACCAAAGCTCCAGAAGTGAACCATCATCTATCTTGATTTTCTCCCTTTTGTAGACTCAGATTCCTCTTGTGCTTCAAGTGAAAGTTTTACAGGTGGAATGTGCTTGTGTATTCCTTATTCCCTGAGTGCACAACTTCATATGCTCAGGACTGATTCACAGAAGTGCTGAGTACTCACAGATGGTGCTGAAATCAATGGGACATATGCTTTAAACATATAAAATACCATAAAAATGCTAAACATCTTGGAAAATCTAGCTCTAAGCACATCATATTGAGGACCACAAATTAGTAGATATTTTCATCAATCTTGGCCATGAAGGCTCAGCACTTCAGTTCCCCATCTATAAAGTGAGTCTAACAGTACAGTCTCACTTCCCAGGTTTAAAGGCAAATTAATTAGTATTTGGGAAGCACTCAGAAACTCTAGTAGAGAATGCTACAGAAACACCCATAAAGATATTAATAATTCAGTATTCTGCAGAGGGTTTGAATGATGTGCAGTAAGGAAGGCATGGAGCCACATATTGAGTGATAAGAATAAAAAGAATATTGAACAGCTGCTCACTCCGGGAGCATCGTCCATCCTATGAACTGAATGATGTATGTGTCTCTGCAGTTAAAGACTTATTGTCATGCATATGTGCAACGAGCTCAAATTAAAGTTGCAAAAGCAAGCTTAATTCTGATTTTTCTGAAGTTGAGGGGGCTTAAATTTGCAACACGAACATACTCTCAACGTAAATATTTTGTGTGATCATCTCTGTGTTTTCATGTTTTGCTTCTGAAGACATGAAAACTTTTCTCTGTCAGTGAATCCAGTGACCACTGAAATAAAGCATCCATGTGGCCTTGGTCACACTGGGAACAAATGTATTGATTTTCTGGGAATCAACACCAGGAGCAAATTTGGCTGGAACCATCCTCTTTGTCTGATTGTGTAGTTTTGTAGTGGCTGCTGGGTCGGAGTGAGGCATTAAATGTGTGCAGGGACAGAGTAGCAGTCTTGTCTTTTGGCTTTACTTTGTGTTAGGATTTTTGGTGGTTAATGTAACATTGGGAGAATCGCATAAACTTCCATCCCAGAAAGGAAGTTATTGCCAAAGCAAAAATTCCTATATTTACATATAAATATCCCCATTCAGCATGACTGAATACCTTTCTCATTTGTAATGAAGTAGCAACATCCAGGACAATAAAATTCTAAGACAGAGATGTTAGATTAAACTGACTGTACATATCTTTGGATGTAAACCCAATCTTTCAGAAATTCTACCTGATCCAAATGAATAATCCTTACTAAACATGTTCTGAATTATGACCAGATTTCTAGATAAGATTACTTGATCCCAGCTGAAGATCTCTGCAATACAGAAATGAGACTGCTGGCTCCTTCTGTCTCACCCAAGCCTGTAGGTCTATTTTTAATATGTCATCTGGGTTTAGATCAAAGACCAAAGATTTGGATTTTCATAGTGACCTGGAGCAGTCCGTGGACATTGTGGTCTTCTATTATCTATGACCAAACCACAATCCAGTTATTTCAAACCTGTCATTTACTTTACAATTTGAGTTCTGGAAAGAACAAGAGTGGTATTTTGAATTTTGTTTCACTGGTCATGTAATGACAATTAAGAATATCTGCTTCTCCCCTTGCTTTTTTCTCTCTTTATCCCAGATTTCATAACAAATATATGGGTTCCCAACTAGATGTAGTCCTGTTCCACATTATATTTTCTTGTTATGTTAATTTAAAGATTATTTCAGAAAAAACTATCATCCCTGGTCAGGAGAGGATTTAAAATATTAAATCATATTGTTTTAAGCAAGCTCTTAATTTTAAGATATAGATACATTTCTGAGGAGAAAGCAGTATGGTTTATTACACAACTGTTTTTTCTCCCTTTTACTTTTTTTTTTTTCAGAAACATAACTTATTATCTACTCCAAGATTAAAAGCATTCTAAACCATATCAGCTGCAAGAAATAGCTATCTTGTTGATTTTCAGAAAGTCTACAATACTCCATCTAATGTATTCAATGAATTATTTATTTCTTAAAGAGATACAATAAATCTTTACCTACTGTATTTGATGATTTTCATAGCAGGAATAATAAGTAATATGATTTGAGTGTGATTGGAACCAGGTACTGGGAGGGGGAAGGGAGGTCAATTCAGACTATTTACTGAGCACATTGGAAGATATTGGATCTGTAAAGAAACTGGACATTGCTACTGACTTAAAATTTCCAGGTGGAGAAGAAGCAGATGTATTTCCATTGAAAACAAAGAGCAGGAATTACTCAAATACTTATATTTTGAAGGAGCAGCTTAGGTGCAAAAGCACAATGGTGATGTTCAGTGCCATTGTTCTCCGTTACATTGGAGTGAATCCAAGTAATTCCATTGATTTCAGTGGACTTTCATTGGGCTAACTGAGAATAGAATCTGACTCCATGTTAGCTGGGGGTGGGGGAAGTGACAAGAATATAAATAACTCCAGATAAGTATTTGAATTACAAATACTCTGCAACATGGTTCCTATCATTTCAGACTGGTCATATACCAAATCATGAAGGTTCTGGATACATCCCCTCTCATTTAGTTCTTAAAGTTAAAAAAAAAATATATAAAAAAATATTAAAGCACTGCTCAGTGGGGAGTTGTTTTTGATGCTGTTATTACATAGTGTTGATGTCATGCTCTGAAGCATCCATCAGAGGATCTCTAGAGTACCTCAGAAGGGTGCTGTCCCACAACAGGCCCTGAATCAAACAAAAGTTATAGCTTAGTCTAATTTTTTCTTGGCAGGTAGTGAGGGGAGTTGGTGAGTCCTCTGTCCCTCTGCTGTGTGTCTGCACAGTGGCAAAGGGCAGAACAATCAGCCTTTAAATTTTAATGTTTTCTAAGATATTCAAAGGAATCTGGCAGAACATTTATGTGTATTATATAGGAATTTCAGGGTTTAACAATTCCTTGCCTTGCCATGCTTTGCCTTACCTTGCCTTTCCTGTCTCTCCCCTCACAGGCACAGAAATTTTCTCTGACTTTTCTTAATCAGATGGAGACCATAGTTCAAGCAGAGCATAAGAATATTTTAAAAAATGCCTTACTTCTCTTGCCTTCTTCTGCAAGCAGGTATATTTTAAATGGAATACCTGCAGTGGGATTTTGCTCTAGATCTGTCTAGAATTCGCAGCAAAGTACAAACTGGTATCAGTTCTCTCTATATTTACCTGTATCCATCATCCATTCACTTCTGAGGCTTCTTCACATATATATTCAGACTTACACACAGTCTTAAGGTCTTTCAGACCACTGGTACTATATAAACATATATTATCAATATTTTAGTCATCAAAATATCTGACCTTCAGAATATGCTGTTAAACATCAAACAGACTGACTTAGGTAATTTTGCCTTATACACTTTTCTATTTAAATCTCTCTTCTGTAAAAAGCTATTTCAAACATCTGTTTGCAAAAATACCTTAGTAATTTGCATCTATTGACTGGATTGCAGATTCTGTTTTCAATTTTAGGAATAGTTTACTTTAATATTTGTGTTAGTAAATGACTTTTGGCTGATAATAAGAATGCCAGCACACTAAATGGATGAATTCTTGTTTCACTTTTTTCCTTAGAGCATGTTGACCTTTCTCCTCTCTTGTGCATTAGAGATTTGAGTAACTATCTAGTTAATACTTGTTCTGCTGATACTCTGGAAAGCTTTTCTTTAACAGCACAAATGAACTCAGCATAAATGTAATTCTAAACTTTGGCTGACATAGTTCAATAAATCAAAACTTTCATTTCCTAGTCATACACTTAGGTTAAGTACATAAGAGTAAAGCTAGTAATAGCATTAACATGGCAAAAAAAATTGCATTTCAACCTGTTGGAAATTCCTCACAAATATACCTAAATAGATACTGATGCCATTTAACCATCTTATTTCAGGTATGCACATTCAGGTGGCAGGACATGCCTGCTGTATTTCTTTTACCAGCTGTGGTGGGAAGGGGGAGTTTCCCACTATTGGGATCTCTGGGAAATCTGTGAGGTTATTTTATGGTTTGAAACATCTGGATGCAAATGTCTTCCACCAGAGTAAAGAATTGGTATCTATGGACACCCCATGGGAAGGGCAAAAGGGTCAGTGGGAATTGCCACTTTCCTGCCCATGTAGGCAGAGGGTTGATGCATTTGAAAGAAGATGGGGCAGGGTGATCCAGGGATTCTGAATTTATAATCTTAGCCAAATAAATTGGAAGACTTGAGCAAAGCCAAAGATCAAAAAATCTGTCCCCAAAGAGCCCTTAACTCTGTGAAAAGAAACATGTCCATATAGCCTTATAGCTGTCCCATCCAGCATTTATTGTAGTTCCTTAGATTTGTCATGGGATATAGAATGTATTTGCTGTTTGAAAAAGAATGTGGAAAGATTTCCTTTTATTTAAAGGTTCCTTATTCAGAGGATGTACAGCTTAGCTGCAAGGCTCTTGTCTTTATTAAACTGGATCACACAGGGCATCATGATGAAATAAACCTTCCAAGTTTTCTTGCTCATTGCTCATTCTTTTCTCCTGACTCTCCGTCTGATTTGTCAGATGCAGAGGTTAGGGACCAGGAGTCTTAATTTTTCAATAAATGTAAAATCTAACAGCATTAGTTACGCCGTAGTTTTGTAGCCAGCAGTGTTTCCTAATGGCAGCAAGGAAATGTTTTCCAACTTAACATCAGGTGATTGAGCTTGGCAGTATCTGTTAAATCAGCCTTCAAGCTTCATGCTGTTCTTTTTGAATTAAAACTTTTACATATTTATTCTTGGCTTTACTGTACTGTGATGGGATGCTAAATTGCCAGTAAAAAGATTTCTTAAGTAATAATTAAAAGTAACTCTTTCTAAGTCAGCTGCATATGCATTTTTTTCTCTTAGTTTAGGTTGTGGTTTTGATATTAGAGAGGTACCTAGATTTGGATATCACTAATAAATCGTAATTGCATGTCAGTATTTCTATAGGAATGTTGTGTCCCATTAGGATATTAAATTTTTTAAGGGATCATGGGATAGAAGAAAGCTTCAGGAATGATTGGAGACTTGGAAAGTGCTCTTTACAGTGGCAGTCCCAAAGTCTTAATCTATTTAGATTACTTAAAAAATAAAGGTAAAGAAGCAACCTGACTGTGGTCTGTAACCCTCTGCATAGCAAGGTATTAGCTGAGGCAAGATGATTCTTTAAAACAACAAAACAAAAGAAAGGGCCACATATAACATGATTCAATGGCAAAAATCAAAGTCAGCAGTTTTCAAACTGGAAATTTCTGAGGAGGGAAAACAACCAACCAGTGGAAAATACTGCCAAAGGATGCAGTCAATTTTATACACATTAAATCAAACCTGTATGCTTTTCTGGAGGTGCACTACAGCTTCATCACAAGCTGTGGCTTGAGGCAGAAATTGTTGGGAGAACTCCTGTAGCGTGTGCTGTGCAGGAAGGCAGAGCACACAGTTGTAACTGTCTTGACTGGGAATGTGTGAATCATGTTCAAGGGCTGTATGAGGCATTCTTTCATCAGAGTCTCTAAATTTACCTTAGGTGCTGTCCAGCTCATTGCAATCCTTTAAATGAAGTATCAAGTCTCCAGGTATTCACACACTGCCCTTTTTTTCAGCATGTAGAGTACAGAATCAAATTCTTCTTGGTGGAAGGGGTAAACTTTAAACTTAGCTCATGGAGCAGCTGTGGGAAAAAGAAAAAGCCTAGGAGATCAGAATTGCTTTGTTCCCATTTACACCACCAACTGCCTTTCCTTTGTTTCTTTGGTGTGTTACGTTCACCTATTTGCCAGTGGGTAGCTCAGTGCACTTTCTGAGCACATAATGGGTTTACACCAGAGCTGTTGTGACTGCCCAGGGTTTTCCAGGCCCTTTTCAGCTACAGCCCATTTTGTGATGAAGACCTGTTGAGATATTGAAAAAGTGTTTGATTCACTGGCATCAATTACCACTGTTACCTCATAGTTGTAACACTATAAAAACCAATTCTCTTGTACTCCTGGCTGTATGTATGGCTCATGATTTAATATGGTTTAGAAGCAGTCTGAACTGGGATTCAGTCTGTTTATATTCTGCTTGAATCAGGACAAGAGCTTGAAAACTTGTACACATTCCAGGCACCAACCCTGTAAACTATTTCCAGTGCTACCTTACTCTGTAGTTTTGCTCTGCCTTTAACTGGAAGCAGAATGTCTTGCTATTTTTTACTTTTACTTCTTAGTGAAGAATTTTTACATTTCTACCTGCAAATGGAGCATTTTGCACAAATGGGAATTCTCCAAGACAGCATTTTAGCCTGACAGTAATGATCCTCCTCTGAAGGTTTGAAAACCTTAACTTTACCTACCTTCACAGATGCAGTTTTTTAATATAAGCTGTTAATCATGTGCTTATGTTGACCCTGGGCACTCTATTCATGGTTTCCTTTTTATCTCTGATTCTAGCTTGTGCACAACCCTGAGAGAATCATTCTCCTCTGGTTTGTTTCCTACCCATTCCCTATTTTGTGTGTATTTTGTGCATTGCTGCTAAATGTCCCACATCAGTCAATACCAGGATATTTTAGCTGGTGCTATTGCAAACAGCTTGCTACCAGTACTCTTAAAAATGTCACTCTTTTCACTGGTACCAATGCAATCTGGGGACGTGTAGAATTTTTTTGTTTTTTCATATTAGGATTATTAGAATGTCTAAGCAGAGGCATTTGTACTTTGGTTGTTCCTGTAATTATAGTCCATAACTATAACAGAGATTTTTTAGAATTAAAATTAACAAATTTCTCAGTCATTGTTGATCCAGTTTTGTTCTCTCATTGTCATCAGTAGCAACAAATGCAAATATCTTTTAACTGAAGGTAGTGAAAAAAGATTTGCTTGTAGAGCTCTGTTAGAACAGATTGCCTAGGAAAGGCATTGAATCTGCATTTGTCTTATTTTTTGTCCCCTTTGACATTCACCTGGATTAGTAACCTCTAGACTGAGTGGATCTAATAATTCCTTCTTCTATGGTGCCTCTGAGGCAGAGAGGCTGGACACAGGGTATAACAAGCATTGCTTTTAGAGAAAAAAAGCACCCAAAGGTGTCTGTAGAAACCACTGAAGCTGAGGAACAAAGCATTTCCCCACCTTTGCTAATCCTTTAGCCTCTACCTATTGCCTTTGCTAAAGAAGTGTGTAATGTCCAATATCTGATGCATTATGAGTTGACTTAAGGACACATTGTCAAGCCCTTCTTTGGATTATTGTCTTTTGTTATCTTGTTTCCTAAACATAAGGTTATTTGAAGCTCTCAATATGTTAACTAATATGTTGTTAATTATTTTGTTTTTTAAAAACCTTTGTCTTGGTGTACTTCTATCTAAGGATCATGCAAGCCTTTAAATATTTCCATACTTTCAGCATATTTTATGCAAATGGTTGTTAAAAATGAAAATTCTAATTTCAAATGAAGAAAATTCATGACATGCATCTTGTGTTGCAGTTTAATCACTGTATACCCGGGAAAGTATTGACAGTTGTCCCGTGGAAGCTATTAAAGTTCCTGTCCAAGGTTAAATGAAATTGCAGTTTATCAGAGCAGCATTGAGAAAATAAGGGAATCTGTTCATGGCTCTTGATTAATGCCAAGCATGATCAACACAAGGGGGTTCATTAAGCTATACATCATGTGGGTAATTTAACATGTCATTGTGCCTGCTGTCTGCTTTAACTCTCTGCATAACCCAGTATTCTGAACTTGTACCTGAAGTGGTGTCTCCCAGACTTTGTTATGCTTGGGTTGGCTCAGTATTTGCATTTATACCAATCCATATTTTTTATGACTATTCTGTTTTCTGTATAATATTTACAATTTCTACAGGGAGTATGTCCTTCATTGTCTAGATTTTCTTTGACTTTTTAGATATTTCTATGTTTTGAGACAAGGTTTTAAACAAGGCAGTCAGAATTAAAAGAATTGGATCCTAATCCTAGGAGAGAACAACCTCCTCAATTCCCAGAAGGACTACCTCTCCATACAAGATCAAGCCTGACAGCTTTCCACACAACTGAAAACTCTGAAGGATGGAGTGGACAAGACTTTTCCAAACAGCTACAGAAATCTTCTGATTACAGGCTTTCACCCTTGGGATTTCAACCACAGAGACATTTGTTGGGAAGGCAGCATAGCTCTGTGCAAGGAATCCAGGAAGGTTTTAGACCGAGGAGATGAATTTCTGAGCACAAATGCCAAGCAGACCAGGCTTGACCAGCCTGATTCCTTGATACCATGGAATGACTGGCTGTGTGAATGGGGGAGGAGCAGTGGATACAAGGTTTGACTTTAGTAAGGTTCTCATGCCATCTCCTACAGCTCTGCCATGTAAGAGACTGCTAAATGCATTTGGTCTTGTTTTGACTGTTGGACCCAGAGGCATTTATTGATGGCTTCATGTTCAGTTAACAGCTGACAATAAAAAGACCACCATGACATTGAAATGGGACTGACTTGGTTCAACGTGTTCATCATCAACAACAGTGACATAACAGAAGGTGCTCTTAGTAAATTAGGAGGATTAGTTAACATGCCAAGCAGGAGACACTCAGTCCAGAGGGGCCTTGAGAAATGTAGGGATGGAGCCAACATAAAATCTGTGAAGTTCAGCAGAGTCCTGAGTAACCTCATGCATAAGTACAGGTGAGGAGAGCCAGTGTGGCTGAAGAGGTCCTGAACAGTGGCCACCAGGCTGAGTATGAGCCACCAGTACACTCTCACTGCAAATAAACCAAATCTGCTACAGAGCCACACTGCAAGGACTGAGGCCAGTAGATTAGGGGGAGTTATTATCCCATTAGGCTGCTTACTGATGAGGCTGTACTGGGAATATTTGTATCCTTGGGTTCTCCAGTTCTGAAAGCATGTGTAGAAAGCAGAGAGGGGCCAGCAGAGGATTATGAAGGTGAGGGACATAGATCATTTGTCTTTCAAGGAGGAAGCTGGTCTTTAATCTGGAAAAGTGGGGGCAAAGGAACAATATGATAGCATCCTTATACTACTTGCAGAAGATTTGTAAAAATGATGGAATCAAGCTCAATTTTGACAGCTGGTAAAAAAAAATGCAATGGCCTACTGCTACCCCACTATACTGTAACTGAAATTTCAGGAATGTCCAGCTGTGAATCTGGATGCATGCTGTGCTCAAGACCATATTGGGATGGAAATGCTGAAGAATGCACTGTTCCTCTCACTGCCTTTCCTCCCTATATTCATCCTTAGGCCCATCTTCCCCAATCTCTGTGGGAGAGAAATCTGAATGAAAACAGGGAAAGGCAGCCACAGCATCTGGGCAATAAGTGGACTGTGGGTCATGTATTCCTAGGTCTCAAAGGGCTGAGGTTTCAGTACTCTTGGATGTACTCAAAAGCCTCCAACAGGGCCAGAACTGCTAAGGTACAGTGATGGTGTGCCATGTAGTACCTGACCAAAAGGACCTGTAACATAACTCCTCACTGATACAGTATTACTATCAGTAGCTTAAAGAACTGTATGGAGCAGCTATGAGCAATTTTGAAACTCACCTTGTTCCAAATGAATTGAGAAAATATCTACTACACACTTTTATTAGCTGATGATTTTCAGTGCCTATTTATTTGCTGTGCCATTGCTTTCATTAGCTATGGGAATCTACTCAAGACAAAGGATACTGCATTTATTTTTCCAAATGTAACAGAGCTATCAAATAGAGGAATAATAGGATCAAGTGATTTACAGGAGATGCACCTACAACTTCAAATAGCACAGTTCAGGTTATGCACTATGTTTTATTTGAGCAACTGAAGTGATTTTCCATTCTCTTCCTATTGACTTGTTTTCATGTAGTTCTGGGATTAGCTGAGATCCTTGTATTTAGAAAGGACTGACTGTGCTAGAGCTTTCAAAGCATTGTCATTAATGAGGTGTTTATCTTAATTTCTTTTGAAGAATGAATTTCTTTTGCAGAAACTGTATTTGCTGCCTACATTTGAAAATAATTAACTGTCTAATTTCTTTAAATAGAGGGATTGAGAATTGAATATAAATAAAATAGATATTACAGTCTAAAACCAGATTACAAAGGTGTACACTGGTTGTAGTAAGTAACACAGAATGGTTGTTTAATATAATTGTAGTTAGTGTATTACTGCTTCTAGCAAGTTTGCCTTTAGTTACAACTATCATGTCTCTTGCTGCAGTATGAAACCCTTTTACCCTGAAACCTAAAATAGTTTTCAAGTATTCACAGTTCCATAGTGGAATAATTTAAAAAAGATAGTGTATTGTTTTCTGCTACCATTAATTACCAAAGGTTTATTTACAAGACAATAATTAATTATACTTCTGGGATGCTCAAGAGTCTAACATAAATCAAAGCAGACTTGATAAGAAGCGATGAAAGTCTCACATAATTAAACAGGGCACTAGAGACCAATTGTTTATAGAATTATTTGCTTGGGCTAATTGACACTAATTATTTAATCTGATTTTCTTCTTCTCAGTAATGCTTCTACCAATTCACTGTTCTCGGCTGATGGCACAAGCATATTTCACTTTATCAAGGTGTTCTCACTGTATCAATACAAAGGTTTTTCAGCTGGCACCTTCACTAGACTATTTTTGTAGCAATGCAAGAGGGAAATATGGAAACTGATGATCATTAAGTTTTGGTAATAATTTCCTAACTGCACAAGGTATTGAAGTGTTGCAAATGCTAAGCAAGGTAATGACTTGGCTGATGATAAAAGTTAATTCTGCAGTAGAAGCAGCCTTAGGAACACAAACATGAAACATATTTGCAAGCCAACTGACAGTATAGCTCACTTGGTACAGCTCCCTAGCTACTATAAAAATTCTAATAACAACTTTATTTCCAGGTAAGATCAGTAACATTTCCCTGATGATGCATTATCTCATATTTTATAAATATCAACATGTGGTACAAGAAACTGTTCAAGGAATTTTTAAATTTCTTGCAAGAAACTGAATTCAAGGCCCAGTGATGTCATTGAATCTCTGGTGCTGTTTTATTGAATCACCCCTCATGTGCTGGAGCAGAGCATCAGCATGTCATGCAGTTCTGCCATGTCCTGTACCCATGTAGAATAGCAGCAAAACACAGAGACAACCAAATTACATAGGCTGATCCTAACATATTATTGCATTACATCCAGACATGCCATTTATTTTAGACTTTAATGTTACTTGGTCAGTAACCTACTTGGAAAAGATGTTTATGTGTATTTTTAACCTGCCTCTTTAAGGAAATGAGGCCAACATGATACTTCTGCCAAGATGCTCAGAGACTCCTTTTACCAAAGTTTTAACTCACTGATCAATTTGAAATGGATGTAACAATGAAAGATGGCTCAATTATATGAATTTCCAGCGAAATTCGTGAAAATAGGTGTTTGTGTAGTGGAAAAAAGATACATATTAGAATCCCCACAGAGAAAATGACTGTAGTATAAATTCTATTATTAAACAACAGAGAATCCATGTGGGGTACAGCCTCTGACTCATTACAGAGCTAACGTTTCTCATGCAGTAGTGAAATACACAAAGGTTTTGGTCAACCTTTTGCAAGTGTCTGATTCCAAGTAGATGAGTCCTTTTCTTCTCCCTAGTGCTTAAAGTTGAACACTGGGGAGAATTTTCAGCGTGTTACTGTGTAATGCTCTAAGCCAAAGGGCAACCAAGGGACACAAGCAGCCCTTTCAACTGCAGCACTTCTAATTCACATGCAGCTTGAAACCTGCTTTTCTTCTCTCTCAAGAGCTACACATCCACCTTTTTCCTCCATAAAAATATGTACATAACTCAATAACTTATAAAATTGTAAGTATGATCCACTCCTCAAGACCTTGTAGTAACTCAGATATCTTGATTATGATTGCTATGATTATTATTCTGACAGAACAGATAATATCCTCCTCTGAGGAACTCTGCATTTTGTATTTTCAAATTACTTTTCAGGCTCTACTTCTGACTATAGCAAGAGTTTCAACAAGTGATAGCAGGTCAGGGTTGTGAAGTAACACATTCAATACTTCAGAGAGAGTGACTCAGGGAATGTGAATTACTAGCTGCTGCTGGAAGTAACTGTACAAGTCATGGATTATCCAGGGTATTGATCCTAGAAACAATATGTCCCCTAGATACATCCTGGCTATGTCATTACAAATATCTATTACTGATTGGTTTTTATTAAATTACATCATAACCAAAATAATAATTTAACATTTGTTTTCCCATCTTGAGACATATATGTAGAGAGCCCACATTCCACAAAATCTTTGGTCCATGTTACCACTGTGATTTTTAATTTAATTTTATAAATACCTTGGGATACTTGGATAAAAATTGCTCTAGTGTATAAAGCTGTATGCATGGAAATATGAGCAATAACAAGAAGGTTTTAGTAAAAATCATAAGTAGTGAATAATTCCTAATAAGGAAGGCATGAAAACTGGCTATTTTCTTACATCCTCTCAGAAGAAATCTGTTAAAGTGATTGTTAACAGCAGACTTACACGAAAAATATACTACAAGAGATAGAAATGCTGGTAGGTGATAAAAACACAGGAGATCCTTCATATTTCCTTGATGAGAGCTAAATATCTGTGTGTCTGTATGTCTGTCTGTATATAGATTCATAACTTTTGTGAATTTACTTCTCATAGTAAGCTATTAGAATGCAACAGAAATAATTATTTTCTAGGTCCTTTTTTTATCTTGGTGCTGGTTTTAGATGAACTTAAACCAATTTCATTTGAGTTTGTTTGTACGCACCTTGTAGGGGAGATATAATCAGTCTGTTATAAATTTACTTTTAATAGGCAAGGTAAAAGATGTTTTTGTGTTGGAATCTAATGATCCATGTATAAATGGATCTTGTATAGAGAGGCAATAGAACAGTATGGTTTTGAGAATATCTCAGAGCTGTGCTTCAAAATTGAGACAAAGCTATTGCATTTTAAATAATCGGTACTCCTCTAAATGGAGAAACTGAAACTGTGAGGAAAAAAATATAAGAAGATGAAAACTATAATATTAAAATATGCATATGTAAGCATCTGAAAGTAAAAGTAGATTTTAGGGCTAAAATGTAAAAAAAAACAAGTTTATCAGATAGCATTTCTATATCTATATTTTACCATTGCAGTTATGAGTATAATATAGAGAAAGGAGTTTTTAGATGGTTTTCCAAAATAATCAGGCAAGCTCATATTTAGGCATTTGAAACACATGTCAGGACTTTTTGAGAGTACTGTGTCATCATTAGTCTAATTCTAAGACAATGTGCTCTATATACTCCCAGATTCAAGGGAATTCAAGGGGTTCAAGGTATTGACTCCCATCTTTATCCCCCTAACTGGCTGGGGTGCCAGGGTGGGGGTGCATCTTTTCCATGCCCAGGGCACACAGATGCAGTTGGAGAACAGGGACTGCAGTGTGTCCTGGGGGAGGCACAGATCAGCCACAGCTTGCTCTGTGCCTGAGCAGAGGTGCACATGCCCCACTCACCTCCTTGCTGAGACTCATGAGGGAGGTGTCTGCATGGACGGAGTTTTATATTAGCTGTGGGTGGGTCCCACAAACGCTGAAACTCAATGGGAAGACACAGAGTATTTGGTGAGAACATTACATAAATGCTTATAACCAAACAGTTAATGTATTGTATCTAGAGCATAAGGTATTAATTTTGTTTCTGGAAATAAATAGTAAGGCTTTGCCTAGCCCAGGTATTTTATAGGTTTAAAATCCAGGTTTACCTGGGTTCAAACTTCCATGTGTCCACAGGTAGGTTCAACAATGTGATTAAGAGTTTGTTTAAAGCTGCTGCAGCAGCAAAGCTGGAATTAGACAGTCCTGCCAAGTTTCTCCTAGGAGCAATACAACAAATTAGATCTACCAAAGGCAACTTGCAGGCTTAGAGGCTGCAAGACAACTAAATTCACTGGTAGCTGCTGTGTGTTTGCCAGCACAATGGGAACACCAGGCTCAGAGCCTTTATGGGGTTCTTCCCATAACTGAAAGATCAGGTTCAGAGGTTTTCAACTTACATGAGAATTTTCCTAGTCCAGAGACTCATCTGCTTGTACCATGTCTAAAATCCTGTATGTATTTCTCACTGATCATAACATGCCTCAATGCATCGTCTTTGGTAAACAACTGATTTTGGTGAACTTTTATGGTCTCTCATCCTCTCATCTATTTGGGAATTATGCCTCACTGTGTTAAAACACTTTTTTTTTTTTAAAGCAGTAGTTTTGTCACAAAGATGCACAGAGGAACAAACATCTGCTGCTGAAGAGAGATGGGACCCTAGCTGAGTTTATTACCATTGAAAAGAATGTTCACCATTCCCATCTTCCCTTCTTCCCATCTTCTTTTCTTTGTGGGTAAGTTACGTTCAGCTTATCCACAAAATAAAAATCATATCCCCTCAAATACCACTCTTAGTACTCACGTCTCATTGACTCCAGTATCTGATTGATTGATAACTTTTTGTCATCAATTTGCAATTGCTACAGCCATGGAGTTTCTGTTCAAATATACCACCTCTGGTAGACACATAATGAAATACATGTTGTGGGGAGTTTTTCAGTACAATAAAACCTGTGATGAAGGAGTTATCAGACATTTTTTCATGCTGATGTCAATAGGAATTTGTATCCTGTGTAGATTTTATGAAGAACAACCTACTGCTGTGTGCTAAGCTGCCACAACTATACTTCAGGATCAAGGATACAAGAGAACAATTTCTTTTTCCTCTCTTACATTGAGCCTGGTAATCAATGGGAAGCAAAGCAGAATCAATATTAATTGATCAGTTAGGTTTTTAAATAATTGGCATTCACTCCATTCACTAGACAAAATAACAACTGGCTTTTAGGATTTGCCCTTTTCCAGCTCTTTTATCTAAGTTCGTGTAGTGGCTGCTGTGATGCAGGAGATGTCCCCAGGGCACTGCTCCCACAGACATCCCTGGCACTGCAAACAGAATTCAGACAGGTGGAACCGTGCAGTGCAGCATCAAGGAGTGTTTTCAGAGTGCTCTGCTCCTTGCAGGGCAGTGGCCAGGCTCACCTTCAGGTGTTGTATGTTTTCATTCCTTGGATTTGCTCCCAGTAATTCCAGCACTTCAATGAAGCCAGCCTGGCAGCAGCACCAGGCCTGCTGTGAATTCAGGGGACAGACATGCCAGTGATGGCCCTGTAGTTTATCTCATGCAATCCACATTTTTGTAGAATCCTTTGGGGCACACTAAAGGTTGAATGACAGCACCCATGAGAGCAATGAGATTATAAGAGCAGAGTATGGTTTATTGGTGTAAAAATATGGACCAAGTAGTGCTGAAGATACACATCCACATTCTGCAAGGATCAGAGGAGGCATTGGTGACCTTTTGTACTCTATAAACCTCACTTCAGGCTTGTGGGGATGGATTTGGACACAGGTGCATCTGTCCCATTCCTGGCCTCTCTTTGCCTATAGTCACTATAGAGACGTCATTCAGCCTTGAATTCGATAACATTGTTGGTATATTTTTTCAAATAACATCTCCTTGTAGGTGACCTTCAATCCCTCAGCTAATCAGGGTGAATTTGGATCTTCTAAGACTCAACCCTTTGCTGCATGCTTTCCAAAGATGGTTTGGTTTCCCCTGGTTTTATGTGACAGATAGCTGGGGTTTCTAAACTGATCTTCATAAGATCTTTCTAGGATCTGGTCCTTCATCTCTCTCTCTTTTGACTTCTCAATTCTAAAAGAGTTAGAAAACCTTTGCTCTACAGAAGTGGTGTGACAAATACATTACAGATTGTGTGGTGCTCAAGTTTACCTGTATCTCTGATTTATTACTGGCAGCATGCAGTTTTGGGGATTCTTCATGCTGTTACCCCTTGGAGAGCACAAAGAAGAGTAGCTATGGAGGACTTGAAGTCTGCCACTCCACTCAGCTCTGCTGTAAAGCTCAAATGGTTACTGGCTGCTTATTTACCCAACAAAATGGAAAAACATATACCTGAGACATGTAACATTGGTAAGAAAGCATTTCAGAACTTGTGTTGTAGAAAGTGGTTCTTAATTGACTATTTGATACCATGCCTGAATTGATGTTGTTTGGTACTCATTGAGCATCCCATTTTTTTATTCTGTAAATATGACTGAAGCATTTTGATCACCTGTTCTAAGTGTTTAATCAAACTCTATTATCTGGCTAACCATAAACTATCCAACAGAAAGTTACTGCCTCAAAATGTTACTGCCTAATGGCCAGACTTAAATAAGGCAAGTAATGGCCTTTTTCTTGGGTGTGATAGAAACCTCTGTTTCCTGGAACCAAAATATTTTTATACTTTGCTATTAAGTTTCATTGAAGCTTTGTCTACTTTTATGTAAAGTATACTGATTTATTAGAAAGCTCACTCCACAGTAAACTGATAATTGGATGCTGTTGAAAGAATGAGTTTCATTGATCTAGTCAATGACCACAGACATTACTGAAGTAAACCTCTTAACAGTGCTGGGGCGTATTTTGGCCACAATCAATTTTTGTGAATCTTCCCTTGTAGTATTTTGTTTTATTTGACACTATCTGCATTGATCTAAACCCAGAGCACATTTAATGTGTAAAATTTATCTTGACAGAAAGTTTCATTACTTTTCAGTCAACACAAACTTCTCATTCTTTATTATAGATTAAAAATCTGCTGTGACAATCTGTGCAAGTAACCTGTAGATACCTGTTGCATCAGTATGCATGTGCCAGAGACAGAAAAAGGATTGTAGTTAGAGAGCTGGGCTTCAAATAAATGAGGCTTTGCACTTGCTGATGTTGAACAGAATATTTTTTAATATCTGGTGTGAGGAAGATGCCAAATATAAAGATTCGCTTCTGTACTTGCTATTGTTCTTTTAATTGTTGATTTTTTTAACAGAGCCTGATTCTTCCCTGTCCTCACAGCACATTCATGGCTCTGCACAAATGCAGCCATTTTAGTGTTAAACTCCATGAACTCTTTGACAGGATGAACCCAAAGGCAGGAGATGATCCACAGAAAGACAGGAACAGGAGAAAAGCCTTTCTTACATTTTCGAAAGTGTTTGAGTGTGTAATATTTCAAGGTGGATCATCAAAATGTTTTAATTATGGTTAATGCTTAGAAATCCAAGTAAAGAATTATAATTTAATTTTATACTAAAACATCATTCATACTAATGTTTATAAAACAAGACAAACCTGTGTGCTTCAGATGAGATGTTTAAGTTACTATCACCTTTAGGGATGTTTGACCTCAGTGTAGAAGCATCTGTTTTGCAGGTAAGCTCTTAAGATTTTATGTAAATAATATTCAAAAGACTGTTGTGATGAACTAGATATACTTTCTGAGTTCCTTGATTTTCTTTATAATAATGCATAATTCAGCAAGCAAATTAATAGGAATTAAGTGGTGAATAAGGCTTATAGATCCTGATAGAGAACAGGTTCAAATTTTTAAAGCAGATGCACACTACCTAATTTCTATTTGTTTCACTTCTGGTGGTAGCTGCTTCTCATCTTGACTCTTGGCTATTGAAAAAGCATGATTTTTTGTAAATAGTTTCATTTGCATGAAATTCATTCCTGGAAAAATCAATTGTCTTTAGGGTTTATAAACACCTCTTTTTTATAAAATGCAAATTCAGAAATATATTTCATTAGACAGCCAATGCTGTATTTTTCTATTTTTAAAATACTAGAGAGATGAAATATTTTCAGGTTATGAGTTCCAAGATTAAGGTAAGTTGCACTATTATCTAAAGACAATAACTCAGTGACATGAGAAGTTTAAAATGTGTTTTCTAGGTAGTCTGAATTACAATTATTTCTGGAGAGAATTGATGCCATCTTGTTCTTGCTGATTTATGGGCTGACTCTGAAGGTGAACATCAGGCTGACATGGGTTGTTTTTGAGTTTTTTTCTAATTTTTTTTTTTTTAAAAAACAAACCCAATTTTTAAAATAGCCTAAAGCCCTGTAAGCAGAGACCTGAACACTGTGATGGAAGTGAGCATGACTTTGATGCTGAAAATCTGTATGAGAACTTGCATCATATGTCTGGGAGGTTTCACAGGAGGGGAAATCTAGCCTTCCCTGAAGAATAAGAATGCTTTGCATTAGTAGATCACTCTGAACCTCTTCAGAACCTTTCTGGGACTCATTTGTTTGAGCAGTTAGAGCTGCTGACTCTGAATTCCTAACCCTGCCTACATTGGCACAAAATGAGACTTATTTAATTCTCCATGGTTGGCAGTGGTGAAAGAAAACTTCTGAGAAAACCTAAAATATTCGTAGGATTTAAAGTTCTTTTTCTGTGTAAAGGACAACTGAAAGAGAGCAGAATAAAGCTGTGCTCTAATTTTCTTACATTCCAAAAGCAAAATTAATAAGAAAGGTCACTGAGTGGTTGTTCTAGGTATCTACAGAAAGGAGATAATCAAAGGACATAGAAGTACCCATTCAATGGGAGTGGACTTTGCAAGAGATTTGATAGTGGAGAAGTTAATTTCCCTGGTGACCTAAGTGAGATAACATAGTTTTATCTTTTTCAGAAAATTAAGGTAAATTATCTAGTTCAATAACTCTCACTAGCTACATTTAGGTAAGCATTTTTGTGTTTATTAAGTTGTTTATTTCCTATAATACTACTAGTCATCTAGTGAAGATAAGAATTTAGATGGAAGTCAACAAACTTCCCTTTAAGCCTCTGGCTCATTTCAAGCATTGAGAATAAATTAAATGATAAAGCACACTCTCTTGTTTGATTAGAAGACCAAAATTAGTCGTTGTGGAAATGTTTCAAATTGCAGGAAGCAGCTTTCACTCTCTGTGCAAAGAGATAAACATGTATGTGCAGGGAATGGCCTAAAATTTCATTGTACTCTTGTGTTATCTTTAAGGGAAGGGAGGACTGGAAAGACACGTGTTTCACAAGACTATAAATGTTGTATAATGAAAGAAACACAATTCACTTTGGGGAAAGAATACTGGATAGAATAGCTACAGTTATATCAGGTAACAATTTATCTTAGGTTTTCAAGATATCTGAGATTTCACACAGTAGAAATGGCAGAATTTTCCACTCTGCTTTTGAATTCTGTATAGAATAAATATCTGTTCATTATCTTGTATCTGTATGCACACATAGTGAACTCTGAAGCCTGACTGTCAGAGAGGAAGAGATTAGTCTGTGTCTGTTAAACAGTGAAGTCCTCTAAGTGCTTTTATGTTCTTAAAAGCTCAATCTGCCCTTGTATATGCAATCTGCAGTGTGGTGTATCATCAAAAGGAAAGCTACTGAGTTTGTGCATGCATGTGTAGTAATTGATTTTTTCCAAGGTACTTGCCTGGATGCAGTATTGCATATTTTGAGGGTAAGATCAAATCATAGTGTTGAGGAATAGGCCACTGCAAATAGTGAAAACAGCAGCACAGGTGGCAATCAGATTTGGAATGCACACATCTTAAATCAGTGCCCTTTGCAGGAAATCAAGATAAATCAAGTGATAGCAAGGTCTGGGAAAACAATTGTGCCAGAAAACAAAAAGGCCTGGGTGTCTTTTTGTGTTAAACTGTATGATAGCTCTTAGAGTGAAACCCTGGCCTCACCAGAGAGAAGGCTTCTCTTAGTGCCTTGCCAGAATTTGGTTGCTTACTGCATCTCTGTCAGGATTACCCACTGTGATACATCCACTAGGACCCATAATTTCAAACAGTGAAAATCCTCCATTAAGATTAGGAAAATGCAAACATTTGCAGTGAGCAGATGACACATGAGAAGAAGCTGAGAGAGCTGCATTTCTGCAACCTGGAAAAGAGATGGGTAAAGAGAGATCAATTTTCTGTTTTCGTCTCTGTTACAGAAAAGATGAAGCCAGACTCTTCTTGCAGGTAGCTGTGTTGGTTTGGCACAGCCTGGTTTTTGGTAGCATGGGGCCCACAAAAGTGGCTCCTGTGAGAATCTGCTGGAAGCTTCCACCATGTCCAGCAGAGCCAATGTCTGATGGCTCTGGAGATGGACACGCTGCTGGACAGAACTGGGCTGATGGGAGAGGTTGGTAACCTCTGTGATGACATTTTAAGAAGGAAATCAAAACAAAGTCACAGGGTTTTGCTTCTGGTTAGAGAAGAGGAGGAGGTGAGAACAGGTGAGGGAAACAACACGGAGACACCAAGGTCAGTGGAGAAGGAGGGGCAGGAGGTGCTCCAGGCACCAGAGCAGAGATTCCTCTGCAGGGTGAAGCAGCCCATGGTGAAGCAGCTGTGCCCCTGCAGCCCCTGGGGATCCACAGGGAGNACGGAGCTGCAGGTGCGGTTTGGCTGCAGCTCCTGAGCGTGGCCCCACACTGGAGAAGTTCCCACAGAACTGTCCCCCGTGGGAGGGACTCCACAGGCTCACAGGGGATGGACTCCTCTCCCAGAGCAGCAGAAGAAAATCTTAGTGATGAACTGACCAAATCCCCATGCTTTGTCTGCCTGTGCTGTCAGTGGGAAGGAGGGAGGGGTAGGGGGGGAGGAGGTGTTTTAAGGGCTTATTTTACTTCTCATTATCCTCCTCTGATTCTGTTAGTAATAAATTTCTTCAATAAACTTTGCAACTTTAAGTTGAACCTGTTTTGCCGTTGAAGTGTTCCTCCCAGTCCTTATCTCACTCATGAAACATTCCTTAATTTTTTTTCCTTTTCCCTCCTCTGCCCAGCTATGGCAGGGGAGGGTGAGCGAGTGACTCTCGTGGTGCCTGGCATTGGGCCCGGGTCAAATCACGGCAACAGCAGAAGAAGAGGCAGTGGACCCAAGCTGAAACAAGGGTAAGTCCTCTGAAGAGAAGTGATTCCTCCTAGGGAGGTTGATTTGACACTGGAAAGGCTGCCCAGAAAGACTGTGCAATCTCCGTCCTTTGAGGTATGAAAAACTCAGCTGGACAAGACCCTAGGAAACCCAATCTAACTTTGAAGTCAGCCCTGCTTTGAGCAGTGTTTGAACCCAATGGCCTTCTATGTCCCTTCCAACATAAACTACACTATCATTAAAAAGAAAGAAAAAGGAAAAATGAATAAAAAGCAAATGTAGAATTTTTTACTTGGCTAGTTGAATGCACCCTGAAAATGGGGATACATTTACATCAACAATGTTTGCTCTTTGGGGCAGGAATTCATTTTTTGCTTCTGTTTGGAGAGGATCAGTAGCAGTGGGATTTCTATCCTTGGCTAGTGCTTTTCTAAGCACTTTGTGGTGGTTTAAGCCCAGCTGGAAATTAAGCACCCTGCAGCTGCTTGCTCAGCCCCCCCATTCTTGCCCCCCAAACCTGGTGGAATGGGGAGGAAAATCAAAGCAAAATTTGTAGGTTGAGATAAGAACAGTTTAATAATTGAAAATAAAGTAAAATACAGTAATAATGGAAAATAGTAATAATAATAATAATAATAATAATAACAATAACAATAACAATAACAATAACAATAACAATAACAATAATAGTAGTAGTAGTAAAGGGGAAACCCAGGCAATGCACAAAACAATTGCTCACCACCTACTGACTGATGCTAGACCCCCCTTTCTGAACCCAGAACAACCTCTCCTCTTCTTCCTTTGTCCCCCCACTTTATGTACAGAACATGATGTCACATGGTCTGGAATATTCCTCTGGTCAGTTTGGATCACCTGTCTCAGCTGTGTCTCCTCCCAAGCTCCCGTGCACCCCCGACTTCCTTTCCAGCCTGGCAGTACAAACAGCAGAGCCTTGGCTCTGTGTAAGCCCTGCTCAGCAATAACAGAAACATCTCTGTACTATCAACACTGTTTAAAACATAGCCACTGCACAGACAATTAATTCTACCCCAGACAAAACCAGCACATTATACAAATGCCAGAGAAGGAGGATGGCTACATCAGGAGAAAAAAATAATGAGGGTAAAGTTTAGCAAATATCTAAACTGTAGGAGATCTGATAACAAGAACAGAGATTCTATCAAAGCCATGCCCTTAGATGGAGAAGGAAGTAAACTGACAAATCAAAAGACTGTGCTTTTTCAGACACAGGGCCAATCATGTGATGAGCCTGTGACTGTCTTGGATGGAGAACGAATGTGCTGACTGGACTGTGACAGGCAGTCTGGATGTCTAGTGATGTGCTTTGACATCTTCTTTGTGATTTTGGTAGTGTAGATGGCTTTGATCAAAGCATATGGTCCTCCCATGCATCTTCAAAAGCAGTGGGGATTGTCCCAGTTAAATTTTGGTTACTCTTGGAGTAAGGGAATGCTCGCTATGGAAACACAGCCAAGTGTTATCCATCTCACTACCAAACAAGTATCCTTGCCTGAGGAGAAGTGACAGATGGCTTACCATGCGTAACCCTGTAATTCACAACCTGCTTTATGTGGATCTCCTGGCTATTGCTTTCTTCTCTCCCTCATTTCCATTTCCATTCCCACTCCCACCATTCCTTGGGCTTTTGCCATCACCCTCCCACTCTCTCCCCATTCCTATATTGTTGCCTCTCTCCCACAGCACTGCTTCTGCTCCCCCCCAGCACTTTTCTTGCAGGCACAAGCTGAACTGCAGGTCTGAGGGGATGTCTGCCAGCAAGAGGCAGAAGGGAAAGCAGCTGTGGTGCTGCTCTTCTTTATCCACATTCTCGTTAATGTTACATATCTCAGCTCCTACAAAGTCCTCTTATAACTTGTTGTGGTCTGATATGAGAAAATTTTTCACCTCAAAACTTTTCAATTATTTTGTTTAAATGACAAGGGAGGCAGAATGTGTAAAGTGCTTACTTTGTTTAGACTGGACTCTGTGGCAAGTTCCACTCAGTTCCTCAGCTGTGATTAATTATGTTTGTTGCAATGCAAGGCTTAACTGGGCATATTTGCATGTGGGTGTGTTGGGGTACATTTCAGAGGAGAAATCGAGTTTGGATACATACAGAATCGTCCTCAGTCTATATCCAAGTGTTAAAACTTTCAAAGTTCATTAAAACTTGCTCAATTCTTGCAGCATTTAGTTGCAGTGGATGTCAGAAGTACTGAAGATGAAACACCAGATAAATGAATCACTTGTCACTTCTGGAGTGACAGGAAGGAGGAAGTAAAATCTCTCCCTCTCTTCTTGAACCTCCCCACCTAAGAGATATAGGTCACAAAGGTCACATAAAGTTCAAAGCAGATGTGTCTAAACTGGATTTCTTGAGAGCAAATCCCATTCAAATTGGAGTGCTTTACACCTGCTTTCCTTAATTACTTCAGTGACAGTTACTCACTGTCACTGCTGCTTCTGCTTGCCTGTGAATGGCCTGGCTGGGCTGGCGTGTGTGTTTCTGGACAGGGGTAGCAGCACATTTCAATGGGTGCTGGCAGCATCTTAGAAATTTTGCCACTCAGCTCAGTGGTGAATGTGAAATTCAGAGGGAGCTGTGGCCTGCTGCCATTTGCAGGCTGTAAAGACAAGGGGTGTTGCAAAAGGACACGTGTTCCGTGCAGAGGCTCAGGCTGTAAAATAAGTTTGGGAGAAAGTGCAGCTCCACTTTTGCCTTCTGCTCCCATTGTGCCACACAGTGAGCAGAAACCTTTGGAAGCCTTTTGAAGCCTCTTTTGAAAGCCTCCTGTGTGCCTTTCTCCTTAAATAGCCCTGCAAGGAAATAGAAACACACTGACTCTGTTACACAGACTTGGAGATCTGTGCAAGTTTCCCTTAAACTGTAAGAAGTTTTAATTTTATGAACTGAAGGAATGCTGTATTTGAAGACTTCAGGGTGTGAGATTATTTGAAAAATTAGCTGCCAATAATAAAAAAAAGGTAAGCTTTGAACCAAAATCCTCATTATTTTTTTGCTTTAAATAAAAGCAGATGTTGCCCAAAACTCACCCAATATACGGTAAACTTTATATGTACCTTCCAGTCAGATATTTTGCCAATAGTAACCCAGAAACATTAACAGAATTGNCCTGCTGCCATTTGCAGGCTGTAAAGACAAGGGGTGTTGCAAAAGGACACGTGTTCCGTGCAGAGGCTCAGGCTGTAAAATAAGTTTGGGAGAAAGTGCAGCTCCACTTTTGCCTTCTGCTCCCATTGTGCCACACAGTGAGCAGAAACCTTTGGAAGCCTTTTGAAGCCTCTTTTGAAAGCCTCCTGTGTGCCTTTCTCCTTAAATAGCCCTGCAAGGAAATAGAAACACACTGACTCTGTTACACAGACTTGGAGATCTGTGCAAGTTTCCCTTAAACTGTAAGAAGTTTTAATTTTATGAACTGAAGGAATGCTGTATTTGAAGACTTCAGGGTGTGAGATTATTTGAAAAATTAGCTGCCAATAATAAAAAAAAGGTAAGCTTTGAACCAAAATCCTCATTATTTTTTTGCTTTAAATAAAAGCAGATGTTGCCCAAAACTCACCCAATATACGGTAAACTTTATATGTACCTTCCAGTCAGATATTTTGCCAATAGTAACCCAGAAACATTAACAGAATTGTAAATAGAAAATGTTGGTAATGATTTAAAGACACATATGATTGTAATACAAATGGGGAGGGTGAAGGGTAAAAACTTCTCATGGTTTATATAGCTCTAGTTTCCATACTGCTACTTTTTTTTTTAAAATGAGGTCTGCAGATCAGGTGTAATTGCTCAAAATGTGTGAAATTTCTCTTAAATATTAAATACAATCTTAAATAAAATCTTAATAAAATGAAGCCAATCTTAAAACAAAAAAAGTAACAAAAATCCAAACAACACTGACATAAGTAATTAGTTTTAATTTAAGCTATTTATAACTTGTCTTCTCAAGGAAAAACTTGATGTTTTTTAATTGATGAAGTTGAAACCTGTTGCTAAGTAGAGAAAAAAGTTCTTACACTTTTTCTGAGAGGGTTTTGGGTGTTGGGGTAGTTTGTTTGCTTGGATAATCATAAGGATGAATTAGAGATTTAGGAACCATCCCTGGAGAAAAGTCTAGGCTAACATTTCAGAGACGATACATTTTGGGGGGAAATTCTCTTAGCTTTGATGTGTGAAAAGATAAACTGATTCAGATGGACTATTCATAAGAGAAAGACTCAAAGACCCAAGAAGATGAGGAGTAATATTTTCTGAATTACCTGAAATGACTTCTTTAAATGTTTATGTAAAGGGAGGGCCAGGAGGACAGAGTAACAAATTATAGTAGGGCTTGTAGAAAAGCAGCGGCATATTATGGAGCTATGTAAGACTAAGCAGGATGGAGAGGGTCAATCTGTGTCTAGAAGAAAGAAGGAAGCATTAAAATGAAATTCTACTGAAGAATTAGATGAGAAGGAGCATTTGAAAGTAAAAAATTGCAACTAGAACATGGAGTGCTGGTGCTGGAGAAGGCACCACTATCTAAATACTTTTTGCTGGAAAAGCAAAATTTTGCTTTTAAGAAGATCATGGTTTCTGATCAGTCAGTGGCAGCACAAGATATAGCAATGCAGAAAGCAGTGATAGAAAGCATATTGTATCCAGTTTGTATAAATTGTTCCAGGTGAAATTTGATTCAAGTGATGCTTATTCTGGCATATGAAGGTGCCATGGAGTAGAGTCAGGCTACCAAGAGTCTGGGTTCTCCAGGGAGAGGCAGGAGCTGATACTATTAGCAAGATTTCAGGAATGATTTGTGGAAGATTTCTTCTTGACAACAAAAACCCAGAGTTGTGTGGCAGATATTTTGGATGAGGCCATACTTCAGGTTATGTGTTTGCAGCAGGAATTGGGGATTAGAAGCATTTAGTGCCACTATAGGGAAAGACATGTATACCAGGTCTTGTAAAGTCACTAGCCACAGTTTGGTAGAGAAAAAGATACAAAGTGTGACTGATGGTGTTTTTCTGATTATGATTTCTTTTCAACTCTATTTTCAGTACTTGGCCCTAATACTTATCATAAGCAACACTGCCATAATAATGTTCTTCCTGAGCCATTTTTGTCTGCAACTTGGTCAGAGTGAACTGGCAAGAACTTTTAGTGTGTTTAAATGAAGGGACTAAATGTTTATTTCTCAGAAAATATTTTATTAGGGGTGGTTTCCTTTTAAAATAATTTTTACCTGTCATTTCAACTGCAAAACCTCTTCATATTTGCTATTGGTTTTTAAACTGAAATAGTTCTAGTTCTAGTTCTAGATACTCTATCAGAAAGCAACAAGTTTTTGTGGTTTAAAAAAAAATCTTTCCAGAGTCAAAGTTCAGAAGAATATCAATGTAAATTAAATTTTATACATATATATTTAAGAAATAATAAAGGTAAGAATTTCAGCAGTAATTCTTGTTACCTTGTTAGCAGATGAATTCTTGCACAGTTTATTGAAAGTGATTCTATACCAGGAACCATTTTTTGAAATATATTGCATAAAAATGATCCTTTTCTCGGAACAGCAGGAAGGATTCATCTCCAGAAATGTTTGCCAGGACTGTGCATGTGTTGAAATTTGTCACAGAAGAGATCAATAAGTGGGCACTGCTTGAAAAGTAAATCACCTGGGGAGAGCCAGGGAATTGTCATTGTAGTGGAAGTATCTCAGTAGAAAGAGGTATCTGTCCCTGTTCATTAGAAAGGAAAATGAAGAGGGACGGAGGGAATGAGGAGGGTGGATTGACTAATATAAAGAATAACTGTGGGGGGTTAACTCTTCCTGTTTGTGCTGTCAGAACTCATGCTTTGAGTTAATTGATGTCTTTGGGGACCCCAGAAGGAGGCAACAAATTGTCTCCTCGTTGTACCAAATTCACTGACTTGACAAAGTGGTCTGTTCAAATGCAGAGGCAGAACATTAAATGGAGCTAAAAAAAGATATCTGCATTTGTAGCAAATGCACTGCATTAGAATTTGAGGAAATGTAGAGAGCAGTGAAAGGTAAAAATTGCTCATATTATTCCAAGGAATAATGTGTGAATACAGCAAAGAAAAACAGAGTAAACCCAGCCAATAAACAACCACTGAGATCCCCTACTTGAAGCCTATTTAAAAACAACCCTTAATTTCAGTAGACTTGCACTGGGGAGCTATATTGGTGGGAGGGGGGAAGAGTCTTACATATCATGAATGAAGGCCTTCCATTCTGGGCAGTATACCCAGCACATTCAAGAAACTCACCAAATTTTCTTTTTATCTTGTTACTCTATTTTGTTCTCATTAGGGAAAGGCAGAGCAGCATGTAAAACTGGAAAGGAATGGGAATCATGTCTGTGAAATCTAGTAGAATTTAACTTATTGAAAGTAGCAGGGATTATCAATTTTATCTGAATTTTCAGAGAATTCAATTTAAAAAATGTTTGATATTCATAACTTCTTTGGAGTTTGTGTGTGTGAAACTGCACATGCAATAAAACATTTTATGACTGCTAGGCAATAAAATTCCACTAGTTCTATACAAATGTAGTGTTTGGTGAAATACAGCCTGTGGAGAGCAGGAAATCCCAAAGACATGCAACTTTACAGCCGTAGAACTGGCATAACAAAGGCTAATAAATGGAACTAATTCTCAGAGTCTCGAGACATTGTCCAAAATGGGAGGTTGATTTCTGAAACTTGAACAACGTCACAGAAAGAATCCTGTTCTTCAGTGGTAACTTTGTTAACCATGACTCTGCCCTTGTGTTTCCTACATTCTTTTTACTCTCCAGCTTCTTCAGCGTGTGAGACAAGGCTCTGATTGACACCAGCTTTATTCACTGCACAGCCCCTGGAGAAGGTTCACCCTGCAAGTTACATCACAGTCTGCATGATGAGAAAGGAGTTTACTGTAATGTGATTGTATTTAAATACCTCCAAGATGTTTATGGAAAATAATGCCTTAAGATGATTTATGATGACTGAAGCCCATGGTCCAGCAGGTCTCTTGCAGTTCCTGCAAGTTTTTAAGCCTACATCATAATTGAGGCACACTATGTCTGTTCCAAAAGCTGCTAAGTTTTAAGTATTTGTTTTTTAGAAACTTCTTATGGGAAGTGTACCAACAACAAACAGTGCTTGTGTCTGGAACAAGAATACCATATGGACACTCATTTTTGAGTTCTATTTTGTTGAGCACTTGATGAACAGCTAGCCATTTTCTGCCTTAATGATTTTGTCATTAGTTAAGAATTTCTAATGAAAGTAGAAGGAGTACTTATTTCATTTTATATTTGACAACCTGAATTCTTTCAGAGAATCAGGTACAAAAGTGTTTTCTGGAAAATAGAGGGCAAATTTAGCAATCCTTTTTTCTCTTTCATCATACACATCCAGAGTAAAAGAAGCAGATATCCTGTGTGGGTTTTGTGTTACTGACACAGCCTGAGAATAAAGCTTTTGCATGAATTCACCTTGTAAAAGTCATTATAAAAGAAACTGTCTGTGTATAGACTATTGAAGACAAGGACTTTATCTGAGCACTGCTGATATCTCTGCTGATAAACTGATATTGCATTTCCTGCTACCACTTTCTCTTAAGAGCCATAATAGACCTGTACAATCACTAGGGAATAAAAACATCAGATAAACAGTTCTTAGTATCTGTCTTAAATCTCTCCCTAATTGACCAAATACATTTCAGTACTAGTTTAATTATGTGTCTGTCCAAAGAGAATCAAATATCTATTCAAAGCCTCAGGCAGTTAAAATAGATCTAGAGGCTGGCAACCAGCAAATGCTCCCATTCACAGAAGATGATGTGAAGTGTTGCCTGGTTTATATTTGCCTTTTCCAAAAGTTGGTACCCTCTGGCAAGCAGCAGCTATGACTTTTCCCTCTCTATTTTTGCCAGTGCCATATTTTATGTAAAGACAGGTATTACTGTGGTCTTGGCTCTACCAGCTCAGAAAACACTAATATTTGCTTCACTGTTCAACATTTTGCATGCTCAGGGATGAGTACAGTGATAGAGGAAGAGAGATAGGAATGGTTTCTTGGCCAAAGTAAAGCTGATTTAAAATGAGCTTAACCTGGTTTTGGTGGATTATACCTGGCATGGTGGAGAAATGAATAAGGCATGAGGCTCTGGTGACAGAAGTTCCACAAAATGAAACTGAGACCATGGTAAGGTGCAAGGAAAATGATTCTAGGTCTTGTCTTTTGTTGTCTACCTTCCTGCACTGCTGTCAGAGGGTGCTTGATTTTAGGGCTTGTTGGGTTGTCCCAACTTCATCAGCATTCTCATAAGCTTTCCCCCAAAACATATGGCTCAACAAGCAAGCAGGAAATAAAGATAAGCAACAAGAAAATGTGTGTCTTTACCCTTCAAATGATAAGCCATGTTGTCCTGAAAGTTTACTTTGCAACCCTGATTACTAATTGCATCTGTCTGAATGGTTGTCTGTGGGTCCATTATGCATGCTCTGCTTAATATTCTTCTGGATGTCTTTGTGAAACTATTATCCTGTAGCATTCAAGTGTGCTTCTTTCCAGCAGTGCATTAAGTTACATGACTGACATCTGTCACATATTTGTTCTCTCCTCTCTGAAAACATACCTATGTCTTGCTCTGTAAACTCCCTTCAATCAAACAACCCATATCAAAGTTATTTTAAAAGGGATTTCATCTCTCCTACACGAGGATAGACTGATTATTAATGCAACCAACAATGATAGTGTTGTAATATCTGGACGCTGCTTGGCCTGTGAACAATTGTTGGCCTTGCTGAAGATGATGGGTGGGTTGGCTTTTGGAATAAGTAGAAATGCCAAGCAATTTTGTGAAGTAAACTATTTTAAGCAGGAGAAGCTTATGTCTGAGGTTCACACCAGTCACAGAAGTGCATGAGCTGCAGTAGAGGAATATCCTCTCAGGCAAGTTTACTCTTGGTCCCTACACTTAACATGGAATGTGCACCATACAAAATTGTGATTTATGGGACGGTCACTCTGCATTTTATTTTCTTCACTGGAACAGTGAGAAGGCTGTCGATGGGACTGATGGAACATGCAGGTATTATGAATTTTACTGGTGGAGGTTTTCATTGAAATGAAATAGAAAGCCAAGATAGGGTCCAGAAACAGGAATGGTGTTGCCATGTAGGGAAGCAGAGTTCTGAGAAGGGAAACAGACTCAGGAAATAAAGCTGCAGGGGTGGTGAGGAAGAGTTTGGCTATTAGACAACAAAATGTTTATGATGAAGCAGCTGAATGTGCCTCAGCTTAAGCTGACCGGCAGTGTTGTTAAATGGCAACAGATACCAGGCACCAGTTCTATCTGGTCAGCACCCAGCTAGGTCATCCTCTGGGCTACAAAACAAGAGTAGAGGTTCATAGCTCTTTTTTGTACCTCTCTGGCAACCCTGTCTGTCTATCTAAGTATCAGCTGCCATATATATTTTGCATGACTGTGTATCATGTCAAGGTCTGTGACCTTGCTGTTCTCCAGTCTGCTGAGCCCCTCACTTTGTCCTTATTTTCACAGAAATGTATCAAAGAATCAAGACATGCACCCTTACCGTTTTCTTATTTCACCTTGTTTCCAACCACTTTTTTCCTATCCAGCCCCTGCCAACTGATATATACCATGACTAATGAGCTACAAAGACATGCTATGAACCTGAAGACTCCTACAATAAAAATTCAGTGGGATGAAAGGAATAGGCCACACATCTGTCACGTGAAATTCCAGCTTTTAATTCTATGTCACTCCTTGATATATCAGTGATGGGCCTGAATTCTCATTTTGGGTGGGACTGTCTAGGAGACTGGATAGAATTTCCGAGCCAGTAAGAACAGTTCACTTTGGCAAATATAATATGTGTGAGCACAAGAAATAACAAGAACTGTCTCTCAGACAAAAATATTGATTTGTGACTCTGTCTCTGGTAAGAATAATGTGTTAGCAAACTTGCTTACTGTATTTTTTTTAATTTAAAATTAAATTATTATTAAAATAATGAAAAATGCATGCTCCTTGGACCTGGAGACAGGTCACAGAAGATGATTTAAATTGATATAATTTAACGTCATCACTGTAATTCTTAAAAAAAAAAAATTAGAAATAATCCAAACCCCAGCACCCTAAATAGGAGTGGGAAATTTGATGCGGGGATTTTTTTATATACACACCAGTTTCATGGCTGCAAAATGGTTTTAACAGGCCTTTCCCAGTGGTGGCATCCAACTGGCAAACAACAATATTTAGATACCAGTCTCCTAGTTAGATACCAGCCCTGTTTTAAAACCTCTGCTTGTTCCCACCAGAAAAACAGAGAGCTGATTTTTTCCTTCACTGCCTTAGGACTCTTGCAGTTGTGTTAAAGGAAAACATGTTTCCTAGGAAGAGTTCTTCATGGGCTGAATGGTGAGGTACAGAATCTACTGCATTCCCTAGTTCTTACTGTACCTACAGAGACTCATTGGGACACCTTCTCTATGCTCTGACAAGCCATAGCCCAAGTCCTGAGGACTTTCAGCAACTTTGTGCTCAGCCTATTGCAAAAATGGCAAGAACAGCAGCATTTCCAGGAGCTGTGGTAAGTGTGCCCTGCACCTTCCCTTGCAATTCAAAGCATGAATGAAATACTCTGCTTCTCTGACACTATTATTTATAGAACTACCTCAGCAGTGTGACAATCCTGTACCACTTAAAAGTGGCCTGTGCATAAAGGCTGTGTTTTGGGTCACAGATTTTATCACAGTACACCTAGTAAGCAGATTGCAGCTAAGACATTTATCCCTCTGAGGCACAGAGTATGTCTTGTCTGGTGAGTCTGATACCGAGGTCTCTGTGACCTACAACCAGTCATCCATTAAATCTAATTTCTATTAAATTAAATCAGGCTCTGTGGTCTACCTGAGTATTGACTCAGTGCTAAAAAAATTCTCAAGTATTTTTATTCCTTAGTAATTTTTTGACTGTTGCAAAGTCTGACTCAAAATGATGCAGGCATCTTGCAGGGTCAGCCCAGGGGAATCTGATTAAATTCAACATCACTGCGTGTGTAGTCCTTCTTCTACAACCTAGCAGGGTTCACCATAAGCTTAACTTTAGGCATAAAGCAGTTCTTGTCCCAAAGGGCCAAATTCTAAGTGATATCCCTGCTGATTAACCAAGGACACAAAACATATAGATGTATATATGCAGAGAAAGCAAATGGACACCTACTGCCAAAGGAGGCTCTTTGCATGATAAATATGAATAGCAGTAATTTCAGACTAATAGGCCTATCATAAGACTTTCAAAAAGAAGGAGATATTCTAACTCTAATTCTAAAAAAATAAAATGAATGCTAGTAAGGAGAATTCTAATCTTGAAAAATTATCTAGACTGAAGAGAGAAAGAAAGCTTTTGGGTGGATTTTGGCTTCTTTGTAGCTCAAAAATAATGCTGTATTCAGTAGCAGTACAGAAGTATTTAGCAAGTAGAGCATAGGCCTTAGAATTGCTAACTGCTTCCAGCTGTCATTGATTTCAGTAGGAGTGCAGAATATTCAGAAGAAAAATTGATTTAATATATTTTAAACCCAAAATATGTCCTGGGGAGGCTTTTCTGTTGTGCTCAGCCCAGTGATACAGGAACATAAGCAAGACCTGGTTATGTTGTGTGAGAAGAATCAAATCATGTGGCTGGTTGGCAGTGCCTGTAGGGGCTGAAAATCCAGCTCATTAGCTTTCTTTAAAGGTCTGTATGAAGAATTCTTGTTCTAGTTTTGCAACTGGGAAGATAAATTACTTCTAAAGCACTATCTGTATTTTAAAAGCAACTCAGAGAATGTAAATACTGTATCTGATATATTGTTCCAGTGAGTGCCTCTTAACAGTTACTATAATTTTCATGCCAGCAAAAAGCACATATTAATTACTGTTGAAACTAGTGATCCCACTGTATTAATATCACTTTAAATGTTTCATAAACAGTAGGTATTGAAGTTTTTATAGAACTTCACATGAAAACAGGCTTTCAGTTGTTAATATGCATTTAAATGAACTCCTAATTCTGCATCAAAGCTTGGCCTGCTGGAGGGTGGGAATGCCAAGGGAACAATGGCAAACCTCAGAAGTCAAGGGAACAGAGATGGTGTCGTGACTCAGCTCTTCAGCCAGTCAGTACCACTTTAAAAAAATCAGCACGTCCCACCTAAAGATTCCACGTACTGTTGGAAAATCAAGTAAATACAATCACTTCTGTCATAAACAAAGCACATAAAAGAGCAGGGGGGTAAAGGCAGGGGAGGTTGACTTGCCCAAATAGAGAAAATAAAGTCAGTAAATGAACTCTTGCCTAAGAGCTGGAGGTTCTGATCAAGAGCATGAAGATCTCCCACTGAAATCTTCACCAGTCTGGTGCCAGAAAATAAGGCTCTAACTGTTTTAAATATAAATGTCATGAGGTTAAGTGAGATCTTAAAAAGTGATTGGTAAGTTTAAGTTGTTTAATATCAAAATTCCTTATAATGTTTTGATTTCAGTATAATATAGAACATAAGTATAAATTAAGGTTTGTTTTATATTTTGCATTTTGACACATTTTAGAAATAATCAGGTAAAAATTGGCTATATATATGCAGAATTAGATGACTTTATAGTAGGCTGTAAGTTAAGGAAATATTGCCCCTTTCACATTTTAGAAGTTATGCTTGTATCTGGTCTTTCTGAATTGTTCAAAGCCAAGCTGCAGAGGCAGGTGGGACTTCCTATGACAGTTGGGACTGCCAAGGACAGTCTACAATATATGAAAATATGCATCAGAGCGTAGCGCTGGTATTTCTTTTCACCATTACTGCCTGGCATAATAATACAGCATGTTCTTGAGTGTAAGTAAATTACATGAATAGTCAAAACCATTCCTTAAATTATAGACTGAATGACAGAAACTGCACAAGAAAAGTTTACCCATCACACCAGCTGCTGGTTGGTGTGTTAGAAAATCTTTCTGGGTAAATTTCATTGTACGGGTTTTGAATCTTTAAAGATTTTGTTTACTCCTTTCAAAATAAAAAAAAAAAAGATACATCAGGCTTGGTTAATGGTTATCTAACTTTGGTTGATCCATCATTTTTATTTCCTTTATATGTCTATGGATGAAAGTGTCCTGCATATACTACTTAGTGTTTCTCCATCATTCTCATTAGAAAAAGTGCAATTTAAGAAAATCACAAAGCTCTTTTAAAGTAATTCTCCTTATCTGGTGTGCTTGGGCAAATAATACACACTTTTTGTTCATCAGCTGGTACTTCAGAGTACCAGACAATTTCTTACTATTTTACTGACATTCTAGTTGCTTTATTCCTCAGATTTCTTGTTTGTGTCTGTAATTTCTTTCACAGATTTATTGTGCTAAGGTTTTCTCCCTTTCATTAGAGTCACTTAGGCTGTTAAAGGGACACAAATTAAGGTAAAAATGTGAAGCTGATGAATATGTGAATATTGTTGCTAGGCATTACCCTTAATATTACTGTATATGAAAGTGAGGAGATGCGGTGAATAGGATACAGAGGTACTTTGAACTCATTAAACTACTGTGCAAGACTTCAAGAGTAAAATAGTTGTGGCTTACAGCTGTTAATTTTTATTCCTTTGCGAAGCTTTATGCACAAGCACAAAGACACGGTGGTCTTGGAGCACTGTAATTGCAGATCTATTGACAGTATTTTAAAACCTCGAGGTTATTCATGCTGGCTTGCTCACCTGCAGTAAGTTCCAAAGTCCTAGAACAAGTGGAGCTGAAGTATTCATCAAAGCAGGGTTTTGTATACATGAAGCAATTTAATTCTCTGGAATAGCTCATTCAATAAGTCTTTCCAGCCAGAGATTTTATTTACTGCGTGACTGGGATCTAAGCACTGAGGACAGAAGAGTGGCTTTGTGAGCAATGTGAATTTTCTTTGGTCCACAGATTTCTGCTGTGCTGGTGAGGGGTTACAGCGACTCTGCAGTGTGAAAGTAGTAGCAAACTTAGCTTTGATATCACACTGGGTTTACACAGATTTAAGTGCTTTTGTTAGTTCATCCGTTGTGTGTTTCATGGTAGTGTTGTCACTGTGTTCCTACACCATAATTTGATTGAGCACTGCTACTTTATCATAGAAGAAACTGTAAGGTTCAGCGATCCACTGCACCACCACTTCCATTTTCTCATTACAAAAATTGACCTTCTAGCTGTGGTTTGAAAGGGCTCAGACCACTGTCATTCAGACTTCAATGACAGTGAGCAGTAATAATAGTATAGGAAGTAGGAGCAATAGTTAAAGCAGGCTGGCATTGTGTTCCCTTCCTGGAATCCATTTTGAATTTCACAGTACAGGCAGCGGGTGTCCTTTGCTACCTCCAGCGTGCATTGTGTTTTCCTGTAATCCCCTACTTGTCATTAAATCATTTAAATGTATTAAGGCAACACACTGCAGGAACATTTTGCCATGTTCCTTTTGCTTTGTGGGTGATTTTCCTCAACCTGCTTCAACAGCCCAGAAATAGCACAGCACTGTTTAAAAAAAATAAATAAATTTGGTGATACTTGTTTAAAACAACTATCCTACCAAATCTATTCCCAAGCATGTTATACACCATGCTGCAAGACACTTCTGCATGTGGGTGCCTAAATTTGCAGATAAAAACATGGACCCTGCTACAAAAGTCCAGCACCTCAGAAACCTTGGCCATGGGTTTTAAAGTAACTTTTACATTCCCCAGGCTGGAAATTCTTCCTTCTGTCCTTTGCAAATGTACTTGCCAGACCTTGGATATGACTGCTATGTTCTCAGGCCATACATGGCACATGAACCTCACTGAGTTTGCTCCCTGATATTTCACATTTTCCACTAAAGCCCTTCTGTGGGATTAGGAGTATGCATGCCCTGTCCACTGCACTACAGCTACATCAGATTTGGAATGTTTTACACAATATAACAGGTGTAGAGGCAGCCCTCTATGTTGTTAAAGAAGGAGTTTTATCAGAGTTTGGGTAACAAAAATCAAGGACTTTCTAAAGAATATTTAAAATTTTTTGAAGAACTACTGTCATTTGAATGGAAGCAGCTGAAATATATGATTTGGTTAAAGTACCAAAGAGGGGGGATTGCTTTGGGCCCCTTCCCCTTCCCCGTCCCTTTCCCCTTCCCCTTCCCCCACTAGTTCTTTAGCCATAACCCCCATAAGTAGCAGAAAATATAGCAGACATTTTTCATACACACTGAATGTATGCCTGTTCATAGATGCCAAATAGGAAAGCAAAATAAGTTTCGATGCTGACATCTAGATTAAGCCATTGGGGTTTTTTTAAAAATCTCTTTTTTTCCTCCTTAAAATTACTTAATAATGCACAGTGGTTAATAATAAACCAATTTTGCCAATAGTATTTGCTTTGGCAAGCTTCTTACTGAAACCTCTGATTAAATACTGTAAAATATTGTACTGTAAATACTACATCAAATGTTCAATAAAATCAAGAACTATTATTTATTCATTTTTGTTATATTTGGGGTTTTCTGGGTTTCATTATATCTAGGACATCACATTCATTGATGTTTTTCTAAAAATATTGCTTTTATAGTATGAATCCTTTCTGCACATTCTTCAAGTCCTACAGGGACAAACACCACACTAATACAGATGGATTCCAAACAAGGCTGTGGTTCTACCAACTCTGGGGTTTCTATGACTTTAGGATCCAAATCTCGTTCAGATTTCAGTAAATGATTTTGGTAAATTTTTGCTGTCTTATAAAACAGCTAAACAAAACAAACCCCATCCAAAGCAGTCAATAATTTTGTGATGGAAGGTGTCAGGCTCTGTCTATAGACTTGAGGTTTGAGCTTGGTCACCAAAGCCTAAAGTCTTCATTTTCTCAGCAGGATAGTAGCAATGTTTAAACATAGGAACTGTAAATTGAATTTGGGATGAGTTCTCAGAAAACCACTTCTGTTCAGCAAATATTTGCTAACAGTTTTGGATTTATGATGAATTTATGCATGTGCTCTTATTCTTTCCCAAATGGGGACCCTTGCTGCTGGTCAAATATGAGTTCTTGAAATATGGGAGGCTTGTACTCATTTCAGTAAATTTCCAGATGTCTAAAATAACTCTAAAATTATAACAAGACATGCCCTAGCATATAAAATCTGCTTTTTACTAGGAAATTTTGAGCAATGTGCCATACTTTTTACCTATTCATTTAAGCTGTCACATGGCTTGTGTGACTATAATCTAGCAATAGTTACTGTATTCACATGCTTTAGCCCCTCTCTTCTGATCCCTTCCACATGCCCAGTTCCAGGAACATTCTCAGTCTACTCCCATATCTCCTCTGTCCCTCACCAAGACAGAGATCTCTGATTGGAAAGTTTGCTAGGTTTTTTGGTTTTTTTTTACAAGATTTCTGTGGAGCAGACTTAGGCGTAGCATAGAGGCATCTGAACTACCTGGTGTTCTTAAGGCTGGATTAGAATCTACTATTTTGTTTACTCAGTAAAACAGTAAAATTACTTGTATTCCTTAGAAAGGAGGTGATAAATGTATCATGTAAGTGGATCAAGAGTATAACATTTCAAAACATGAATTATTTGAATGTAAGTAATTAATTTTTAGTATAATTTAAGATGAACTATTGAAATAATTCTGCTGCATATTTGCAAAAGTAAAATAGATAATATTTGTTAAATGAAGCTGGTTGAATAGGAAAAGAATATGACTTCCTGAAGATGAACCTGACATGATAGTCATCTTTTTGTAAATTTTTTTCCCTCTGGGATTATTCAAATTATCTCCAGAATTTAGAAAAAGGACTGATGAACCCAGAAGATGGCAGAAATTTCAACTTGATTAAATATTCACATGAAACCTTTACCAGACACTAGTTTTTCTTGTTTATAGTTTTGTTGATTGCCAGATTCAGATACACAAACTTGTAAGTCAATCCTAAAAAACACTGATAAAGTTAAAAAATATGAAAGAACTTAGGTACTTCGAACTTGCTTTCTGGTTTAGAAGTTCATAGTGTGCAGTCTAATAATGTTTTCAAAATTTCTACACAAATATGAGAAGTAAAGATTACTTTCTGCTAGGAAAGCCTGTTTTCTTGAGAAATCATTTAACTTTGAGAGCTGAAATTCAAAGAATTGCTAAAGAAACCCAAGAGAGAAATCCTTTTTGTGGAATTACTATTATTCTGTTTAGAAATGTTGTGATTCAGGCAAGGAGCAACTCTAATTCTTTGTGATTATTTTACTGAATTGTCGTCTAAAACAGTCTGCAATTGATGCAGTTGTTGAGAAAGATTTGTGCAAATTGCTTGATGAATTCAGAGTAATAAAGCACAAGTTTTTCCTAATGTGTTACTCTGTATGTTGTGGGTATTTTCAAGCTTTACAGACGGCACTGTCACTTTTTCCATTGAAGGTTGCCCTGCTTAAAATACTCCTGACAGGAACAGCAGTGGCAGAATGTGCAATTTGCCACCTGACAAGGTTGTCAGCATCAAGGGCCTTGTCTTGGGGCCTGACATGAATGTAAGAATATTATCCAGTGAGAACTGTGAACTTTGTTGAACTGATCTATCTCCATTATATCTTGTTGAATCCCAAACTTGGCATGTTGTCTACTGTGAAAAGCAGCTAGCTTTTGCATGACTGACTGCATGTAGCATTTATCTACATCTCATCTTCATGGTGGGCTGATATATAACCAAAGGAATAAAGAAGTATCATAAAAAGGGAAAAACACAATGGCCAGTCTGAATTAAAGACTCCTTCATGAACTCAGATGTCTTGTGCTTTTTCTGCACCTGCAACTCTCTACTATGGCTAATGTTTGACTGGAGCAGAGGTTGCATGTATCTGAATGCTTCATGTGCAGTTGAAAGCCTGTGGAAGTCATCAGAAAGTCACCTATGGACTTTATTGGGATGTAGTGATCCCCCTCTGATAATTGGTAAGGAATCTGGAAACACTGGGGCAAAATCAGAGTCTCATGATATATTCATAGCCAGGCGTAAATCTGTGTGAGGATGTTTTTCTCGCTATTGCTTCTCTTTATATTGCTTGTTTCATCTGCTCCCCTTCAGGATAGCTACCTGTGCCAGTTTGGACACAAATTCAGGAGGAAACAACCCGAAAAGGATGTCTCTGTCTCTCTCTCTCTCCTGTCTGCCAGGCAAGCAGGTCCCGGCAGCCCCTCCCCCGTGGATTCGGGAAAAGAATTTCTCAAATGAAAGTGAAAAAAACTATTTATTTAACAAAGAGTGTTCCCCTTCCCCCAGGCACAGGGCAGAAAAGGACACTGAAGCCCCCTTGGTCGGTGGGTTTCCCAGAGTTCTCTCACTTATCTTCTAGCCCTAAGGCCTAAGCAGAGCCAGGCTGCATTGGGTCTGGGGCAGAGTCCCACTGAGTGTCCCAGAGATGGAGAGCTGGTCTCGGATGAAAAAGCAAGCCAAAAACAGTCCAAAAGGGAATAGAAGCCACTGAGGCAGATCTCAGTCCCTCTCCAGCTGAAAGCCAAAAGTTAGAGAGCAAACTCTCCTCTCTGCTAACCAGCAGAAAAGTCCAAGCCAGATAAAAATTTGTAAACATTCTGACTGCAAGGTCAAGTGAGCTGCTCTGAAGAGTCCTCCTGGCTGCAGTTTAAAGGTACAAAAAACTTCAAGCAGGCGATGGGGAATACAGGATTATCACAGAATCACCCCAAGACACTACCAAAGAGTCACATTGGAACTGAGAGTATCTCTCTCTGCTGATTTTACAAACATTTGAAAATGCCAACACCATTTATACCTACAAGTCAGGCTGAGTGCTGACTGGATGTTATCATTCCACGGAAGTCAGCGATGTTGAATGTACTTGTTGGCAACCTGAATTTGGCTTACTTTGATGTTGAGGCATCTTTTCCTCTTCCCTGAGAAATTTGTAATTTTCCTCTACCTGTAAGAAGGTCCCACTGTACTTTACTCTGGAGAACTGGGTGAGTCCATGGCAAATACAGTCAGCAAATGCATTCACATTTCACTACAAAGAACATATGAACTCTTTGTACCTGACACTTTACACAATATGGTCCCTGGTTTTAAGAAAACATTGTTTCATGTTCTTACTCTAATCAGCGTTTTCTGCCTGCTCAGAGAACAGAGAAGTTCATTGTTATACGCAGCTGTCATTTGTTCCATCTCCTTGCTCTTTCTGACTTCAATATCTTTGTGGTATTTAGTGAAAGTAATTTTCAGTTAGAAATCTTCTGCCCTTTCAGTAAGTGCAAGTATAGCACTTCATCAATGGCCAAAGAATTCCAAGCTATCTCTGATGTATCAGGACAGTTGATAAAACCTCACAGAGCAACCTATGATAGTACATCCCATCATAAATAAAAAAAACAGAAAGGGCCTTTGTCAGTGTTTATCTGTAGCGCTTTTATTCTTTGCCCTTGATTTCCTCTTCAGAAAATTGATGCACCCTTAAATTGAAGCAGGAGGCTTGACAGGTGATGGTTAGTGTGATAACTGCTCAGATTTCATCAGCCAGTGTTTTTCTGGTGGTGCAATTGTAGGAACTTTCAGCTAGATTACCTGTCATCCACTACATCAGATAAAAGAGGGAGAGTTGAAAGATGCGGTTTTGCCACTGTACCTTATAGGAAATGAAAAGTGTGGGTGAGGTAACAGTAGCTGAAAAGAAGTACAATTATTTTCTAATCAGGCTATTCCATCAAGAATGTCACTGCTGAAATTTGCAATCATTGGGCAGAATCCATTGTTAAATTTGCATTGTTAAATTCAAAGGGGGGAAAATCCTAAAAGACATAGTCATTCTTACTGTAGGTATTAGCTCAAGCACTACTTTTGACTATCCATTTAATTCTTCTGTATATGAAAAGCAAAGTACAATCTATATTTAGACAGAAGAAAATGTTCCTATTTTGAGTATATTTCTATATTCTTATTTCATTCTACTTATTCTGATGCTAGGTGGTTTTTTCTTTTTCTGAATTTCTGATATCTCAATCGCTTTGTAAAAAGTTTTATTTATTTTGTGTTCATCCAGGTCATATTTTTAGCAAGTAATGCATGCTACCAGTATCTAATATAAAAAGTATATAATTTTGTCAGTACTTCTGTACTGTAAAAAAATTGGACTGCTTTTGACCACTCGAAACTATTGATTTTATGAAGATGACCTGAATTTCATTAAATTTAATTGCACTTAGTAAATTTTATATTTTTAATTTTCTATACTCAATTCTGTGCTTTAGCAATTACTTTCCAGTGCTGAATTTCCTAAATATAGAGCAATTTAAATATGTTTATGGTATCTGCACTCTGATTTATCTTGGTTATCCTCCATAATTTATTCTTCTAGGTAGCTAAGGTCTGTTGTGAGTTTTATTTAAAATGATTACATATGCAAACTCTAAAAAAGAATAAAATAAAACATAACCACCAGTTTGTTAAATAACACTATTCCCAATGCTGCAGTTGAAAGTCTGTCAGTAATTCTATTACAAATGCTTATTTTTCTGAGGATTATGCAGTTTAGCTATGAAAATTCTCTCTCGGGTGAGACTTGGCAGCTGAAAGTTTGTCATGTGACTGCAGTAATTTGTTGCTATTGTTTTACCAAATATTCTCAATTTGTTAGAGATTTGTTGTCAAAGTTATAAGTGGAAAGAAATTTTGGAAAATGCAGAAGACTAAATCTACAGTCTCATAATATTTTGTTTGCGCCCTCATTAATAATAAATTCACATATTAAAATGATTCTGAGAGAGTGGTATTTTTATTTCTTCCCCCTAGAAGGACACTGAGGGATCAAATAGATTGGAAAAAGCCATTGGTGGGAAGAAGTAGTGTTTTCTCTTAGGTTCTTTATCTTTATCACCATTTCAACCTCTAAATGGTTTCTGTAAAGGAATGTTCACCCAATGCGCCATTGCTCATGCTAGAAACTGTTAAAAATATTATTCATAAAAGAAACTAAGTTTTTTTTTTTACATTTCCAAACTTCAAATCTACTCATTTGCACTTTGGATGTGATGAATGAAGGGCCACAGTGTGTTTTAATGCAGTGATGAAGGAACTTCCTGAGAGCAGCAGTTCTCTCTGGCTGTTGCAGAAAGCTTCTCATGCAATCTCTTTTCAAGCATATCCAGTTCAAAGGAGTGCTTTGAAAACACTCAGGGAATTCTTGCTTGAGAAGCAATTTCTTGGGTCTCAGACCAGGCAGTCAGCTGAACACAAGCTTGCCCTGTAAAAAAAAATGATGATAAAAAACTAGGAGAGGACTTGCAGAACAGATGGGAAAGGTTTAAAAGGGTGGAAAGTCTTCTTGAGAGAGACACAAAGGGCATTCACAGAGCCAAGTCTGTTGAGGAAAAAGTTGAGAGGTCAGTTAGACTCTGTTGTAGGTTTCTAGACAAAGAAGAGATTTTAATAACAGGACGTTATAAACAACATTATAACAACTTGTTATAAAGAGATTTTGTCATTAAAAAAATCGTAGTGAGGTCTGTGATTTTGGAACATCAAAATTGATTTGTTGATCTTCATTACAGAAAAAGGCATAAAATAACTAAAAACAGAGGAGATGTAAGCTATAATTTTTTTTCTGTATGCAGAGTGCTTCTGCACACAGAAGATGTTTTTATGAATTTCTGCTGGCTTTCACTCTTTGAGGCAGTAGAGGCAGCAGTTTGGTCCATGTTTTTCTCACCTGTATGTAAAGAAGGTGGTATCTTTCGTTTTTCCTACACATTCTTAACACTGTTTAGACCAGATGTAGCCATGATCCAGAACCTCAGGTACAGCAGGTGTCAGACCAGATAGGAAAACCTACTTTCCCTATACTTGACAATAATCTTCTGTTCATTTGAAAATATAGCAAGATTTTCATGGTTTTCTTTGTTGGTCATCTGTGGATCAAATTAGCATATCCTGATCTTTGACTGAGTATGAAAATGTCATCAATAGAAGAATAGTTTCCTAATTTTTCTTTTTGATTAAATCTATATTCAGCTACTTGGAAATGTAAGAGGACAATAAAAAATGGACATAAACAATACAGAGGTTTTGATGCTCTGCAATAGGCACAGCTTTCCAGAAGAGTTTAAGTTCTAGAAGAGAGAGTAATGCTGTCTCAGAGAAGGCAAGTTCAGCTGAGACCAGATCTTGGCAGGATTTGAGGATGCTGCCAAGCTAAAATATCCAAAACTGATTAAGTCAAAACCCCTCCTACAAAGACAGTGGTGATCCATGAGTTCATCTACCGTTAAGTAGACCAAGTGGAACTACCCAGGCAGACTGCAGCCTACAATTCATATTGCTTTTTCACACCTCCTCTTCCCAATAAATTTAGCCACTGGAAAGGGCTTCTCATTTACTCCATGTTATATTTGTATATTATTATTATTATTATTATTATTATTATTATTATTAATAATAATAATAATAATAATATTGATGATTATGATGATGGTGATGATGATGATGGTGATGATGATGAACAGTGTAAGAGAAATACAAAGACACGGTACAGCTGTAGGAGCACATCCCAGTTTTGGCAAGTTTCTTCTTCAGATGCATAACTGACTGCAGTGTAACTAACTAACTGAGTGCAGTGTAAGACCAAAAAGGTAAATAAATGGCAGGGGGAAAAGAACAGCTGGAGATTAAGTTGTTTTTCTGAGTTCATGGAGTGGGACAGTGACTGGCCTAAATGTTTGACTCATAGTCTATCACTGAACAGGTCCAGACGTTGAACCTTCCTGTTGAATAAAATACTTGCTGATTAAGCAAGATGTATTACAAATAATTGATTAAAATTACTTAATTCAGTCTGTTTTTTTTTCTTGAGCCAGCTTTTAAAATGAGATGCATGGTATAAAAAGAGACATTTACTCACCCTGACAAGGTAAAACAACCTTTCATGAACAGAAGTAGGTAAGAAAAGGATAAAACAGTAGCAACACAATGAGTAGCTTGCAGGGATGCAAATAAAGCACTACTGTGCTGAGTAGCAGCATAGCAGAGCTTTTGCTGAAAGAACAGACTGGAATGCCTCCTGTTTTGCATCGTTACAGTGCAGCAGTATGTACTTATACATGCCATTAATTTATACAAGCTTTTTGTCCCCCCAAAAGCCAAATGTTAGAATAAGCTATCTGCTCACCCTGTCCATAAATCGAAAAGTGGCTGAAATGATTACACTTGATCTGCAGCCATATTCCATTGGAAAGTCTATTGGCTTGCAAAGGCTCTCAGAGCACATTAACCACAGAGCTCTCTCCCAAGCTGGATATACTTAGCTGCCATTTCTGTGCCTCATATTTTTACTAGTTTGGTCTTAAAATAAGGTCTCATTAGGCAGAGAGTTGAGTAGCTGCATATTTTAACACTGATACAGAGCAAAAAAAATCAAACAAACAACTGCAAACTCATTGTCTGATGTATTGGGGGCAATTCAGGAGTGGGGGGATAGCACAGCATTTGCACTTTTATGTGAAACATTAGAATCTAAAACATAAAGTTCATTCTTATGTTTTCTATTCTGGAAACATTTATATCTAGTGATTTTATCAAAATTTTTTAACCAAAATATTCACTGAACAATATTTTTCTGTACTAGGTTAAAATGCAGGGTTTGAAATGCCCAATGGAAAAAACCCAAATATACTTGGTCAATGTTTGAAGCAAGTGTGTCACTTCAGACATTCAGTAAGTAACAAAAATATTGCCAAAAGAAAGCATGGGACATACCATAAAGTTTTGGGATTGAAAATTGGTTGTTGGTTGTTGGCTTCTTGCCCTCAATTTTCTTGTCTTTCATTGATAATACTGAGGTGATATACTGACTGCTCTCCTCTATACATTGTTGTATATAAAAACTTACTCAGATAAACCAAATTTCACAGAGAACCTACAAGATCAGAGTCAAAGACTGAGACATCTGAATGGGCACAGAATCCAATCTTATCCTTTGTTTAAATGCTGATGAGTTTCAAGAACTTGACACCAATTTTTTTTAATACAGCAGACTGAATTCCCCAAACTGAGTTCAAATCTGTTTGAAAATGTTAAGTTACAATTGCAATACTGTTGAATTTTTGTATTTTATGCTTCTTCTATTTTAATTATTGCAAAAAAAGTTTTCACTGAGGTCTGGAAATCTCTGCCACTAGTATGTGGCTCACAAAACTGGGACTGTTTGCCTGAATTTTTACAGCCAAGTCTTCATGAGTCACTTCTAAACAATTATGAGCATGTATATTTTCTACACAAAAAACTTTCTTTTGTATGTGGATGACTACCTCTTGTATGTGGTCATGGAAAAATTGCCACTTTCTCCACATGAGCATGCTGTGGTTAGGAAACAGCACAGGAGTATGGCCCTGCTATATATTTGTACTGAGAGAAGCAAACAGCTTTTACTTTCCCAGAAGTCAGCTTTATATGCTTTTTGGTTGTTCTAATTGTGGAATAATTGGAATTTTTGCCTGTAAAGTTGACATCTAAGTTTGTAGCCTTGAGTAAAAATAGCTGAGGTGTAGCCCCAAGCTGGTTCTATTGCTCTCTACATGAGGCTGATTCTGTTTGTGGAAGAAAAAACATTGCCCTGTAGTTCAGTACAGGAGAATCCCAACTCATATTTCCTATGCAGTTCAGAAACCTGTCTTACAGTATTTGTGTTTTTTATTAATTGTAAATATTTCGTTGTTCTTAGAAATTCCATCAATTGCTAGGAAGTCACAGATACACAGTTTCCTACATTCTGGTCAGGGTTGTGCAACATTGACTTGATAAAGGACCACAGAAGTTTTGAGGTCTTGCTAGTTTGTCAAATTTTTCATTTTGCTAGCAGAACTGTGTTTGTTTTGAACAGTGAGAGAATTTTGCTGCATAGTCCTGTTCATTCTTTCCTTGAGCTATTTTTTACAATTTTATTTTGTTTTGAAATTGGTAGTTTAGAGTTAAAATTGTTTTATTTTGACATTCTGAGTCTGTACAGATTCTACAAAGAAATGGCAGAGTATAGATGCCCTATAGCAGTTCAAGTTAACCAGATGCATGCATTTGTGTTCACAGCACTGTTTTTAGTTAAAGAGTCACTGAGCAGGCATATGAGCTTTCCTGTGTGTTCATTGCCATCCTAGGCTCTTAGACATCCTTTGCAGAAAACTTTACAATTCCTAAACTAGCATTTGACAAGGTGAGCTGTAACAGGCTTCGAGATTTAACAGAGCTGCACATAAAAATTTCCTTAATCAGCCCTTAATCTGTATGCCCCATTTACAGAGGAATATCTTAGAGGCTGGACATGGAAAAATTGCCACTCTCTTCACAGAGGCACAGCAGTGTGGTTTGTAAAGCAGTACAGCACATGACCACAGCCCTGCAAACAGCTTTCCCTTTTCCAGACCTCCTCTGGCTCCCAGGGTGTCTCTGTCCCCACATTCCCCTCCGTGCCTCTGTGGACGGTGTGAGGCCAGCTTGGGTGTCTCTGTACCCAGGCAGTAGGCACCCTAAATATAAGATGAGAAACAACAGATGGCTACAAACAGATGGGGGAACCTAAGTAACAATTAGATGCTATTGATCAGTATGACGACAGTTCTCACAACACAGTGGTATTTTCTAGGGTTTTGTTCAGTCTGCTTTAAATGTGGTTCAAACATTCACTGCTTCTTTTAAGCCTCTATTCCAGTGGCAAATTTGCTGGGGTGAAGATGGAAAGAAGTGTTAGATATATTTTGGCCTTATCCTGAGCACTGGAAGGGGTGTAGCTTGTATTTTTTATCATTAAATGGATTTACACAGGGTCCACAGTCCCACTCACAGCTTCAGTGGAAGAGGGTATATGTGAGACTGGCAAAAATGAACAGCAAAAAAGCTACTGCTGAGGAGTAGATCAGATGGTACCATAAAATCAGATATGTTGTGGACTTGTATCTTGTTGGTACCTTTGTCATCCTTTGGTGGAAGTGATTGTACATATGTTTTTGTCCCTGAAACATAGTCTTCTCTGTGTTCAGATGATTTTGTTGCTGTCCCACAGTTCATACCCCACCATCTCATGAATACTTTTCTGGTAACATAGTGCCTATAACATTATAAGACCTCAGCTGGTTGTCTATCTCTAAGTTCTGGAAGGTTGGGATTTTTTGGTTTTGTGGGTTTTTTTGTTGTTTTAAAAGTGCTCAAAAGTTTCTAATGAGTAAAAGGAAGAATAAGAGCCTCCTCCCCTGACTGCCTGCAGTTGGAAAAGAGAATCCATCATGTTCCTAGCACTTTTGTGATAAAGGCCAAGTATTTCTTGAAAGGGATGTTACTATTCACAGTCAGGTGTAGGATACTGCAATGACTGGCAGGCCTGTACCAGCATGGTAATTCCTCTCCTATGTTCATCATCAGTCTAGAAAAGGCTGTCTCCTGACTGCCCGTGCTCTGAAGCTGATGCATGGACAGCACAAAATACGCTGCTGGGGTATTTTTGTTTTTTTTTTTCCTTTTCTGCCATTTTGCATTGCCAATTAGTGTCTGACTCTGTCATTGAATATTCATGCTTTGGATTGTTTTTCAACAAATGTGTTGGGAATTGTGTCTTTCCAGTCCAAACCTCATTTTGTTACAGTATTTTTGCCTATGCTTTTAATCTCTCAGGGTGCCTTTGTATTATTTTTCTTTGTTCTTACTGGTATTTTCAGCTCCTCCTAAATTACCATTGTTAGCTCATTATGATAGTGAATTCATTAAGATCATTACTTCTTTCAGATTATTACTGAAGATGTTAAGAAAGACAAAACTATTCTCTCTCCATGGGTAAACCTCCTGCAACACCTCTCATCAATGCAATACATTGCCTTTTCCTTGCAATCTCTTTCCAAATCCTCTTCAGGATTATACCAACCCATTTTTAAACTCAAAGGTTGTGAGGTGCAGCTTCAAGGTGGTAATGAAATCCACATAGGTTGACTGCATTCTTTGTGTACCACTGACAACAGCTTTATCCAACAAACATGTATCTATCAGCTTGAAGTTCAGGGGATTCCTTAAGTGAATAAAGTTAAATGTATATATGTAGGATTAAAATCTTTGTGATCTATTTAAATTTCTCTCTTTTTTTTAAAAAAAGGAGATGCAATAAGTCCAGGTTAATGTGGTCTCAATAAATCAAAGTCAAAGCTTTCACATCCTTTAGATAGCTGGTAAATTTCATAACATTTCTCATCATTAGTTATTATTTTACTTAGTTTAGATATTTATTGTTTAGATCACTCTTCTGCTCTGCATCATTTTGGTAATTTTTATTCCTTGCCTTGTAGATGTCATTAAAACCCAAAAATATTGTGTCTTCATTGAGAAGAAAATTCCAAATTATAACAAAGGATATGTAGTGTTTCTCAGCTGGTTTAAAAGTTTCAGAGTTTCACCAGTAATTTGTTTCAAGCTCTTTATTGTTATTATTTGTAAAAGGGTTTCTCTTATATAGTAACTTTCCTTTTTAAAAAAATTATTAGCAATAATCTTATTGAATCATCATTCATTTGGAATCACTGATTTTGTATCCATCTTAATTTGTTCCTCTGTTTGTGAAAGATTTTAAAATTGTGTCTGACTCTGGACTTCTCCTCTTCACTGGATGTCCTTATCAATCCCTGTTTATTTAAGGTTGCTTTTGTCTTTGACTGTTAGAAACTCTTAACATGTCTTTGTTTTTGCAACTTTCCTTATAAAATTCACCTTAGTTATTTTCTTCTTCTTCTTCATTTTTTTTTAAACAGAGAACTTGATATTTTTGACCAAATTCCTTGACCCAATTTCTGATTCCCCAAAATACAGCCAAATTTCCAGAGCAATGATGGTAAGAACGGCATCATTCAAACTTTGGACTTGAGGATCCAGGAAAGGATGACCCTTTGCCTCAGTCTTCTCTCTAAAGAACCTGACTCTGTTGCCTGTTGTTCACTTGTATTCTAATTCCATCTATTCTCTATTACTTATTAAAGGTTATGATGCAAATAGAGTCCAGATTCATGAGAACAAGGTTCAGATTTTGTCCTTTTTGAGGTGTTAAATGACAGCAGTGCTGGGATTTACAGATATGTAGCCACAGGCATCTTTGCCAAGCTTGACAGCTTTGGTATCTCATGTCCTTCAAATCCAACTGACTTCACTGGGAACTTCATTCATGCAGTGTTTAGATGCCATTATCACAAGGACAGCAGATTATTTCCAGTTCTCTGCTCTATCTCACTATCTCTGTTAGAATTTATAGGTTATGCAACATTTGTCCAAACTTTTCTAGCAGTCTATAAAATGTTGCATCACTTGATTCTATTCATGGTTAAAAATTGTAAAAAACCTGCAAAGACCAGGCTGTTAAAAAGAAACTGTGTTAGTCAGATGATGATCTTGTATCTTAAATTTAGACACAAAATGGAAGACCCTTAGCTGTCAGTAAATTAACTTAGAATCACCCATTTACCTCCAGATCTGGTCTCTGAAATTCACATGTAAGAACAAAAATCTTACATACTCTTTCTTTAGTCTCCAAAGTAATGATCTATATGAATTCATATAACCTGTGGATACTTTACATCTGACTTTTCTATCCTGTGATTTATTTCTTATGAAGATGAGACCATTCCCATCATTTTAGCACACTATATTTTACGTTTATGATTTTCTTGCAAGTAAAATAAATTTCCACTATAGCTAAAAGATATTTCAGTTTTACTCCCTAGTCAGAAGGTAAATTTGTATATTTTCTAATTGAAGTAACTTGAAAGATACATGTTAAGCTTTTTGTTTAAAGTACATTTAGAATTAAACAGGCCACATTCAAAGTAAATTATCTAAATAGATTTTGGAAAGAGAAAGGAGTCTGTTCATTTTAATATACCTTCAGAAATATTTTACTTCTTGATGATGACAGCAGCTCTTACTGACAACTATTAATACATTATAAACACCCCATCAGAGTTATATAAAAACATGTCAGTTTTAAAGAGAACATCTTTGACAGCAAATTTTCTGATTGTGAAACAGCTGTGCCTCCAGTACAATGCATTAAGTAGTTTATTCCTTTTAGATAGTTAAATTGTGCATGAAATGTTGCTGGCGCAAGGGCTCCAAATCTGGCCTGATTAGCGAACATCTGTTACATTGGAAAAATTCATGTCTACCCTAATTAGCTGTCAGGCTGATGTACATCAGCCCTGATGGTGAGGGATCCTGTGCTGTTTAAGTCAAACAGGTTTCTCTCCTATCCCATCACCTGCCCTTTCAAATCTCTTCCTCTGGTGTGTTGCTGTAATTAGAGATTGTTGGAAATACAATAGAGCAGGTTATGGTCAGTTATAGTCCCATCTGTGCAATTTTTTTATTCCCACAAAACTTACAAACTGACATAAAGCAGTCCTAGCAGTCAGGCTGAGGTCTATATATTTTTCTAATCCTAATCCACTCACTAAATATGAAGACTTTTCATTCTGCTAAAGCCAACACTTTGGGGTGACTGAAAGAAAATTAATAATGGGCTGACAAATTTGTCTTTTTCTAAAATTATAATTTTTTAAATAAGGGTATTTTGGGTTCAGTATGAAATGTGGCAAAGAATTGAAGAAATCTCATGAAAAGAGTGTTCCCTGCTATTGATATTTCAGCATCTGTTTTCTGGAACAAGTATGGACACAGTACACCTCATGTAGTGTGTACATATATGCATGTATGTATTTAAGTTCCATGCTAGATGGATATCCTCTAGCTTGGGGTTCCAACAATTTTTACTTTATTTTGCTAATTTGTTTTTAATGATGCTTTATTTGCAGAGATCTTATCACTATTAATGGTAGAAATATTCATTAAGGGTGCTAAGTTTATTTTATGCAGCAGTTCTATTACATATGAATCAGCTAAATACAAAAAAGCAGTTCCTCAGATGGGTAAATTTTTGTGACTCAATTAAAGAAGGTCCACAGGCTTAACATTGATTAAGAATCTAGTCCTATTCAATGAGAATAAATTGTGTTTTCATTACTGAATTTTCCCTGTGTCCCAACAGCAAGGATTAAAGCCAAACTGAGAAACCCATATTTGTTAAATTAATTTCTCTGGCTTTTTCAGCTCACAATTTCCAAAACCTAGTTCAGTCCTCAGTCGATGATCATGGTTTTCTTCATACTCAAATGTTTTCTGGCATGAAAAAACAAAGTATTAAAATGTGTAATAGATTGATTAGTGGCAGATTAATTCATCCTCATTTGTATAATTTCAGATCAGATCAACTCCTTTAATTACAATTGTGAATTTTTAGACTGTTACCTGACTAGCAGCTGGCCCACAAGGATTATTTTAAAATATTGCAAAAGGAATTATCTTCTTTATTATGTAGTCATATGCAGGGGGATGAAAGTTGAAAATTTAGAGTTGTATAATTTCTAACCAGCCATCCCTGTGGGGCAGAAATGTGTCATCACCTCTCAGTCCAGTATCCTCTAGAAAGAAAAGAAATATGTCTGCTGCTTTGCAGCAAAAGAATTGGTGTGGAGCCCTTCAGCTTGATTCCTGAGTTTACAGGTAGTACAGGTCTTCTCCTGTCTCTCCCTTCTTGGTTTGTCTCAGAGCCCCAGAAAAGACCAGACTTCTATCTCTACCAGAATATAGATAATTATGAATGGAGGGCTCTAAAAGATGTGAGAATTGCCTCCATACTTCAGCTTATGTCAGTTTAAAATGGGCTCCAGGTCTTTGTTCCATGTGTTTCTTCAAATATTGCTACAGTGGAATCTCACTGATCTTAAAGTTATTACAGAACATTGATATTCACATTAAATGGTGTCTATAACAGCAGGCATTAAAGGAAGTTCCAAAGCCTAACTGAGATGCAGTTTAAGTTGATTGTAAGTGTTTCAACTTCTGAATTTGTGGCTAAAGAAAGAGCAGCTGCTTTGCAAAAGTTGAAGTGAAAATGCATCTCCAGCCATGGATGGATATATACATATATATATATATATATATACACACACATATATATATATACACACACACATATATATATATATACCCACATGCACATGTATGTTTATGATGGTCAGTATTGCTGTCCCATTGAAGCATTAGGAAAGAACACACAGTAATTCAAAAGGAACAAGCCAACTGATAAGTGTAATATACATCAGAAAGGCAGACAAATAAATGTGATAATCTTCATGTGAAGGAATACCAGCCAGCCAGGAATGGTAAAGTAGCAGATGAAAGAGCAATGAAGGTGCAATTTATATTCAGATAATAACTGCAGTTAGGATTTCCCTCCCAGTAGCATTCCTTTAGCTGGAAGTGACACTTTATTGCCCTTAGTGTAACGTATTTGACAATGAGGAGAGCTGAACATTCACAGAGTTTTTGAAGTCAGGATGCTGAGGTACATGAGAGACAGGGAATAGTGTAAAAAGAAAAGTGCTGAGATTGATTATCATATGCCAGGTTACTGTCACATTTTGTGGATGGGACTAAGCCAGTAAAGGAGAATATTGTAAAAGGCAAACAAATAGGAAATTAAAAGATTGGGAGCCAAAATGAATGGAGAGGAGTCTTATCTCAAAGGAGCAATAGATTAGAAATAAACTGCTTTAGAACTGCAATTGTATCTGTAGCGTTGGTGAGGGATTGGCACTGAGGGAAACCTATAAAAGGAAAGTTCAGCTGCAAAGCATTTGGAATAGCAGCAGAACCCTTTGAGTAGTTGAAATATGTATTTGTTCTGTTGCCCTTATCTGTCATTTATTTTTCTATAGAAATCAATAGTTTTGTATGCAATTCCAACTGCAGTACTTAATCTGATTTCTTTTGGTCATAACATTAGTCAAATTGCAGTAAAAAATCTAGCAGATGTCTGGTGGGACATTTGGAACACACCAAAGGAAAAGTAGGTGTCTCTCACATTGCTTACCTAATGTTTGCACTTGTGTTACATTTCACCAAGTGTCTAATGCCATTCAGAACCGCACATGGCATTTCTCTTCCTTTTGATAGAGGAAGCAAAAGATTGGTGACCATTGTTCACTGGAGGTGTTACACCTCTGAAGATGCTGTGAAATGCTTTCTTATCAATTTTCTAGTGCTACCAGTCCTTATCAACTGAGTGGTGCTGTTCAAGGCCAGTCACTTAAATGAATATAAACTGTGCAGTTAATGGATCTACTGCAACTCAGGATGCAGCATGCTAATGGTCCTGTCAGAGGAACAGCAGTGCCCAGGGAAGTTCATGGGATCAGCCGTTCCTGACTGCATGCATGATGTAAAAACCATGACTCCAGGAGCTAACAATGCTTGAGCCATCAGTATTTGTTGAGCCCTGAAAAAAAAAGAAAAAAATTTAAAATGTTCAGATTCTCTGAATCTTGTTAATTTTCAGAATGACAAGGTCCTAGATGTCTGAACTTCCACTGACCTGACTATATTTTCAATCAGACCATAAATGGGTCTCTAATAAAGTTTTTGGATCAAAAATCTGACAAAGGAGATGCATTATTTTCAGTATGTGATGTCACAGAAAAAGTTGTTACTCTCCTGTATGATCTCAGTGAGAGAGAACTGCTGAAAACTATTTTATTTGGTGCTGCAGCCTGCTAAAAAAGGATAAATCATTAAATACACACCATAAGTCAATTCTCCCTCACAAATTGACAAATTTATATCTGTCTTTAACATGGGAGCCATTACATGGGATATCAATTACTTCAAAAGTCATCTTTCACATTTGTTGGGCTTACCTTGTTAGAGATATGTGAAGGTATTCTGTGTTCTGCACCAAAACCTGAGGGAATACCTACAGTTACCTTTTGGGGCTCCCTTCCCTAAATTATAAACCAAGCCCTAATCACAAATGAATCATCTCATGCAGCAAACACATTTTGATATAAATCTTGAGTATAATTTACATTGAAAAAGAATGGATCAATATTTGAGTTTCATCAATTTGAATCCAATTCCCTCAAACATGAAGTTTTTTAGAACATCAAAACAAGTAAAGAACACACTCAAGCTCAAAACAGTTTTGTTGGAGGAAGAGTTGAAAAAAAAATTAAATGTAAGTTTTGGGTTGACATAATCCAGGTTAAATCTGAAAAAGAAAAATACTTACTTTTGTAAAACGAAAGGCTATTTTATCACTCAGAGAATGTCACATCAATTGTAAAGCCATCAGCCTCAAGGCTTGTTGGTGATTGCTTCATATTTACTGTTAGTCCAGCAATGGAGATGGTACTTTTACAGTCTTTGGACAGACTAGTGAGTGTGACATTTAAAGTGTTGATTTTTGCAGCACTTATGTTAATTGTTGTAATTTTCCTGATGAACCACCATTCTGGTTCCCTGATGCAGCCAAGATAGTTTTACATTTTCTATGCAGGCCTCTTTGCCATTTGGTCTGTGTAGTGTCAGCTTCGAGTGCTACTGAAAGCAGACAAAATTGCAAGCAAATTGCATCAGATTGCCAACATTGTGAAAAGGTAAATTGCTTGCAAATCTATTTAAACCACTGCCCTATTTTCATCAGCTTCAGTACTTGGTATTCATGATTGCTTAATTGGCGACCTTTCCTATTGTGTAGTGCTTTATGGTGTAATGGAAAGCGATCTTTACCAAACCAATTACCCTTTTTTTCTCAGCACTACATTATTGCTGTGATTGCAACTGCCAGTCCTTTGTAAATGAACTTTCTGATTTCAATGATGTTTTTAAAATGTAAGATAGAAAAAAGTGGCATTCATATTGTGTGATGTTCTATTTTGAAGCCTTTTTGTAGTCACCATTGTCTGGGAAAATGGACTGAAGGGTTACACAGTACCTACAAATATCCATGTAACTATTATTAATATTATCATAATGTCTCCCTTTGTACAGCAGCTCAATTAGGAAAGGATAGGAGAAATATTTTGTCACCCTGTCAAGTGCACAGGAAGTGCTTTTGATGCCTCTTTTTTGACACATACATTATCTTCACTAATAATATGAGATTCCTTTTTAAGACATGGAAATATATATACAAAATCTTAGCTTCTATGATAATTCAAATCACCATAACTTTACAAAATGCATTTTTGAAGAGTCTTAGCTTTTTTTTTACAGACATTTAGGCATAAAATATTTTGAAATACTGTGGGCAGTATAAATAAAGGTAAATGTTACCGCTTCCTTCCACTAGAACAGGGATTGCAGTTATTTGTCTAGTAAATACAGACATAGTGAAAGAACATAATTCACTAGGTGCATATTATCTAGTTTGGTTTTGGTTTCAGCAATAATAGGATGCAAATGTTTGAACGTGTTCCTGTACTGACAATAAAATTGAATTCTATAAAAATGACCATTCTCACTTATTTTTATAATACAGGATAAAAAAAATACAGAATTCCAAGAGCTTACTTTGTGTATTTATTTATGTGATTTAGGAAATTATATCGTTACTCATAAGTGGCGACACGGAAAGGGCTCTACAAGTAATTTAGTCATTCCCTAATATGGTACTGTAAGTGCAAATGGATGCATCATTCTACCCCCTACAGTTAAGAGTTCTGCTGCAATGACAAAAAATTGAAAGGATTTATTTTACTCTTTGTTCTTTACTCTTTTGCCAATTAAAAAAAAAAATCTTCTGGTCAAGGTTTCTGATGATTTCAGTATTTTCGTTGTGGCACAATGATTTATTTACAGCTCTGCTCTTCAGTAAAGCAAGTGTTTCCCCAGTTGTACAGTCTTTTTTTATTTGTAAGAGAAAAACATCACCGAAATCTACTGTATGGCAGTGTTATTCAATTTCAAAACAGAGAAAAAACTTTATTTTCTGTAATTTAGAAAATGGCAGAAATCACTTACACATTTCAGTTTTATACCCATAGCATGTAAACCAGCGTGAAGTACAATTGATCTCTATGTGTATGCCATTGCATGTATAAACACAATGTGTGTGCACATGCACAGATCTTCTCCCAGCTCTAATTTAGGTTTAATTTAAGATCTAATTTAAGCTCTAATCTAAGTTTTTGTGGGAAGAGAGAAAGGAAGGTATCCATACGTCTGCCTTTGCTGGAGGGTAAGAACATAGCAGTGCAAATTACCCCAATATAAAATTAAGGGTATTTTTAATCAGGAAAACTTAGGTGGGGGAAATGACTGAAAGAGAGAAATCCAGGAATAAAAATATTTGGAACTTCTTCCCATATATGTGTTTATAGAACACACAAATTGTCAAGTGCAGCTTGTTATCCCTCAATTTACTCTGTGAGCGCCGTAGGGGCACCCTGAGTGCCAATAGCAAGGATGATGGCTTCACCTCAGAATGGAGTTCTGTTCTTCAGAAAGCAGCTCCATGATGTGGCAGCAGTGAATAAGTGGACATTCAAACCTGGTATTACTGATGCACAGAAGCAAATCAGCAGCTGAAGAAAGCTGGCACTGATGGAGCCCAAAGGTGAGGAGGGACTTTTAACTTGGCACAGTGAGAGCAGTGTAGCTGCAAAGGGAGGTCATGGCTTTGTGATGGGGCAGTGCAGGTTCACTAAAGCAGCAAAATAACAGAAGTGGTAGCTAATTCAGTGGGAAGCACAGTGAGGAATGTGTTGAAGGGCTTTGAGAGTTATAATGGCCATATAAAAAGTGACAGAAAATCCAAGGGGCTTGCTGTAGACATTTTGCATTGATGGTGAAACGTGATCTGTGTGGCCAAAAATGTTTCATGACGCAAAATGAACTCTGTGTCCATATTGTAAAATGGAAAATTCCAGATAGTGTAAAGTAGATGAACAGAAACAAGGAAGTACTGTGTAATCTTTTCTACAGTTCCCTGTTAGTTTTTGTTGAAAGTGTTCTTTAAGGCTTAGTTGTTGCATTGATTTCAGTGTTGACTCTTTGAGTTCAGTGCTATAAATGGGATAATGTCACAAGTTATTATTGTGATCTGTGACCACACTCTTGTCCTGAATAAAATTTTATATTAGTACATTCATTGCTGAACTACCAGGAACCACTGCCCCACTGCACTGGTATGTTGCATATGTTGTCAGTAAGATTTTGAATCCTATGGGCAAATAATTCTGATTACATAGTCTCCTTTATTGTGCATGAATTTAATAAAATAATTGTAAAATTAGGGGACAGAATTTTGCTGCTGGTTTGAAAGTTACAGAAATCCATGAGGCTTGCAAAGTAAAAGCTTATAAATGCATTCAGAGAGGAATACATTTTTTGGTGGAAAGTCATTAAGCCTTGATGAGCTTATAAATGAAGACTTGACGAAAGCCATCCATTTTTCAAGCACCTGTGTACGTGCACATATGTATACAATATGTATGTCCCGTTTTTCAGGTTTCCTGACAATGAGCAGAAATTTGGCAGCATGGGCTCTGTGATGAATGTTTCTAAGCTGACTTTAGCAGAAACTGGCCTGGAAATGTCCCTGTCCTTGGTCATTCACCACTCAAAAAGGTAAATGGGCACGTCATTGAAGTTTGAACTGTGTGTGGGTGACAAGAGTCGAACAACAATTTGTATTCAGAATTTCTCTTGTGTCTAAGTAATGTTATTAGAAAAAATTCTTCATTGTGAAGGCAGTGAGGCACTGGAACAGGTTGCCCAGAGAAGCTGTGGATGCCCCATCCCTGGAAGTGTTCAAGACCAGGCTGGATGGAACTCTGAGCAACCTGTCCTAGTGAAATATGTCCCTGCCTCTGGTGGGGGCAGGTTGGAGCTACCTGGTCTCTAAGGTCCCTTCCAACCCAAGCCAATGCTATGAATCTATGATTATTGTATTCAGAGTAAGATTGTACCCCAAGGTGGCAGAGAGTATCTGTATGCTATGTTTTATAAATAAATATGAGGGATTTTTACATGGGTATACGTTTACCAGTTGTGTCATGCAAATGGAAACTTCTTCTAAGTTGACACAGAGCTTGAAGGGACTTTATTTTCCTAAGGAAAGCTTGATGTTCAAAAAGACAACCACTCCATAAATTCTGTCATGCCATCAGCAACTCGGTAAAACTTTGGCTAATCAAAAATTTGAGGACTATTGGGAAGTCTATTCAGCTGCAGTTAGAGGCTGATGATAAGCATGGAGGCATTGCTTTGTATGTATGTCTCTTTAAGTTTGCAAAGGTCTTTGATATCCCTTGGAGTAAAAATTATATGTGGATATAAGATATCATTTGTACTAATTTACAATTCACATAGCAATATGTAATCTCTTCTGAACTTTATCAGTGTGACACGACAGCAAACTGTATCACAAAATTTACACATGTTTTTCTAAATGAAGAGGGTGTTTCTCTATGACAATATTTGGTTTTATTCCCTCACATTTATGCCCTAGACTAAATTATAGTATTTTGTTTGCAATTTTTTTGTCATATCATGTTAGCCTAATATACCACTAATACCATTTTAATACAGAAATTTTAGTATTCCTACTCATCGGATGATACAGTAACTTATCCCATTAGCCTGCTATGACTTCTTTTCGTGGTATCTGTTACTACTCTATAATTACATTCCTACCTTATTTTAAGTCAGATAGGTACCACTATTGCCCACTCTTCTGCATTTGAGACCCTACATAAACTCCATGTTACAAAGTTCTAGAGCTGAAGAGGTAACATTGATCTGGGTAACAATATTTAGTAGTGTATTTGCAAGAATCTGTGAGTTCAGCCTGCTATGGTGCAACAGGTATGCCTGAAAACTGAAGTTTTGTTTTCTAACTTAGATAATAGGACAAAAGAAAAATATGATTTTGTAAAGCAAACAAAAAACCAAAACAAAAGCCCCAACCAAATCTGTGCTCACACAGAGTACCTGGAGTTTCTGCAGCAAATGAAAGAGGAAACCTTTCTTGAAAGCAATATTAAAACCTCCTTTGTTTCCTTACTGTTTTTTTTTTTCCCTGTAATATACTATTCACCTATTCAAATAGATTTATAAACTTTCAAAGGAAAAGGAAAGTCAAGGAAAAATCCCTGTAGCAGTGTTGACAACTCAGTGCCTGCAGCTTCCCTGCAAGATGCTGTCTGGTGACACTCCCTTCCATGGAAGGAAGCAGGAAAATTTTACTGTCCTGGAACAGGCAACCTCTCATGCTCATTTATGACCAAACTATTGGAAGCAATTGCTTCTCACTGCTTCATTTTTTTTCTTCTTACCTTACCTAAGATAAAATTTTATTTCTTGGCTTAACTAGAGTGGTAAGAGAGTTGGTATAGTAAATAGATGAAATGGTGAACTGTGCAGCTGTCTGGACAAATCCTGTACTCAGATTCCTTGAACTGGACTATTTCCCATCCCTGTGTGCCCAGATTTGCCTCAGGTCTGCAGTAGTGTCTTAGATTCACAGTATTGGAACATCTACTCATTCTAGTTTTGCAGCTACAGCAGTGGGAGTCAAGGAAGAAAATTAAATATCTAAATATATTGTGTTTTGCTTAGAAATAGAACCAGGTATATTTTAGAAATGCTTTAGCAGTACAACGTTGTCCTTAACAGGCCATCTTGAAACTAATTCTTACTCCAGTTAACCTGTCCATATAAATGTACACCTGCCCTTTGTACAGGGACTTTTGCCCGAGCCTTTTTGGGGTCTGCCTGCTTAAAATCAGCCTGAGAGCTGATTCTACAAGATTTCCATTTAGATGTGGCTGCTTTTTTGGGGGCATCCCCTTCCATTCCATCTAGGACTCAGTTCCTGCTTGCATTCACTTGCACCATGTTCTTACTGAGACCTCACAGTTGTAATCCAAGGTCAGAAGCTGGCAGATTTTTTGCCTGCTTTCAGATTTTTAACACTGCCATATTCCTATGCATGATTTCACCCAAGTTTGGTTTTCACACCAGCTCATTTGCAACTATTTCCCAAATATTTTCTTGAGCTTCTTCCCTTGTGAGGTGTGTCTGGATGTCTTTGAACCTTTTCACTAGCTGAGGGGAAAAGATGTATCTTTGATCAAAATTAAGCAATTGGACATCCAGAGGTGCTCACTTTTGCACAGCTGGAAGACTGGAAGAAAACCTACACATCTGAGTAAGACCTGTAGTATCTAGGAAGTACATTTGGGCCCTTGGAGGCATTTTTTGAAAGCTACTTTCTGTGCTTCAGATTCTGATGTTGCTGATGGTTCTTCAGGGTCTGTGCATAAATGATGAGTGGATTATGGTTGTTAGGCAAGAAGGTTTACAAAGCATTGAGAAACTGAGAAATTAATTTTTGAATGTCTGCCTTTCTGCTTCCTGGCCATAGTACCTTCCCCTTTGCTGCAGAGTGGGTCTACAGGAACAAAGGTAGAAATTTCTCTTTGATTATGCAAACCACTGTGGTCACTCCATCAGTGTCCCCTGCCACAAGAATTTCTGTTCCTTTGAGTGATATTCTGCAATGTCATATATATTTTTTCAGTAAAGTCTTCTGACCTTATAGTGCTCTTTGAGGAGTTGCCACGGGTTTTGTCAATGCACATGTTAATCCTTTGAAAGGGGAAGTGTCACAGGAGCAGCCATGCTGGGTAAAGGCTCCTCAGCCCTTTCTGTGCTAAAAATTAGACATAGTGCTAAAATGATAAGTCTCCTGTTACATGAAAGTTTCTGTTTCAAAATGAAAAAGTGCTGTGGTTAACCTGGCATCCACTGATTCCTGAAATTCCTGGAAGTTTGCTATTATTGCTTTTATGATTCAATTTTAGTAGCACTAAATTCACTGCCTGTATTTAGGTTGTAAGTATTTTGCTCAGATTTATGAATTAAATATTCGTGCAACCCACGACAAGTGAGTGGGCAACTTTGCTGTTGCTCACAGTTTCAGAGCAGGAGGTCCAGATCAGAGCAGATCAGTCTGATGGGACACTTTCCCCTCCAAAATTTATCAGGAATTGTGTATTCCTACCATTAACACATATTAACTTTGTTATTACTAAGTGTTTAACCATAATGATTTTATTTCCTTAACCCACCTTCAGCATCTTTCTTCATAAGAGAGAGCTAAGGGTTTGTAGAGCTCTTTGTTCAGAGCTCTCAAATTATTGATGAATCTAGTAATACACTTTAATTTCTTTCTGTTGCTGTATTGTGGTTTTATAGATTGACTGTAATTTTGCCTACACATGCCCTCAGGCTGTCAGAAACTGAGCATCATTATTTCAATGAATTTACACTAAATATATCTAGATTAATTAAACTACATTTCAGCAAAGAGATTATAGGAGGTCAACAGATGAAAGTATATATTTTTTAAACATGGTGTAATTTCTTTTGGATGATCTTCCTGGCTTTTGAATTGCTAAATAGTGCACATGTTCCTTTACTTTTAGAGAAAAAAAAGTTAAGGAACAAGAATTCCTGGAATTTAATGGGAATTCTAGTGCAAATCTACATGATGTATTTAGCAAATAATCCCAGCAGCAGTGGTGATTAGTGCCCTGGTCTGAAAGGCTGGTGATTTGAGGTCTCTTCCCCCTCATCAAGTAGTTGCTGTAGGGTATGGTGAGCTCCTGGTGAGCTGTGACCTTTCCTGAAAGTACAACAGGCTTCATGGGAAACTACTCCAGTGCTTCTGTCTCTGACCTTGTGCTTTGGGGATGCTGAGATTTCTCCAGAAGGAGCAAATACTGAAATATTTTCAGAATTTTCTATATTTTGGTCTGGTTCCTGTGGTGTGTCTCGTGTGATGTGTTCTACAGCTAGTTCAGGTATATGGAAGGAAATAGGATGTGTGTGATGCTGCACTTATTGCAGCTGAGCCAGAAATCTTCATTTTTTGCAGGTGGCAGGTGAAACTCACTGGGGTATTAAGGAAAAGTTTTGATGAATAGCTGCACATTCGCTCCTCCTAAGGTCTGTGGTTGCATTTGAACTGTAAACTGAAATGACAGTCACCTGCATGGCAGAACACCCAGGAGAGCACAGCGACAGCAATGCCACCTGTTATTCATTGCAACACTAGGGAAACACACAGGGTTCTAACTGGTATGAGAAGATATGAGAAGATATGATCTGTTCCTTCCTTTACCAGTGAAGAGACCCTGACACAGATTATGTGCACATTCAAAGGTAAACACTTCCATTGTGTGCTTTACATGCTGTAACACTATTATTTCCTTCAGTACCTTACCATATTTAGCAGTATTTAAATTTTATGAAGTCTTGAATTGCATTACATCTTTGTTATTCCTTCCTTGAGCACCATCAGTTTACAAAAAAAAGGTGAGATGTATTACAGTATAAGAAATTTTAGAGGGTGCATAAAATCTTACAGTTTATTCTTGACCAAGTTATATAACATACATGATGCCTTCCCAGTAACACATTTCTTTAAATGCTAAGGGAAAAAGCTTTTTACCTTGGGAAATTAGATCAGTTTGAAAAATATACAAAAAATATTAAAGAAGGTAGAAACAATTACCAAATATTATATCTGTAAAGGGAGAAGGGTGCAGTAGTTTTTCTGGTTTACTAGTGAGTACAGCTTTAAAATTTCATGAAGAATGTAATTTGTTGCTTAGAAGGATGCCACTAGAAGTGAAAATGATTATAAATTTTACAACTAACTGTGAAAGTGAATCTTTCAGCAACAGATGAAATTTCTATGGTTTCCTTTTCTGTCTCAGGTGGCACCTATGAATCTTGGATCCAGGGTTTTAAAAGATGCTATGAGGCTGGAATCCAGTGAATACATTTCCCTCACCTGAGTCAAGCTGAAGGAGAACTGCACCACCAGAGAGCTCTGCTCCTTGTGTGTCTGCCAGGACAGACCTCTCATCACTCCTATTGCACAGACTGTAAGTTGAACAACTGGATGAATTGGTCTAGAAGGCCAAAACCAAGGTTGGGATGAATTGCCTTCCAGGGTCCAATGCTCTTCTCCACAGGTTGCTGAGAAGGTTAGTCAGGACAGGTAATTTGTAGAGCTCAAAAATTAAGCAATGAAGTGTCTGTTGACACACTAACAAATGTGGAGTAGAGTCAGAGGCAAGAACTGAGCCCTGAGAGCCAGTGGGAGACCTGTGCTCTGGACAATTTACATTATCTTTAAACAGTTCAGATTTTCTATGCTTGCATACTCAACATTGTCTGAGATTAGTTTCCTTGAACAGATTTCAGATTAGTTTGGCAGAAGCAGACATATTCTAGATTACTAGTTGTATTTGAAATTTTTAACCTCAACCCAGACTTTGTTGGCAGAGTTATTCAGTAATTATTTTTGAAATTAAAAAACAGGCCCTTGGCTTTAGTCAGAGCTTGTGGTCTCTTGGAAGACCAGGCCACTTCAGTGTCCATTTCTACAAGGTAATCTGCTGGTCCTGTCAAATGTCCATGTTAGTGTCTTTGAACACAGAAGTAAAAAAAAAAAAGATTTAATTTAGAACTTGTTCCTATCCTCATTCTGGGAGAAAATACTGATTTCTTTTCCAGCTTATGCAGAGAGCAGCCAGGTGCTCAGGTAGCATGTGACAATCCCATAAGAGAGGATAACCAGAGGCTAAAAGAGGCAGAGACAATATCAGGGAAAAAGGCACCTGCAGGGAAAATAAGTGCAATATCCCTCACAAGATGATATCTTTCTAATTTCTTAAGGGTTGGTCCCACTGTGTCAGACAATCACAAATGAAGGGAAAGGAGAAAAAGTAAAATAAATCAGTGTTCCTCATACTGGTTTTTGAAACTGCAGTAATTTACTATCATAGTACTTGAGGGCAAATTGTACTGAGGTGCCATAAATAAACCATGTAACATTTGCTTTTCTGCATGTTGTCATATTTCTGTGTATCAGAGTTTGGATTGCAAGTCAGCTATCATTTTATCTTGCTAACAATTTGGTATCAGTTTTGTTTCTTCAACCTTGTTTCAAGTCTAAAAATTACATGATTTTACTTCCACTAGCATGAAGAAAGAGGACATGGGGAAACAGCAGAATCCTCTGCCACAATGAGTATTTGTAAACCTTTGGCTACAGATGTTCTGCTTGCACAAATAAGAGCTTGTGTTTTTTTTTGCTTATTAGTTTTTAACCAAGTGAAATCTGAGCAGGACCCTTAATGAACTAGGATGTGATAAGAGAAATTCAAAGGCTTGAAACTGTAGGCTGTGACTCAGGTTTGTTCCAAGAGAGAGGAATGTTTTGTGCTTTACTATCGAGCATCCCAGTTAATACTATTCATACTAAGTATAAGTGGTTGAACCTTATGATATGCTGAACTTCCCAGAAAGCAAAGGGAACAGAGGATTCTGATATAAAATGAAAATATGTAATGTCTAAAGGGAACTGTCCTCCCCTCCACCCTGTATTTTGTCAGATGATCAAAGATGAAAAATAAAACAACAAAGATCCCCAAAATTATGCTTGTTTTGGGACATTCCCTAAACATTTTAGCTCTTGGTCCCTCAATGCTTCTTTTAGGTACTGAAATGACCAATAAATCACTGCCTGAAGGAGATGACAGACTTAAATTTAGAAAACCTGCTGATCCTCAGTCGTTCTCAGATGCGTGCTAGTTCTTTCTCAACTCTGGTATGATACTTTCCCTCAAGTGAAATGCAGCAAACATTTTGTAAAACAGATCTCTCCTTCGAGCCCAGAAGGGACTGTCTGGTCTTGAGGTCTGTAGTGCAGAAGAGACCACTCTCCCTTCTCTAGTGTAAAAAGCCAACTGGGAGGCAATCCCTAGGTGCAAGATGAATTGTAGGGTGGGAGTAAGTTACCTCAGCCAACTACTGCTTAAGCATCCCAGGCTGTGTCTTTTCTGTAATTATTGCATTTAATACAGCTAGTTACTTGCACAAAAGAGCTTCCGGATACAGCAATTTCCACAGAGGGCTGTTTGGGAGTGTAGGGGCCCATCATTTAGCTCTGATATTGTTGTCTTGTCAGAATTGATCATAGCTCTTGACGGAACACCTCTAGGTTTTTTTATGGAGTGCATCAGAGTGACATTTCACATTGTTTAAGTAGGAGTGATCTGTTAGTTTATATTTTATCTAAAACTGCAGAGCAGATGACCTCCCTCAGGGTCTAAATACATGAATCCTATGTGCATGTTATAATTAATAGTAGAGCTAGGAGAGAAATTCATAACAAGGGGCCGAAGAGCTGGGCAGAACAACTTGTCAAAAAGAAGGAAATTCCACTACAGATTAGCTTATTTTTAAGCATGTCAAGCTCTACATACAAACATGATATATTGCTTCCTTGTAATGTCTGTTTAGGCCCAGATGCTCGAGGCAGTGTCAGGGAGTGCTGTAAATTTTGTCTGAGTCAGGGCAATTCTGATTGATCTCTGAGTGTAAAATCGATAAGAAGACACTGTCATTTTCTTAAAGGATGAGCTAGAAAAGGAAAATAAATTAAGACTCCACTGAATGTCTATCTCCAGTGCTCATTAATTCAGTGTGGTCTGTACTTTGTTAATGTTATGTCCACAGCTTTAATCTTCCAGGTGCTCTTCCTGCAGATAGTCGACAGCAGCCCTTTATTATGTTATGTATATTTCATCTACACGTGGTGGAAATAAAATGTCTGCCCTCTTCTTTCCCCTAGCTCCTGATTAATCCATTTTATTATTTTTCAGAAATACATCACTTGGGTACTGATTAACTTAAAAATGGAAAGCCATTGTCTTTCTTGCATGTCCTTCATCAGAACTAACACACAGGCTGCTCATTTGTCTTGGGTTGTTATAGCAAATAACGACTACCAGGCATTTCCCCTTATGTAATATACTTCAGGAAGATTAATTTACTTCTGCTCTTTTTCTCTGCTTCTTTTTTGTCTACTAAGACTTTTTTGACATGTTTTGTACTCCTTCCCAGCTCCCACTCTCCTGCTTCCTCTATAACATTTTACAGCCTGCACCGGAGCAGCGGTGCTAAAATTGACCATTGTAGTCTTAAGTGGAAGTCACCCAGGGCTGCTGCAGGCATAGCTCTGTTCTGGGCTGCCTCACCTCGCTCTGCACTGGGGAGAACAAACTCAGGGGGGTGTCCCTTAAGAATAAAAATACATTGTCACCTTAGTCCCACAACCTTCTCATGCAGAAGAAGTCATCTTCGAGTTAATAGGTCTGCTGAGTACAGGCTACCCTCAGGAGTATAGGATAAGATGATGTTACACTGGCTACTCTCAGGAGTATAGGATAAGATGATGTTACACTGGAGTATAAAATTATTTTTATTGCTAAGCAGTCATTTCCCTTTCTACACATCTACTGGCAATGTAGAAATAGCTTCTAAACATAAGTAACAGGTCATTTTATGCTTCTGTTTCTACTTCACAAAGCTAATATCAGGGCCCAAACAACACAGTGACTATCAATGATCAAGTTAATAAAAATACATGTAAATACTTTTTGGCAAGAAAAAGAATAATTTCCATATTCTGTCCCCCAGCTATTCCTAATAACTAAAATTCTATTTATTTATAACTTCATTATAAACCTCTAGAGTACGTTGATTGGGAAAACAGAGGTAGTTAAAAAAGAAGACCTCTTGACTTCAACAAATATTTAATGCATATTCATGAAGCATCTTATTCCCATTCCTTAAAAAACAGTACAGTACATGCCAATTAATTAATTTTCAGAGAGAGGCCGTTGGTGAGACTAGACCTTGGACCATCTGTTCCTAGTTGAGCAGGCTTCACCTGAGCTAAAGGAGTGGTTTCAGTGATCTCATCAAGCAGTCCATAATATTTTATCTGAAAGTTATCCTTCAGGATTTTTTCTTGTATTCACTGAATTTTGAATTTCAAAGAAGCCCAGAAAATATTTCAAAGGTTGCATTCAGTGTATCTGGAACTGAATTTCTTCAGTTAAACTCTAAAATGCTATGTGCTTCTTCTACGTTTATCCTTGAAAAGTGCATTAGTCAACTCCTAGGTCTTCTTCTGGTTATATATAAAAAAATTTATACTTTGAGAACAGCTCCCTAGGGGTGGTAGCATTCCAGAAGAGGCAGAGCTTTTGTCCAAATCTACTGTTCTTACCACAAGGCTACAACCAGTAATATCCAAAGCAAGAAAATCACGTCCCTGGCACACACTGTCAAAATGTCTTTTGTAGTATTTAGATTAAATTGTGGATTGTATCATCCTTGTGTATTAAGGACAGAACCAGATTTGCACTTGACATGCATGGCCCAGTCCCCAGGTTCCTAGGAGGCCCTGATTCCATGATGTTAGCAGAGATCCTGACTTTGTTATATCTGAGGAAACAGGCAAAGGTGAGGTCATGGCCAAAACCCCTTCAGGGCAGGGACAGGATATACAGTATTCTGCTGCATCTTCCAAGCCACCCATCAAGGTAACCTGGATTTTTAAACAGAAAAAGCTGTAAACTTCCTCCAGACGATAACACATTAGGAGGAAAATTATGACAAACTAAATGTAGAGAGTAGCCCCAGATACAGAATTGCCTCTGGGTTAGATAAACACTGATCTGATTGTTGTCTGAATTACAAATCTGTAAACCCTCTGACAGCCAGCTATTTGCAAAGGCAATAAGCATTTGTGATAGGAAAGGATTTCATAGTGGTTATGCTGCCCAGGGACATATCTAGATCAGCTGAATTTGGGAGCAAAGTTAGAAAATCTCCATCAAAATGGAATTGCTCCAACTAAGCGTTATTGAGCGAGTGTATTTCTCAAACATTTTGAATGTGACTGAAATACAGCAATAAGTTTATAAACTGTATCATAGTAGACATTTTTATACTGTCCTTGAAAAATGCACCTATAGTTGAGTGGATGGAATGGATTTAACAGTAATATATAATATGAATACTTGTAGTAAATATATAAAGCTATGTATATAATGCACATACCAAATGACAGTACATGTATATTCCAGATTGCCTGCTCTCCAGAGCTTCTGCTATGTGTATGCTTCCAAGAGTTAGACTATTAAACCTGAGCAAATTTATTTACCCACAGCAGGTTCAGAATGTAGCATTTGATATCCTTTAACCAAGATTTTAAAACCATGCCTGTATGTAATTGAAGGACTCAGCATGAATTTTTGTGAGCTTATTTTTCTAGAGAGGATCAGGTCTAACTTTAGATCTAAATGTTTAGAGCATAAACAGAAAAAAACATCTATAGGTTTTTTATGGAGAAAAAAATCCACCACAAATAACCACACCTGTATTACAAGAAAAAACAAAATTCACCTTATTTAAATTAAACTTGTTCTGGTTTTATTATTTGAATTAGCATTCCCACTGATTTAGTGGAAGAATGCAGTAATTCCTGTTCTGTTCTTCCATCATGTGATTAAGCTAAATAAACAGTAACTCATCCAAAAGTTGACACTGAAATTCAGAATATAGCAAATAGGGTGAGAGAAATGTAAGCTTAACCAGTCTAGATTCCCTTTGGGAAGTGCAAGACGTTTACTAAAAAGTATCAAAATGATGGCTAGCTGCTTTTCAAGAAAAATTCTTGACAGAGTTAACTACATCCTTAAATACAAAAGAGATGCTTTTACAGCTATACTAAGGATTTGTTTATGAGACCCTTAACGTTTTCTTCAGTCAAACTTCCATTGACTCCATGGAAATAGAAAATCAAGTTGGGTGAAGCTAATTTAAGCACTATAAAAAGAGGTTAGATGCACAGAGCATATTGATATGGATCTGTTTATAAAGGAGTAATAATTTAAGAGACCTAAAGTGCTAAAACACAATCATGTCTATGGTTGCTCAAAGGTTTAGGATTTTTACCAGTGCAACCATGTCCTGGTGTTCTGAGCAAAATTATTTAGACAGGAATGGAACTTGATTTTGAAAATAGAGTACTAGTGTACCAATTTACAATGAGATGTTAGTAATTGATAGAATGCAACCTATTTCTTGGAGTCTTGTTTAACCATGTTTTGATTTCTGCCAAATAGATTTGGGATAGGTATCTGAAAAGGAAGATGGCTCACAAGTTGCTCTGGGATGGGGAAAAAAAGATCCAAAACAAAAGCTACAAGAAATGGATATCCAAATTATTTTAAACCAAGGCCTTGGTCTCAGTGGTAAAAACTTAAAGAGAAATAAGAAAATTAGGAATTTACATAAAAATAGTAAGGCGAGTTTAGGGAAATCTGAACTTTGACATGGTCCATTCAACTGAGTCTGTCATATTGATCAATGAGATTTATTGTTACAATTAGAAATCTGCATAGAAAGAGTTTATGTGGTTTATGGCAGTATTAATTATCTGTCTTGTTACTGTACTGAACAATCTAATATTTCTCAATCTAATTTTATACTTTGGTTATTAAATATCTGGGAATAAATTTTCAAAGCTGTGAAATTTATCCCCAGCTGTTCTCTGAACACTAGTGAAAATAAGTAAACCAATCACAACGTTTCATAATATTCAGCACATAGAAGTAAGGACTCACTACTCTTTCTGAGCAGTAATTCATTGCTTCCTACAATGAATTCATGCTTCTTACATATAAATGTCTGCCAATTTATAAAAGGCTGGGTGCTATTGAACCCAACAGGTTAGTTTCCTTTGACTTCAGTGGGGGGCAGGATTGATCTGAGAATGCAAGCAGATTGATGTTCTTTATGATTGTGCATACTGAGAAGTATTAATGAGAACATGTTTTACAGTATGTGTGCTGTGTGTGCTTCCCATCCCAAGAAACCTCAGAGCTGCTATAGGGTTGTATATCTGTGGTGTGGCTGGAACCCATATCCTTTTGGATATGAATAGCAGCAGTAAATCAATGTATGTGTTTACACTGTATCATGAATCTCCTTTTCTACTAGAATATTTGGAACAGCAGCAGGTGACTTGATTTTTGTGAATTCAAAAGCAATGCTTGCTACAATAGGAGGCATTTTCAACAGTGACTGCTATTGTGAGGGATTTGGTTTAGTGGCTTTGTGAAGGCATCATAAAATCCTTGCCACCTTTGCAGGTTTCTCTTAAACAACTTGCTTTGGTTTTAGACACTCCTTGGGAAACAGTTGAGTCCCTGGCCTCCAGCAGATTTCACCTGCAATTTGTCATTCAAATCAAGGTACCAAAAGAGAAAAAATGCTCCTCTGTAAATCAGCAGTACTAATATTTTATATATTTGAATGACTTGTTACTTCATGTGGAACCCTTTTGAGATAGCACTTTTTCTATAATATTGTCAAAATGAATTGTAGTCATGCTTCATAATACAGGTATTGAACATTCACCTCACATGAGAGGTGGAATGAGAATGACAGGCATTTTTCCATCTCTTCTGGGAATCACCAACCTTTGAAAGCACAGCTGTTGCTTCAGGTACTTCTGTCAGTTTTTAATAAAAGTGGAAAATCACTAAGAAAAAAACAACAATGAAAGAAAGTATGGAAGTTTCAGTATATAAAGAGGCTTACAAGAAGGCTGGAGAGGAAGTTTTCACGAGGGCATGGTGTGGTAGGACAAGGGGGAGTGGCCTAAAGCTGAGAGAGGGTAGGTTTAGATTAAAAATTTCTTACACTGGATGTGGTGAGGCACTGGAACAGGTTGCCCAGAGAAGTTTTGGATGCCCCATCCTTAGAGGTGTTCAAGGGCGGGCTTGATGGGGCTCTGAGCAACCTGGTCTAGTGAAAGGTGTCCCTGTCCATGGCAGAGGGATTGGAGTTAGAGGGTCTTTAAGGTCCTTTCCAACCCAAACCAGCCTCTGATTCTATGCAAATAGAAACAACTTGGTGAGGGAATAAATTCCTCTCTCAAGCATACTGCTTGAAGGGTGTCTTATGTTAAGGAGGGACTTGCAAGGTTACTTTTACTCAGGCTTTTTCCTTGTTGCCTGGACCCTTTTCCAGGCATGATTGGTTGCTGTCAGAATGCTTGTCTGAAATGTGCTTTCCAAGACATCTGATTCTTCTCTGTTCTATGAAATACATGGAAAGAGAGAGCAGCTGCACTGGTCTCCTTCAAATGCATCTTCACAATCACTTCCTGATACTCATCTGCTCTCTTGCCATCACTTAGGCACCCAACTTCAGCTGGAACCCATCAGGAGACCCTTATTAATCAACCAAGCCCAGAGAGGGTAGTTACATAATTCAGTGATTGCAAGTCCATCTATGAAATGTCAAAAAATGTACTACTGAGAGATTTCCTTGCTCTGTCCTCATTTTGTTGCTTCTGTAATTTCAGTCTTGATATCGCTGTTGGGGTCCTGAAGGATTTGTCTAGAAAAATTAGGCACTATAAAAACAAATCAAAGCCCTGCCAATGTCTTCTTTGCTCCTTGAATTCTGCTCTTCCTTGCTGACAGGAGCTCTTTTGTTCTAGGACAAGCTGCCTCCAATGGTGGCTGGAAAATTAGCTCTTATCCATCTTTCCACTCATGCACAAATCCAAAATTCTTCATCTTTAAAGCAGGACAGTAATCACAGAAGCAATCCTGCACTCCAGCTTCTTTCTCAGTCAGAGCTGCCTGTACAAGAGACCATCTAATGTGTGCCACACTGCAGAGCCATTCCATGAGTACCAGGTCCTGTTTCACCCCTGCCACAGCAATGGTCCTTTTTTACTCCAGAAGCAGGACAGCTGTGGAATTGGAACCACTTCATTTTTTGTCTGACTGTTCAAGATGTCTGCCTTTGCTGATACAGGGAAAGATTTTAGGTAGTTAAATGTCCTTGAGTATATGAAAAGGCAAGGAAATCAGAAATACATGCTTTAATATCATGAGCTAACACTAAGTATCTTTTAAAAAGCCTTTTCTACAAAGTAGCAATACAATTAAACAGAGAAAAAGTGGCATACCTGAAATATGACCAGTGACCCTTATCTCCAGTGGGATTTTTACTACATGTCCAGCTCCCACTTCACAAAAATCAGGTTCCTGCTCATCTACATCAGTGCTAAGTACATTAGGCTTTTCTTGGTATTCTTTTCTCCACAAGAAAATTTATTTCTAATTCTCCTATAGTCTAAAATTTTTTTCCCAGATTTTAGTTTTTGCTTTTATGACTAGAAAAATCACTCTTCTATGAAGAACAATTGTTATCCATTATCAAGAAGCTTCCCAGATTTATCCTGAAAGAAACCTTTTGATACTCCATTTCTTATCTTTCTCTTGATTTATTAAGGCTATATGAGAAATGTTATCAGTGTCAGGTGCTTAATTTCCAGTTGATTTCAAAGGGCATGTAGTAGTAAAAGTAAGTATTTTTGGGAAAAGGAGCATGCCTTCTGTGCCTTGTAAAGCCTTTGTAGGACCCCTCCACAATTTGGAGAAGTGAAGACTTTCATCGTAACTGAGGTACCCAGGCAAATTCACAGCAACTACAATTTTATGTTGGTGCTCAGTATGTGAGCAACCAGAGCGCTCTGGTTACTGTATTTATCATCCTGGCTCCCACAGTCCTATTACTACAGGTATGCCCTACCTCTGTGACATAAACCTGCCACATGTTCACAAAAAATAATATGAAACCTAGATCTACAATACTTTTATGTGATCCAAATCTTTTAATCAGGTCAAGGTATATAATAATTCTTGCATGTAGCTAAAACATCCCTTCACCTTTGCCTTCTGTGGTGTTGGCTGATGGATAACAGAACACTGTGAAGAAGTCTGGTAATGGTGGCCATTAAGTTAAGCCTGCTTCTTTTGACTGAAGGATTTTCTTGATAGAACAGAGAGGCCCAGAACCTACCTTATTTATATATTTTGATACATTTTTTCATTAGGAAATCATAAAAATCTAAGAAGAATAATCTCTTTAACATGCTTACAGCCTTATCCTGTGGACCATTTTTGAGCTAGTGTGCTAGCTGTGTATTCCTAGTTTTTAAAGGTATTAGAAGTCACCTCAGGCACCTTTTAGCCAGTTCAGTGACATTCCTCACAAGAAAGGAAGCTATTCTTATCCCAGATGTGATCACATTTAACTCTTGCATGACATAATAATGAAATTTGCTGCCTTTGCCATTAATTTACTTCTCTGTTTTTCCCAGGGTGTCTTCTCTGAAGTAACTGCTTATTTTTACCTTTCAGAGAAGATGGTGCTTTCAGTAAATTCATCTCAGGACTAGCTGCTGGGCATCATTCCATTACCATGATGACATTGGTATTGTACTGCCTAGAAGTATGACCACGTAGAAACTTAGCGGAGCAATGTATGTAATGAAAATGCTTCTTCCTCCCTTGGGCTCTTCAACTGAAGGTGCCTGAAGCTGTCTCATCAGTTGCAAACATCTCTAACAAATGTGGATGCATCCTTGTTAATTAATTAATTTTTTGGTAGAATTCTTGCTTCCAAGAAAAATGAGCAAGCCTGTGCCTCAAGCACTTAAAGCAACTGCAGTGTAAGGACAATTTGGGTACCTATATGAAAAAGACTTTCAGGAACCCTTGGACATTGACAGAATTCTGTAGAAGGAGATCTATATATCTTTAATTACCTCAGTGCTCATGTCTTCTCTAATCCTGTTTGTAACCCAATTATTTTTCTCCCTTTCCCAATCCAAGCAGAAATTCCTCTTCTCTCCTGTTTTGCCTTTTCCTTTTCCTTTTTTTCACCCTCACTATTTACTTTCATATCCTTGTCTCCTCAAAGAGCTCAGAAAGTATTTGACTATCAGATGGCTGCTTGGGCAGTTTCATTGCTGCAGGAAATGAATTTGAGCTGGCTGGGATTTAGGATTTGCTTCCCATGAAAGCACTCTAACCACTACAAAGCATGGCATTTGCTTGTGTCACCAGGTTGTCTTTTCCACAGAGATAACCTGGATATCAGGAGGCCAGGGGACTCTACAGCATCACTTCTTAACAAGTGTAGCCTGGCCCCTGGATCTGTAGGAAAAGTGGAATTTTTTTGCTACTTACCTGAGGCTGTGGTCTATGCAGGGTTGTGGCATTTCCTAGGTGCCTGCTTAAGAAACTGAGGCACTGAAATCTGTCTTGTGTTTTCTGCTCCTGGCACGGAGCATTTTGAAGTGAAGAATAGTCAAGAGTCACCACATGCAAGTCCATATGTGAGCCTGGCCCCAAGAGCTGGATGAAAGGCATCCTTTACCCAGCACATGAATTTTTCCTTTGCTATTTGAATGTAAGGACTGATAATAACAGTGCACCCCTTAACAAGGTTTGATATTTCCAAATGTCATCTCTTCTGGTTTCATGTGCGCTTGTTGATTGTTCTAACATCTTAATTAAAAGTGTAACTCTAATAATGAACTTATTTTTAGCCTGCTTCTCTGAGTGGTGCATTGTATCAAAGGACAGGCAATTCAGAAAGCAGTTAGCTGTGGATCAACAGTGACACAGAGCACTTGTGTAGTCGCTGGGGGTCAGTCAGTACATTTCTTTCACACTGGTGCTAGTCAATCACTTTTGTTTTCCAGATTAATTATGTGGCCTTTCGTTAAAAAATGAGGTACTCTGGTTTCTTGCCATTTTCATTTCACTTGTGTCTTTGCCTGGGTGAATTTTACACCAGGGCCTTCTGTACATTGTGCTTTTCCTCTTTTTTAGGCAAGAAAGTGGAGAGGGTTCAAATAATCTAAAAACCTAAGGGGGTGAAAGGAGCTAGTCCATACTTTCTGTATATCTATAAAGAAAGATAATATAAGCTCCTCTTGCAGAGGTGAATATTTCACTGTGCTAATGTTATTGTCTCCTTTCTCTTCATGTTCTATAGTTTCCTGTAAAAGCTGAAGCAGTGACTATATTCAACACCTGCGTCTTTAACAGCCACTGCAGTATAATTACCTTTCTTGAATATTCTATAGAATTGTCAAACAGCAATTTTCTTTTTCAAGACAAGCTTTTGAATAATGCCGTTTACATACAGAGCTTAACTTCTCTTACGTTGAAAATCTAATTATAAGTATCCAAAATTTACTGCGTGTTTGCTGTTTTATAATTCAGTCTACATAAAATTGCTAAAACACATCACCTTTAACATTTATTCTGGAGCTGAATCAGCACACTCTTTATTGGACACTTTTTCAGTCTTAAATGTAATTGATTCTGTAAAAATATTTTTTGCTTTTTCTTATCATGTTTATCTTAAATTTCCATACAGAGGTACAGAGCAAGAGGAGAGGCTGTTGATAGAGGTGCCTAATATTCTTTCACTGTTTTTTCATTCAGTGAATATTTATTTTGTGTTGGAAGAAGAATATCTCAGCATTTCAGAGAGAGAATCTAGGAAAAAAACACTCCAGCATGTTTTATTCTGTTTGGTGTATTATTCACTGGATATTTAATGCTGATGTTGATTGATTAGATCAGACTGTAGATAATTAGCCAGGAAATCTTAGAGCAAACCGTGGCTTGAATTGTGCAACGTACCATCATCCCAGTCAGGCTACTTTTGCAGTCTTTGTGATACAAACATCGATAGACAACCATCTCGACTACCTCAAGCAGCACAACTTCAGAATTCTGTTAGGAAGGTGACATTAGAATAGAAAATTAACATAACATTGTATTATTTCTTACTGGTGCGAGCTATAAATTAATGTTATGAAATGTTATGAGCGTATCTGCAAAACTACCTCTTACAAAAATTAAAGAGTATGGTTCTAATCTTCCAATTGTCACTCTGGGAATTCCTGTGTTGTCACACATTATTTTCAGCGTGTGTAAGCTACTTTTCCTTCTCAGCCGCTCTTCCGGATTTCAGTTCTCATTGCCAATTTCTGGCCAAGGTTTCTGTAAATCTTTTGTGTCCTTTTTCTAAACATGTCCTATTCTTAAAAACAGAATGCCTCAGCTATTCACTCTGCAGCTTACAGTGAAACCTTCCTCAGCTTTTCTTTTCAAATACCATAATCTATGAATGCATGTAATAAGCAAGGTGAAAAATAATTTTAAAGACTATTACACATCCTGCTGATATCAATGTAATATGAGACAATTACTCTGTTTATGGTTCTTTTTTTTTTTACTTTCTGCAGGTAAGTGTAAAAATAAACCTTTAATATTTTAGCCCTATTAGTTTCATTCCTTTTTTGTTTGGTTTGGTTTAAAGATCTTAAGTATGCCAACATCATCACAAATACTTAAGGCTTTTGAACATATCCCCTTCATGTTGCATTGTATCACGTCCAGTTTAACTCTTCACTGCCTCTTCCAGGAATGAAAAAACTCTCTGCGGGGAAGAATACAATTGTGTGAAAAATACCATGCTTCTGTTAGAACGTGAATTTCAGGTTCACTACTGGGAATAGATTACATCAAATAAATCCAATTTTACAACAACTTTCCAAAATGGTTTCTTTGAGGTGATCCATTTTGAGTAAAATGTGTATATGTGCTGGCAGTAAAAACTATATATATATGGAATCTATTTCTTAGGAGAACACTGTATTTTAAAACAAGCCCAAAACAAAGAAGTAACACTATTTTCCACAGCAACAGCTTAAATTTTTATGTGGTTTACCTCATAAGATCTTTCATGGATTAAAGAGTAAGAACAAGTTTTCTCCATTACAAAATTCTCATTTAATCCTTATCCACACTTAGTTTATCAAATTAAATTGGACAAGATTGATGCAGGGGCTTTTTAAGCCGGACATCATGTGTAAAATCGCTAGACAACAGATTTTAAAGGGTGCCCACCATGACTTGTCACATCATCTTTCCTCAGCCTCAGCTGCCCTTGCATAGTCTTATGCAGGGTCAGGATTCTTCTTGGTGTTACACTATGGACCACTGCAGAGAAACAGAGCTGCGACACAGTCTCCAGCAGAGTTACTTATTACATCCTCAGCCCCCTTCACCTGCCCCAGCCATTCAAAATAACATCACACCATAAAATATTCATGAACAGCCCAGTGCTCCGTCGAGGGCCTCGCTTCTGCAGGTGGCTGTTACATCAGTAATTGCCCGATACTTCCCTCCACAGCGTAAAATTGTTTTCATTATGTGTCATGCACACAGAGCCAAGCAAATCCCTCTTGAGTGGTTTCCCAAGGGCTGGAGGGAGGTGGTACTTAACTTAAACAGGCGCTTTTGGCTTAGATTAAAAAAAAAGAGAAAGAAAAAGCCAGTGAAAGCTCATCATTAACTCTACTTCTAACTGCAACAAAAAGCAGAAGCTCATGCAAAACTCTCATAAAGATTATCCTAAATGTCTCAGTTACTAGGAAGAGCTTTAGTGGCTTTAGCTGTTCTTATGATACTTAAAGCTGCTTCAGCCAGAGAAGAGAATAACTTTCCACCTGACTGAAGTTCCCATGGTTTGCAGTGCAAGGCGATAAGCAGGTTTCAGCAATAAACTCCTGCATTGTGAGACAATAATGCACAGTCAGGTCCCCCCATTTTGATTCAAGGGTGTCTTTTTCTTTCCCCCCTGTGGTGGACTAATCACAGCTCCACTTTGTTTAATTGCAGCAAAGAGAGAAATGTGTTTAAGAAGTCATTCTGGCCCTCTTTAAATGAATGCTCAAGTTCTTCAAAGACAACAAACAGGATGCATAATAAATAAGATTTAATTTTCAGATCAAAATAGGCAGAGTTAAAGATTTTATTGACTGATGTGTGAGAGAGAGATGCTTCTGAAAAGGGGGAGGAAAAAAAAAGGAAGCAACAAGTGGGATTAAAGTCTTGGGTTTTATGCAGCACAAGCTGGTTTTGCATGGTGGGAGGATCAGTACAGGAATAAAATCTTTCCAGAATTAGTGATCGGTAGCCTGCCGGGCACTTTGCTTCTGATAAAAATGCTTGTAAAACTATGTCAGCCCCTTGATAATTGACACAGATGCACCCACTATGGTTTTCAAACTAAGACCTAGAAAACCTTGGGCGCGATGTATTGTAAGTTATGGCTCGGGGTCATGAACTCCAGAGTGGTTGTTGTGGGGGGAGAGGGTGGGACAGAAAAGTGTTTATCAATCAAAAGTTTTCTTTCTGACTCTGACATGACTAAGCTACAGCCCAAGTGATTGGGAGAGAAAACCTCTTAATTCATTATTTTTAAAACTATGTTTTTCTTTTTCTGTTGTCCTTCTACTCTGAGATTATGATCACTCCTTAAAGGCAAGCATACATATACTGGTGGAAATTAAGTAGAATCATGACAAATTTCTCCAGCCCTCTTCTTTTTGGAAAAAAAATAAAATTAAAAAATCAAGATTTCTTGAGTATGCTCTGTGAAACATAGAGTGAAGCCATTTAAAATTTGCTTCAAGATACTTACTAAGGTCTCCTATAGGAAGGATAACACACTACCTAATTTGATATATGCCAGTTAATAGTTATATCATCTATCTATACTCCACATTTTGTGGAATTAGTATTCCAGGCTGATTTTGAACTCTGTGAGAAGACAAGCAGATATATTTTTCCTTAACTTCTAGTGGTAAACTACTGTGGCCATGATTTGGTGCTCTTTCATTGCTAAAATTCACAGTTGCTGGTGACCATGAGCTGTGAGGTCTTGTAATTTTGAGCAGGAACTCGATGTGCATGAAATGACCATCAGGAGCATCTGCTGTGGGCTTTTTTCCCCCCTGTGTTAAATCGGATATGTGAGGTTATCTGGGATACTGAAAAGCTATACTCAGAAAGTATTTTTTTTTTTATAATGAATGATGGAGTTCTTTTTGCTTCTGGCAACTATAGGCCTTTTCTGAATACAGCAAATGACTGTTTCAAAATGAAAACCACTATGTGTTTGAATGTAGTATTATGCCTAGTTGCTTTTTGAGTGAAAGGCGGCTTTAAAAAGTTAGGTATATCATTGCCAAAAAGGGCTACATAGTATTGTCAGCATTTTGAGAAGGAATAGGTCCTTTTTTTCCTGAAACTCCATTCTGGACAGCTGTTAGTGACTTACCAAACTTTTCATATGGATATGTATGTTAATGACAGGCAATGAACTGGAGATGAAGAGACCCAAACACAGACCGATCTCTTCAGTGCACATCAAAAGCCTTTACAAAAGGAGCAGTAAAAGAGGCAGTGATGGTGGAGCCTTCACTTTTGTACACTGAATTAGTTCTGCAAGCAATGAAACTGATCTTTTCTCCTTGCCAGAAAAGTCTGGTGATTTTTGTGAGTGCTCATTAGCACAAGAGGCATTTGTGAAGATAATTGACTGACGCTGATACTGCTGGCTGTCACAACAGTGCCAGCAGTGTATGTGCGTTTTTAATAGTTGTATTTTTCCCCCTTTCTTAGATATAATGCTTTCTGAAAGATACTGGCTCTCTAAAGCCCTACGAGCCCATGCAAAGCAGGGAGTTTAAAGAACTCCTGCTCAGGGAATCTTTCTGCCTGCCCTACTATCTCTCTGCTTGCAGGGCACACAGGATGGGTGAAGGGGGCTGTGGGGGCAGAGATGATATGAATGTGGCCAGCTAAGGGTCCCACAGCCTTCCCATATAGGGAAATATTTGAGCCTCACCTTATAGGAAAGTGTTGCTGCCCAAAATAATGGCAGAAACATTAAACAAGCCAGATTCACGATCAGGAGGAAACAACCCATGCAATGTGGGACTTTAGGCAGACAAAGAGATCCATGGGGGAAAAGCAGGTTGGTTGTTTGAGTCAGAGCACAGAACCCAGCCATACCCATGCACGATCTGCGTGCTGAAAAACACACGTCTGGTGTACCTCAGACACGTTCCAGAAATCTCCACTTTCAGAACTGTTCACAGCCTGAGACTCTCTTTAACAGAGGTTTATCAGCAGAGGTAAATTGGTGTATGACTGCTAACATCTCTCAGCTCCAGCAGTACAGCTTCGTGGCATTAAGACAGTGTAAACAGAAACTGAATTTGGCCTGTTACTTCGTGTGTGTTCAGAATGAATTATGATCAGCAGTGCAAGCACATATTTTTATTTGGTGTTCCTGATGACTAAAATAAAAAACCCAAACAAAAACCAATCAAACAAACGACAACCAAACAAGCAACAAAACAAAACAACCAAAACCCAAGAAAAAAAAAAGTAAAAAAAAATTAATTATTTTTCTGGCCTGGTAATTCAGTTACTAGACAGTTTAGAAGTGATGAAATTAACCCAGGGAAGTGGTGTTTTCAGACCCTGAAGTATTTTGAAAGAAGCATTTGAATTTTCCAAACCAGCCTCGTTAAGCATTTTGAATATATAAACTTCATGGTCTTTGTTTTGAAATATTAGCTACTTTAATAGTTTAAATCCCAATGTCCCCAAATGAAAAGTCAAAATCAAAGTAAAATTCTTTGGATTTCTTAACCCAGAGCATTGCATCCCAATGCACTATAATTCTTTATAACATATTTTGAACATTTGAAAATTTGGGCCTTTCAGATTACGATGGGAAACTTGTTTGAAGTCCAAAATTCTCACAGGACAGAACAATTGCTGTCCACAATTAGAAATAGCTCCCAGTAGTTTATTGACGTCAGAAGAAACTGAAAACAAAAAGATAGTTACTGGAAGTGCATTACTTTTAGTATATAACTCTGTGTTAATGCTTAGCACAAAACAGAAAATTTAAGATCTGATTTATGAGAAAATTAAGTCCCTTCTTTTTCATCTTGAATTTCCACTTAATTTGATTTTCTAAATACATTTCACTTGAATATTTCACTAGAACACAAAACCTGGATATTCTGAAGTAGAAATTTGAAGAGTAAAGCAGGTGACCAAAAAGTTTTTAAGAAGGAATTTCAACTGTGAGTTCATGACCTGAAAAAACTGTTGCATAATACTGCCATCATTTTAGCAAGTAAGATTATGCTACGAAAGACTGTAATCTATATATTCATTAAAGTCTATCAAGAACATGAGAGTGTGTGTTTGTGTGTGTGTGTGTGTGTTTGGAGTACCCTCTGTGGTTTTTCATATGGTTTTATTGACACATTGGGGAAGGCTCTATTGCTCATGAGTAGAAAAAACTATGTAGTTCCCTTTTAGATAGCATCTAATGTGCCTGCATCTCTTAATCTGTGGTGCAAAACAGAATTGTTTATTGACATTAGCATTATGATGGATGTTTAAGGCATCTCTGAGGTCATTTAGTCTCTAGGTATGACTTTAGAGCTCAGAAATGAAACTTAAAAATTGTTTTAAGTCTATTTCAAACCTTCCCTAAGGAGTGTGAGCTACTTATTTCATAGTGAGCAATGGTAAAAACTGCAATTTTATCTCCAGACCTTCTCCAAGTGGGAGATGCTTATTGTGTGGGGAGATTTCTTATTGTGCTGTTTGAAAACATCTGACTGTAAACCTATGTTAGTACCAGCTACTGATTCACAAATATCCAGCACATTATTATTAGTCTCCTGAGGATGGCAGGTTGTGAAAAGAGTTGCATGCATGGATTTGAAAGATGGCTTTCTAAAAGTGACAAATGGCAAAAAGTATACAGAGATTTTAGGTAAGATTGTTAAGGATGAGGGTGTCAGAGCAGCAGTTTGAAATCCATAGTAAATTCAAATGACATTTCTATAGATGTTATGTGGGTATTTCCTTTTACGGAGAGATTTAAATATTATTTTTGGTTATTTTTTAGAAGCATTTTAAAAGAAATAACAGTTGCAACAAGCTAGCACAAAGCACATCCACATTCTCTGAACTGATGAAATAGATGAGGCTTGAATTTCTATTCAAGAGATGAGGTTACTAATGTGTGTCACAACTAGAAATTTTATCCATGATATTAGCTTAGTGTTTAGAAAATATTTTGTTGTAAATTTCAATGATATTTTATATCACCAAGCAATACTCTGGGTACAAAACTTCCCAGATCTGGGCACTAGTCAAAGGATACTTTACAGGAGTTGTGTGTTGCTAGAACTTCTTACTTAAAACACAGATACCAGGCCAGTAGTCTGTGAAAAACAGCCTTCTGCCTTTTGCCTTTTCTACTTACTATGTTTAAACATGCAAAAGACAAATGAAATAGAATTCTAATAGAAAGCAGCATGGGAAAAATTTGGTTTCCATGCAATTCTTTTTAAGCATTTTAAGCAGTCTTTCTATTTTCTTCAGCATCAAGTGACATTTAATATCATCTTTCTAAGCCTCATGACTGAAAATCCATTAACAACCTCTATTAAAATAAAAAAGGCACAGAAACACAGTTTTGGTTCAGGTTTCTCCTGAAAATTTGACATGTCAGCATTTCATAAAACGTTATTTTTTTGAATTGTTATATTTAAGGAAATGCTATGCTCCAAATAGCAGCCAGTAAAACAGAGCTGGGGAAGGGATGGCAGGATTTGTAAGAAGTCAGTCAGCCAATTCAATAACTACAGGAATACCCCCGTTGAAAAAGTAGCCAAGGCTTCCCTCCTCTTTCTGTTTCTGTTTGAGGAATCACAGTCGGAGAGTTTGCTAACACTGTAATTACAACTTCCAGAAGTGACCAACCTTTCCACACCTCCTCCTAACATGTGCATACTCCCACCTCAACAACCCAGCCAGAAGTTAGGCAGACTTTAATTTTCATGACTCCTCCCTCACTTCTAGCCCGTGCATTGATCATCCTAAGCTGTCATTGTTCTGGTGGCAGCACATACCACTGGAATTTTATTTGCCTGTGGACAGATTATGCAAATTATGCTTTCTTCAACATGTTAGCTTCCAATATCCATTGATGATCGTGGCATAACTTCTAAGGAAAGATCTCACCCATCCCATGACCATGCTGTACTGCAGCACACAGTTGGGAATATACCCACCACCCAAACCATTTATTCGAAGTATACCCAAGTGACTCTTGTTCTTCTGAGCAGTGAGCTGGACAGTCACCCTTTCCCTTCCTTCCTCCCTTGCTGCAGAGCAGTGGCAGTAACCTGGGCTGTAATCCAAACACTTTGCAGGCATGAGGTAAAATACAAGGGGGAGGCAGCTGCAGGCAGACCTCAGAAGGGTGAAGAGTCAGGTAGCAAATAGCTGGGCGCTCACCTGCTGCAAAGTGACAACCTCCCGTGCAAAGAGCTGAATTTTGGAGTACAGAAGGAAATAAAAATCAAAGCCTAAACCTCTGAGGCATGCAGCCATTTGGATCTGGAATTATGTCGTTGGGGAAACTCATACCTCAGAGCTGGAATTCCAAGGTAATTGCAGATTGATATGTGTTAACTCGCACATTAGCCTGAAAAAGAAAGAACATGCAAAAAGTAAGTCTAAGATTCTGACACAGTGATTTCCCTCAGGTTGTTCCATAATTGCATTCCAGATTATATAATTTTCAACAAATATATTTGATAAAATATTGGTAAGTAATTTCAAAGGGATGCCTTTATTATATTATTTGAATAATTTACCAAAGCAGTATTTTGTGCTATTTGCAGCACGTGGAGTGAAGGTGAAGAGAACATGTGGCACTATTAGGTAGTATCATTACCTTACTGAGTACTTCTAGAGTAATATTCCTCCCTTTTAGGGAGGTGACACATTAGTATTGAGGACCTGGAAGAGGGACACTTGTTCTGCAAGTGAAGCCTTCTGAGACAAATTCCCTGTGTGAGATACTATAGCCACAGGTGGAACAAAAGGTCCATCACAATTTTGAGAATACTGATGAAATGAACTCCAGCTTCTTGGACAGGAAGCTAATTTCATGATAAAATGTCCATTATGAGAATGAAAACACTAGTTGTATCTTTGCAAATACGGGGTGGCAGCTTTATTTCAGGTTTACTCTTAATGGGTCAGCTCAAGACAGTTACTTGACAGTCAGAATCCCCAATACTAGAAAGTACAGTCCATTATTTTCTTTCAAACAGTGTTACAGAATCCTCTGGTCTTCTTTTTATGTTCTACATGGAGACAGCTCTGGCCCATCTGAGACATGATCCATATTACAAATGACATTTGCCCTTAAAGAGAAATCTCAGGGGTCAACAAGACAGCCTATTTAACCAAGAGGAGATACAGGACATACATTAGATATTGAAAAGCCATGGGAGAAGTTGATGAAGGAAGATTATAGACACATAGTTGGCATCTGAGTGTGGCCTAGTCCAGGAACTTAGTTTATTTTAAACAACATGAAAAATTTCTCATATGGCACCAAAGCATCCTCTGAAGTTCTGTCATATAAACATAGACACTGTCTCACTCCACTTAAAGAATGAATATTATAAGAACAAAGTGTGAACAGGAATAAGCACAACTAGATGACTGCTCATGTAGGATTGGTTCTCTGTTACATTCTGGCATGTCTTGGTGAAAGCTGGTTTTGGAGTCCTGTAACTACCACCAAATCTCCCTAACGTGCAACACATTCTGCATTTTTGCTATTTTCAAAATTAGCCAAGAGGCCTGTGTTTGTTTCAATGAATGTCTTTCTTTGCATGAAATATTTCACAAATACCATTTATTTCTATGTGCTTGATTCTTTGCAGGGTTTCAAGACTATGATTTAATATCTTAGATTGTCTAAACAAAGCCCTACTTAAAATTTGCTCAGGTTTGCTTAGAAACCCAGAAACCCTGTAATTATAGGGAGAATTTGAAGGAGAAAGCAGTTTCATTAACACCAGAAACTACTGTTTATGCCCGTGAACTGTGTAAAACTGCAGTTTCAGAAATCCTGCTGAAATAATCCTTCAGTGTACCCAGTAAGCCAAAATAGTAAAGAAGCAGTACTTCCATGTGACCTCAGGGACTGGACCCATTGCTTTTTCATGTGATTTTGTGCAACCCCACATTACTTGATTTGCAATGCCTGAAGTACAGCTGAGGCAGCACACCCTCCTCATTGCTGTCCTCTCTCTCCAGGAGAGGGCCAGGGATGTCAGAGCTCCTGCTGGTGCCATGAGGTGTCAGTGGGGGATCAACCTGTAGATGCAGGGCTGTGCATGGCCTTCAGTTTGTATTTGTCTAACCCATGGTTTTCCTTCTATTAAGGATGTAAACTTACCTATCTAACTACAAATGCACCCTCTTTGGCACTGGCCTTTCTTCTTGCCAAGTACAGTAATTAGGGATATGCTTTCTCTACTGTGCTGTGTGGGGTTTTTACAGTGCCTTTGAAGGGTGCCAAATTGACACTCATGGGGCTTCAGGTCCTCTCTTTACCCACAGAGCCATTTCAGCCATTTGGGTTCTGAGCAAGCATTATTTGCACATATTTAACTTCAATGAGGCCAGTATCCGTGCATGGAAGCTAATGTTGGGGAGAAACAATGAGCTGAATTCTCTACTGTTTGTTTATTTGTGTTTGTGTTCATATTGAAGATGAGGAAAGTGCAACTTCATTAAATTAAATTAAATTTTATAACAATCAAATGATTTAGGTAATAAAGGGGGGCAAAGAAAGAAAATGTTCCATTTTAATAGCTATAACCTGTAAGCAGTGCTTTATCTTGCTGCTGCTGTTGTAAGGACCAGTAATTGCAGCCGTCTAGACACAGGAACAGATGCAAAGTAGAGCTTTATTATATCAGACATTTGCCCTACTACGATACAGTCTAATTGCCCAGAAAATATATTTCTACATGAATTATTTCTAATTTGATTTGAACTAGACCAACTGTTGTATTTTGCTGAACTTTATCAGGTGATAAAATGGAGCACTACGTTTTCAAAACGGTTTCTCTTATCAATCTTTTTAGAGAAAAAGATGAATTAATTGAAACTTAAAATGGCATGTGGTTCTCTACCAAATAAAAGAGTTTTCTTTCTTGATGATTACATTTTTGTGATTTCATTCACCTATGTGGTACAAAAAGAAAAGCAACATTAATGCTAATTTGTGATTTAGGATGTTATGTCTACTAGTGTTGCATAAAAATATTTTAAAGTGCAAGTTTTAAGTCTGATCAGTGATGATGCCATTGTGAGAGATGTAAGGACTTCAGTTTATGTGAACATTTTGATAACTTAAAACAAATGGTTTTTTCCCCTCACAATTGATTTTTTTTTTTCCTTTTGAGAGTACTGGTACAAAATCCTGAAATTTTTAATAAAACCTGATAAACATTTTTTGTATTTCAAGACAGTCTGAATCATCAGTCTACTGAAAATGGATTGTCAGTGTGAAATAAAGGTAAATCTTTGGATGATCAGGCCCATGGTTTTAAAAATATTAGATTTTGTTGCTATGCATTTCTGTTCATTTTTCACTTGGTATTTGTACATTTGTCCTGTTTCTTTTCACATTTTAAGAAGAATTTAGGAAATGCAGAGGAATCTCTCCACGGCTTTTGCATAAAATGATAATAGTAAGTTGCTTCCTCCTTTTTCCCATCCCCCCAAAATAGAGCATACTACTGAAATTATTTAAATTGACTGAGCCTTTTAAGCAAGTAAACACATTTTAACTAGTTTTTTTTCCCAATCCTTCCATTCATGCCTACTATAGAAATTAGCCTTCACTCTTCCTTCACTTACACATGGATACACACACTTGCATGGACACAAGAAAAATTTCTTTTCTCCTGTCAGCATTCCTACCCAACAATAGTTAGATTAGTGGAAATGAGGGCCTCCGCAGAGAAAGGACATTCAGCCACAGAAGGCTCCCTGCAGGAACAGCTGGTAGGGGTTAATGGCTGCTGAACCTCACAGCCAGGGCCTATTCTCTATTGTGTGTTCAACTCCTGGGAAGGAGGGAGACTTGTGACAGCTTCTGGGGTGCATGGGATCAGAGGTACAGCAGCTAGGTCAGAGAGGTAGTGTTCGGGGGGAAAAGGCTAGCCGGGAATTGCAATAAAAATGAACTCTGCGGCGGGGACAGCCGAGCCTTGAAATCTGCAAAAATTGGGCGCAAATTGCCACGGGGAAACGGTAAAGGATTATTCAGTAACGTGGCTTCTAACCTTTTAACAACTGCGATATGAATTAAAAGAACAATTGGAGGGAGATGGGGGATGAATAATTCATATCTGAAAGTGGATGAAATCCAAGTCCGAGCGAAATGTGCGCCGCTAATGTATGTTATTTACGTTTGTGCTCTAAGCCCTCGGAGCGCAGCTCTCCGGATGGTGGTGCGAGCGCCGTGCCTGCCCTACCAGCATCCCAGCCAGGACCGAGCGCCCAGCACGCCTGAGTTTAAATAGAGAGTGATTAATAAGTGCACAGCTCCCCTCAAGGTAGGTGTGTTTGCCACACCACCACAGCTGGCGTGAGGCAGGAGCCCTCCTCAGAGGCACTGGCGGGGGATGTGCTGCAAGGTCAGGTGTGGTTTGGGACTGGGCTCCTCTGCTGCCTGCCCGTGCCCGGCACACACCAGGGAAAAAATTCCAACTGTCAGCAAGGTTGGGAAGAAACGCCTTGATGGGCTGAAACAATCATCTCTGGGAAAGCACGGTTCTGCCAGCCCTCCCCTCCTTGCTTTGGGATGGTTTGGCATGATGCTCTGGTTTTAAAGGGACCTTAGAGGGAGCTGTATTTCCCTTCTGACAGAGGACTCCTCTCCATACAGTATCTGAAAAGTTCTAAAATTAAACAAAGTAGCATAAAATTGAAAAAAAAAAATTAGATTGACCAATTATGTTTGGAAACCTCCTCTCCTTTCACCTACTATGGCAACACTCTTCCTATTTTTTTTATGCTGCTCTTTTGGTGTGGGAATTTCTGACACTCAGTAACATTAAATATTGAGAGTTATTGGGAATGTTGTACTTGTAAGCTGTAGCTTAAGTAAAAGAATAGCAAGTTTGCTGCTAATGCAGCGCTTTTGCTCTAAATCTACTGATTCCCTGTTCTCATCATGCTTCTTGATGAGATATACAGGTCTTGGGAGACATCAGCACATATTTTACCCAGTGCAGTTTGGGTGAAAAAGTTCAGCTGTAATTATCATTCCTTAGTTTTGTTTGTTTAATCTCAAACTTTTTGAGCCATGTAAATAATTTTGCCTTATGGTTAGTTGTTTTGGGTTTGTTGTTTTTTTTTCTCTATGTGAGTTGTTTGAAGAAAAAAAAAAGAGAGAGCAAGATAAAACACTGCTGTATTGAAATCCTCACCTGCAGCAGAAGCATGAAATATACTGTCAGTGAGCTCCCAGCGAGTCCTTTGGAAGCAATACAGATGCAATACACTCATTAAAGTTCTTTTATTTGGATTGTAATGGCTCAATGGAAGTGTATGAGCCAGAGCCTGAGGGCTTTTAAGAATATTTAAGGTGCACTGAAGTGTGTCATGCCTTAGTACACCTTGACACAGCATTGCAGACCCCAGAATGAGGATTGACAAGTACAGGTAAAAACAACAACAGAGACATAACAGAACAATAACAGAAATGCCTCCCTGAAGTACTGACACTGACAGCTTGATAGAATAAGCAAAAATATCACCAAAATGACTTGCAGGCAGGAATAAATGAGGCTTCCAAGCACTCGTGAGAGAGCGCTCAGAACATTTATCCTGCTTTACACTGTGGGTTCTGAAACGCTGCGTGCGCCGTCCCCAGAGGCAGGCGGCAAAGCAGAGCACCTGCCACCACAACCCTTAGTCATGCTTTCTGCTGGGCTTGGCAGGTGTCCCTCGGAAACAAAACCCCTTCTCTGCATATTCTGCTCTGTCCTCTGCCCAAATGAAGGCCCTGAGTCTACCAACAGCTCTGTGCAGGAGCAGATTGATGAGCACCGTGTACCGAAGTGCCTTTTTGGATCCTGACTCCCAAAGGTGAAAATCCACATTAAGAGAATGTGCTCATCTTCATGCTAAAAGTTGGTGCTTGGGCTGGTGGAAACATAGGTCTGCACTGAAATATCAGTGCTCAGGACACCTGAATTGTTTGAAAACAGTGAGGACAGATGAGAAACCTGGAAAGAAAAATAGGCAAATAGGTTCACCTGGGTTAAGACTTCTGAATGCATGATTTCAGTTCATAGACAATTTCTCACACTAAGGATAAATATCCGAAAGCAAGGCTGGCTTGACATAAATACAGCTTAGGATAGCAGCTTTAGCAGGTGTTTTTCTAATATGTTGCATTCAAATTCCCATTTGTTTTAATAAATAAGAAAGTAAAAATAAGGGAGTTTGTTGACCTCTTGGCTATTCCTATTGTCAACATAAAGACGAAAGGGCTATGAAATTAAGAACTCAGGAGGGATTTATTGTGATGACAGACTCTCACACTAAGGGTTTGGTACATTTGGTAAACTCTTAATCTCCCCAAAGTGCAGCAACGGATTCCAATAATTTGTTGATACATTTTTTAAGATACAGATAAATCAGTTTTGTGACACAAATTCAAGAGAGGATGCTGTTTACAAAACCATGATGCTGTTTCTAAAGCTGCCAGTTCAAACATTATGTGTGATATGCTCTGCAGGATGTGCTCTTGAAAGGGTTAAGCTTTTCTGACTTTCAGATACAATGAAATTATGACAGGAAGAAAATTGTGCCATTTTAGCATGAAAATGCTTGTACAAATACTGTCGTTCCTTCCTTCTTACTTTCTTTATAATGCCTCAACGATAGCTAAGATGACAGACATTTGACAGGTATCTGTAAGCATACAACCCAGGCAGCTCATTAAAGTTTTTCTTTCTATGCATCAGCTTTCACAAAGGCAAAAACCCATTAGCATTGACTATTTTGCAGATTAGAAGAATTAAGGGCTTCAAACGTTGGCTTATACCAAGCAATGTCATTTGTGAAGTGATGTTTGCTTTATTATTTCCCTTTCTCTCCCTCTGAAACCAGACTGACATGACTTTAGCTCAACGTAGGGCGTAATGTGCAAACCAAAGGACTGGCTCACCGATGAAAAGAAACACATTCCCTTTTATACATGACTGGAATGGCAAAAAGGGGAGACTTTACATGTACTATTTAGGCTCATTAGAGTACTGATTATGATAGTTCTCCGGTGTAATCTTTAATCGACTTTGACACTAGATTTGCCCCGTTACAAATCCTGTCATGCAAATTAAGTCATTTGTGTTGTTTGATATGGAAAGATCTGCTATGAAATGAAAGATTAGTTCACAGATGAGGCACCAGAGACTGCTGCCCTTGTGCACTGTGCAACTGATTACAAGGATGAGAGCATCCATTTTTATACTGCTGTTAACATTTAGGAAAGAAGATTAAATTATTGTAGTTTATTTCCTTCTTCCTGCATGCAGTTATTTTAAATAAGATTTCATAATCCTTATTTTAATGGTATGCAAAACTGGCAAAGCTGGTTAAATGCAATACTACCATTTTAAAAAGGGGAACATATTTTTGGAGGTAATGTGGATGATGCATTGGGCATTTTTTTTGTATGCCCTTGAATGAGGTACTGGATTTTGTTCCCTTCTTTAATTAGTAATCAGATGGCAGAAATTTTACCACCATGTTAAAACCAGCAATGAAAAATTATTCTAAATTTTCATGTACTAAAAAGCTACCCTTTTGGCCCACAATGTATAGGATGCATTTTAATATTGCTGGTTTTATTTTCTATGGAATATTTGTAACCTTCATTAATCATATGGGCTTGATAGGAAAGGTCTACTTAAAGAATGAGGGTTCTTTCTACATAGAAACATAGCTCAAGAAGAAAATGATGCACCTAGGCCCACTAAATATACATTTAAGTAAAATTTGTATTGCTGATAAATGAGCCAGAAGTGGTTTTAGATTTTAGGATCACTCCTGCCCATGCCACTGTGATGGCTGGCACAGTACAATTCATCTGCCTGGTCTTGATTCACGTAGGCAATCCCTTCGTGGTGACAAAGAATATCAAAGTCTTTATAAGGATCATTTGTTATAAACATTTCTTCTATGCTCTTGAACCAGAGTGTTTGATCTGCTTAAGGGATTTGAGATGCTTAGTTACTTTTAACACTTCCATCTTAAAAACAATAAAATAATATTTGAGTTTTAAGCATATCACCTAATTTCTCTGAGAGGGTGGCAACCGTAGGTATCTGCATAAGTTCAGACTGATATAACCAGAATCTAAACAAACCAAAATAGATGGCAAAATATTCATCATTTTCTGTTTTCATTAAGCATTGTCAGCAGAGAAACAGCTGTGCAATATTTTTGTATGCTGCTCTAGCTTTATGGGATGGGCACACAGAATGTGCCTAACAACATGGTTGGGGATGGAACTCAAGAGGTTAGTAAGTACCAATGCTACATATTCTTTAAGGCAGTGGATTCTTAAGAACTTCCAATCAAATGCTCTCTCATGTCCTAACCATTCTTTCTACCTCTCATTTATAATCTATTTACTTTGTCCTTTTTAAAACTATGTGTTAAAAGAAATTACCATTACATTTGGCCACTGAATTTTGGCATAGCATGAATATTTCATATAGTCTGAGTGTCCCCTTATTCTTTAGATAAACATGAATGCTGCAGTTACCTGAAATTCTCTTAAATGAACATGGCACAAGCTGGAATGATCATTGGAAAGATTATTTCACTTTTGGATAACTTAAAAAGGATTGTAGTTTTTACTTCCCACTTGGTTATTCCAAGATTCTGGATCATTTATTTACAGATAATTTCTTTACAGATCAGTAGTGTTAGATATTTCTGAGTTACTGAAAAAAGCTCTAAATATTGAACAATTATTCTTAGGAATCTTAAGGAAGAATCCATATAATACAGTTTTAAAAAGTAGACAGGTGTTACAAATTTCAGACCACCAATGACTTAAATAAGCAATTGAATATTTTACTTCATCAGCAATTTAAGAATGAAATACCTGAAACCTATCAGATACATTTATATTAATATGATATGTTGAAATTCACAAGGTTCTCTCTGTCCCCTTAGTGTCAGGTGACAGTAAAAAGTAAACCACAATGATTCATTTGAAAATCCGAATTTTAGAATAATTTATTTTTTCCTCTTTCTGTCAATGAAATAATAAAATCCATACCTCATTAAAAGGCCAGGTTTTAATGTATTATCTTTTAAAAACAAGAAATCTATGTTTTAACATATAAAGTGTGATGGTAGAGCTTAAAAATGAGGATTGCCAAGCATTGCATAATTCAATTAACATCTGATAAGTGCAAACAGGGTGTACATGTGCTGAATTATTACTGTAAAATTTTTCTATTGGCATAAAATATGTTTGGACATGCTTTCATAAAGATGTATACTACAAATGTACATGCTTTCACAAAGCAATGCTTGCAATTCAAAGGCATTAGGTACCCATCAAAATATTTTAAGTGTTGGATCTGTCTCTTAGACCTGTTTGAGAGCATTGTGTTGTCTTCTATTAGCCAAAACACCACAGTACTTATAGAAAGGATTCAAAGGTGCCATACACTTCTCCCCAGGCTCATTTGCTCTCACTGCTTGATGCTTCCTGCATTACAGTAATGGGGTCCATAAAATGTAATAAGAAAAAGTGTACTTTAATTAGCCAAGGCATGCCATGAAGAAACTCTGATATAAATCACTTCTCTTTATTTGCATATATGAGTTGTGTATAGTGACAATTTATATTAAGTTTATTGAAGTGTCTTAAGGTGTTTTTATTGTATGTGTAAATACAGGCCTGGTCAGAAGAAACCTTGGGACACTAAAATATTCAACTATTGCACTGGCTGGATGGATATAAAAATTAAGGAGAAGACTGCTAGCATAAAAGAGTTTTTTAAACCCCAAGATAGAAATCAGAGTACATTAGTATAAAACATTAGTATTAAACTGTGCAGTAGTTCTCTGAGAAAAATGCTGCAACCTTTATCAATTAAGCCTATTTAAAACAGTTTGGTTTAAATGGAATTTCCAGGTAGTGGAGTAAGTTAGGTCATTTAGTAAATTTTTTTATGCCTCTGTGAGTATACATGTCAAGGACACTATTAACCCTTTGTCTGATCAGGTCTACAAAGTCTGTGTAACTCTCAGAAGATGTTTTGCTGTCTTGGTGTGAGTAAGAGCTCATATGCAAGATTTTGGCTTGACCCATTCTGTACAAGCTGCCATGCCCAATGCACCAAATGAGATCTCAGCTGCAACTCATTTAGCACTGCTGATAATGTTTGTCAGCCATCACAGAAGTATCCTGGCTGATCCATTCTGTGATTGTATCTGCATTATACTTAGTGACTCTTGCTTTCCTGAAAATGCTGGTTCCTCCTCTTAAACAGTCATTCCACCTGCACAGCAGCATCTTTCTTTAATAGGCCACAAGTGCACAGTGCACCATTGAATTTGGCCCCTTTATTCAGCCCAGCTTTCTGCATGGTTCCTGCATTATCCACATTTGTATCCTAATATGTGTCCTAAGCAATTCCATCAGCGCTCTTTATTTTGTGTCAGTGTTATAAAAGAGAAAGGCAAAAAACTTCTGTCCCATGATCCCTATCCTAAGAGTATGAACTGACCTGGAGGAACTCACTGGTAATATCCTCCCAACATGCACCTTCCCTTCTAGCACTGCTCCCTGCCATCTTCCTCCTAACCAGATCATGAAATATGCAAAGAACATTTCCCTTTGCTGGAAAGGTGGTAGCCTATAATGTAAAGTTGGCTGGTTATTCTAGTACAGCATATATATAATAAACCTGTGCTGCAATGTATCCAGTCTCCTTTTACCCTAACAGTGTAATTAAAATTTCCCCCAATTTGCACTCAAGCACGTTATACTCCCACTTCAGAGTAACGGGAGCAGATAGATCTCCATGTTCTCTTCCCCATCAAATAAAAGCTTCAAGTAGTATGATCTCTCTTGAAACCTGTCAGATTTCTTAAAAATTATTTCTTAAATGATGCTCAACTGATGGGCTCTCCTGGAATGCAAGTTACTCTAATGCTATTCCACCTTTTTCCTCTATTTCTCATCATCTCAAGCAACACAAACAGGAAACTCTTGGATTTCAGTCACAATCACAGTTGCAGTGTGAATTCTGTTCTGTGTTCTATCTCTGGTTTCATGGCCAGTTTCTAACTTGTGCTTGTGCAGAATAAAAGGCCATAAGTGTAGCCTGTTCTGCAACTGGTCTCTAAATTGTAAGGATTTTCTTATTATGTTAGACAAAGAGACATGCTGGTATAAAGAACAGAACAAGGGGAGCTCATGGTTATCTACTTGTCTTCTAAAATTTTGCCCTCTGACTCTGTAATGCAATAAGGGATCTGTGTTTTTAAGGTGCTGTGAATGTAACTGGTATAATACACTTGGAATTAGGAAAGAATTCTTGTATTTTTGCAAAACTGGCAAGAACATGTGACTATTTTCTCCATCACACAGCCTTATAAAGGCACAACAAGAGCACTTAGGTAAAGGTTAGGCAGTTTAAAACTCAGTAATTAATGGGAATGTTCTATTTGTTTCAATCACAACCACTGTCTTCTGTGGATAGGTAGACAGTAGTTCAGCTCCCAGAAAAAAAAACCACAGAGACCTGTGATTTTGCTATTCAACTATTATCTGCAGGGAATAATGGAAACATTATGTAAAAGCCTTAGGTCTGAATTTACCAATCCCTCCATCTGTTTCCCTTTCCCCTTTCTTCTCCACATTTCCATAAATAGGGAGTTTTCCACATAAGCCCTGTAACATTCCCACTGCGACCACTTCAAAAATGTTTGGTATATTAACTAGCAGAATTCCAGCCTTCTGCTTGTAACTCAGAAACTGATACATTTAGATTAACCAGAGTGAGCCTCTGACCGAAGTTTGAAGTAAAGTTTCACAGGAAGTACTCAGGAGTAAAATACTGACTCTCTAAATATTCAGCTCAGTAGGAATTCAAAACCTGCAAGGACGAAATTGCATTTACACTGACTTGACAACCCTACAGCAAATTAGTGGGAACAGATGGGAAACACAGAAAATATTCTGTATCCATCAGGCCATGTTTTCTATAACTAAAGGTCCTCCATGCATTTATGATGTAAAGAATATATCATAAAAATTATTAAGAACTCTAGCTTTGTGTACACAAACAGAAATGATAGTCTAAACAGCATGCTAATTTTTACTTAAAAGTTCAGAAAATGATGTTCCACCCCAAAGAGGGTCCTGGCAAGTAGCAGGTCTTAGATTAAAATAAAATACCAAAACACTAGATTCCCAAATATGAAGTATTTTAAAACATCTCATTTATTATTGCTAAAGATTATTATAATTACAGGCTATCAAGGTGGAAGTGTGCCATTGAATTGGCAATGACTACTTGAATGAATAAAAGACAAGAATATATTTAGCTATTGAAACATCTGTGTACAAACTCCCATTACTAGAGCTGCATGCACAAAGTACAGAAAAGTGAACCCTGTTGTATTTATACATATATATTAAAAAGCAGAAGTGGTGCAAAACTAAGAAAAATAAATAGTAAAACAGGGGATACTGAAATGCTGTGGAAAATTATGGCCAATGAGGACTTCAGAAATCACAGGCACAGTGATATTTCAGTGCTTCTGTGGTCAGTGTGAGATATTCTGCTCACTGTGGCAGAAGGCAGCCTTATTCCCAGCTGGAGCCACCTTCCACCTTCTCTTCATGTAAAGCACTGCAGGGTTTCGTGCCTCCATAGTCATCATTCACTTCAAGAGACACTTATGTGGCTTCTATGTGAGGCAATTCAAGAGGTGGCTGTTCTATGAGTTACTGAAATCACTTGATTTAAGACAAGAATTTTACACCTAAGTATAAAAGATAATAAATATATAGGGCAGAGGTGACATCTTTTATTTAGAGTTACATTTTTGTGTAAGTGAAAAAAACCCAAAAACATAGATGAGTGAGTCTTTCTCCTGGAAAATCAACAAAGGGAATCAGAGTATATTTGTTTTAGTGAAGTGGATTATCATCTAAAATGATAATCTTGACCATTTGGGAGCTGAGCTGTTGAAAAGTGGCTTCATTAAGACCGGGCCTGAAAAGTGGAATGGTTTTTTTAGGATCTGCCCCTTAAAGGAAACTATTGGGTCAGGTTCAGTTCTAGTGACTTGAATGTGAACAATACTTGCAAACTCATGGCAACCTAGATCAGACATTCCCATTTGGGCACAGTGCTGTCCATACTGGGATTGAAAGGAAGTCAGTATTCTAATGGCTTAGATAAAGGCTTGATGAAGATCAGAGGTAAATAGCCTCACAGGATTCAATAGATGTTCAAATCAACCAGTAGGCAAGGACTGTATTTAAATATTGTGCCCCATGTGCAGTAAGTTATGGGAGAGGCAGCAGGCAGAGCTGAAGGTGTTGAAAAGAGAAAGTGCATGTACAGACACAAATGTGTAAATACATGTGCTTGACACTTAAACAGAAACATAACAGTCTAAAAAGGTGAGAGATAACATAGATAAAATCTTCACGAAATATTGGAAAGGATATGATGTCTGCAGATGGCTCAAGCTAAGATTTCATATGGGACAAACACACAGTCTCTCTCATATAGTATTAAAAGCCTGAGCCTGAAATGATTTGTACACAATATTGGTGGCAAATGAATCCCTAGACTGTGAGACCCACAGCAGCCCAAATCAAAGGTATTATGTTGTATGCTGTTTAATTGTCATACAACAAGGAGCTCATCAGGTCTATTATATCTATCATATCAAGGTCTATTTTATATATTCTAGGCCATTCATTGGATGAGCTTGTCTTTTGAGTAAGAAATATTTCCTTTAAGTCTATAGTGACTTATAAATGTGTAATTCCAATGCTAGTGGTGTGCCCACTGAAACTTTAATCAGCACTCCATTTAATTATGCCACCTTGTTAAAAATGCTTTTTGCCATTCTGAAAAATTTCTGATGCCCAGTATATGGAAAATGAGTTATTTCACTTGTGATGTCAAGAAAGCAATTTATTAACAAGTATTAATTTCTTACTTGTATTTTTCTTAAGTTGTTGAGGACACTTTGCAGTGACTACTTTTTCAGTTATAATTAGGCACAGCAATTGGAATATTTTTAGTATCACACTAATTGCTCCTTAACTATGAATATGTTCACCTGTAGATAATGTTATGCTTTTCTCATATATAGAGAACAAATAGCTATGGGTAGACATGCACGTTGATACACCTAAACACTTTTTAACAGCAAATATAAACATTTTCTTTAGAAACTGTGGAATCACCTATACTATCTCTCTCTGGTATTGAAAGTAGGTAAAAGTATTGTGAAATGGTGCTAGATGACAAACTCCTTGATACCATATGGAGCAGGAGACAGGGAGCAGTGTTTGAGGGCAAGACAGCATTCACACTCTGACAAAAATTCATGTCTGGTTTACCAGCCTGCAACCAGTTCCCCTTGAGTAAGGATGAGACAGAACTTTCCTGCTGTCAGTTTTGTGTTGCCTTTTTGTCATCTCTGTCCTCATTGGAGATTTCAAGAGGTTTTTTTCTCATTATGTTTACTTAGGAGGCAATAATGCTCTTTTCAATTGCACTGAAAAGACCTCAGGAATCTTAGAACTGACAGTTACTTTTATCATTGTAGACAATTAATGAAAATATGTATTTTATGAAAAAGCATATATAATTTTCTGTAGAATTACATTTTTTGCACATTATAAGCAATACAGAAAAAATCTTTGCAAGTAACATATTTGTACAACACATGATATATATATATATATATACACCATGTAAGAGGACTTGAGAGGAGGACTTAATGAGGTAAATACCAAATACACAGAGCTGATGTGGGTGTACATTATTAAGAGAGGAGATTAATTAAAGTTTGGACAGAGAATGTATCTTTACAAGTCACTCTTTTCCTGCAAGTGCAGTGTTTTGAGAACTGCTGCTAAGTCTCCAAGGAAACCAATGCTATTTGTGACTCTGTTTAGTGGTGGAAAACTAATTTTTACCTTCTCTTCTAAGACTGACAAGTCATGACAGCTCTTAGAAGTCTGCAAATCGATTATTAGTCAAGCCTTGCTGTATTTTTAGTTACCTTTTTTGTGTACTTAGACTGAATCACTGAACTACACTACAGATCAGAGGTGGAAAAGTCAGTCATGATCTGAAAAAATGGTACAAATCCTAATTATCACAACAAAGGTTATAGCATAATAGTATTATATTTAAAAAAATGTACCTCCTGTTTAAATAATTTACTGCTATCCTGCACAAATATAAATTTGTTTATACAGATTTTCTTGCAAGGCTGCATGTAGCACTGTATACAAATGCATATCTCAAGGATGGACTGAGGACCTATCAGACTGCTGCTATCAGTCAGAATCTTACCCTCACTGCCAACCTCGAATAAACAAATATCTTTATTCTTAAATCAGATGCTGATAGCAAGAGCCAGATATTTTCTATATGCCACATAGTGGACTGCTACGTGTTTTTTCTTTTCCCATGTTTCTCTGCCAGCAAAAGGAAGATGGTGACAACTCTGACTTTGAAAGGCAGAGTTTGTTGTTTTCCCACATGACAGCAGATGTGAGGTCAGAGCACGAAATGTCTGTACCAGATGACACTAAAACTAACCCCTCTTGCCTCATCTTCACTCCAGCATCAGCTGAAGGCTGCTGTCCATGGAGTTGTACAAGGCAATTCCACACTGAGGCCTCCACAGAATATCCCCTCAGCATCTGGGGTGGGAACACATCAAGTAGTGTCTTTGTGTTCCTTAGCACAGAGTGGGCTTTTGCTCCATTGATTTGTTAGGAGATTTTTCAGAAAAGTGAAAACCTTTACCATTTTCAAGATGTAATTCAGAGATTAAAAAAAGGAAAACTTGCCATGTAGTTCAGGAGAGGCAAGGATGTGTAAGAGCAGCAACTTTGGAAGCAGCCTCTGGGTTTAACAGGAGACATGAGCATAAAGACAGAATGGTGATAGAGGATGATAGGGATTCTGATTTGGTCAGCTCTGCATGTCTGTCATAAACTGCATCAAACTGGAAGACAGATATAGGGAAGAAGAAAGTCAGAAGCTACAGGGCTATTGAGAAAAGAGTCAACATTACAAGGAATGGAGGTATTCGGGGGTAAATTTCCTTTTAACTCCCTTCTGTATAACTTGAGCACAGAAAAAAATATCTTTCTTTCTTTCTCTTTCTTTCTTTCTTTCTTTCTTTCTTTCTTTCTTTCTTTCTTTCTTTCTTTCTTTCTTTCTTTCTTTCTTTCTTTCTTTCTTTCTTTCTTTCTTTCTTTCTTTCTTTCTTTCTTTCTTTCTTTCTTTCTTTCTTTCTTTCTTTCTTTCTTTCTTCTTTCTTTCTTTCTTTCTTTCTTTCTTTCTTTCTTTCTTTCTTTCTTTCTTTCTTTCTTTCTTTCTTTCTTTCTTTCTTTCCTTCCCCTGGTCAGATATTCATAATAATATCCCATAAAAATGCAACAGTGAAACTTCACTGTTATTTATCCAATGTGCTGGTTTTTCAGTGACAATTACCTTAATTTTTTTCATAAAAGTGCTCATGTTGCATTCCAAAATCTTTAAAATCCAAATGCATTTCAGTATACTTGGGTTTCTAAGATTTGCAGCTTTCTGGTATGTATGTATGTAACTCAGTGGAGTTCTGGTGATGAAATACTGGGGATAAAATAGGATAAGGGCATATTAAATCTCCAGGGCATCAAAGAGCAATGAGAACTGCTGTCTACTCAGGGTTTAGCTCATCTTCTCTCTTCTGGATTGCTCTCCCTCACTGTTCATACCACTCCCTCAGGGAACTTTTAAAGCAGATTTTTAATCACTGAATCCAGAAGACAAACATTGCTAATTGATCTGAAAGCTGATGACAGAAATTTGGGTTGGCATGGCCTCGTCCACCAGGTTTGGAAATAATCAAATGCCAAGTGAGTTTGAGTCAGCTGTTGTGAAAGGGCCTGAGCTAGAGGGATGTGACTCCATGAGTCTCTTTGAATGTTCAGACCACAGTTATTGCAGGCCCCTGAGGACAGGCACCTTTTCTGCTGATGCCTTCTCTGGCAGCACATCTGGGTGAGCTCTTGGGAAAATCAGCCCTTGGCTGAGCTCCCAGGGATGCCTGAGTCTACCCAAGCATTGCGTTCCAAGTGGGATAGGCTGCCCTGGCCTAGCAGTACATAGGATACAAATGAAGCTGTACTGAATGATATGTATGTTGGATTTATATACATGACTGCCTAAAGACATGAAAGAAATTACATTCAAGATTTTAATAAAACCAGTGGCAAATGCTAGATTTTTCCCCGCACCATACCTTGAAATCTAGGTCTTGGCTCTGGGATGTTTATTCAATAATTTTAGTTCATATTTGTGCTGACTATCATGGAATTATCCCAGTCATAAATTCAGCTTGTTGACTTTAGTGTAAATGCTTTTGTGAATATTGTCAGTAGCACTAGATGTTCTTAATTATGCTTCAATCCACAGAGGTATTCCCATCACAAAAGATGTCCGAAAGCCTTATTAAGACATCTAGTTCTGCCTCTCTGTTTCCTCTCTGTCCTTCAATGCTGATGCAAAGCAGTGTAGGCTGCAGTGTCAGAAGAAATGCAGCAATCCAACTATTCAGTTCTTCTGTGGATGATTATGAAAAATCCACGTTAGTACCTTAGCCTTGTGACAATGAATAAGGCACAATGCAGCAGCCTTTCTGTCTCTTTTTTTATTCTTATTTATTTTTATTAAAAATATTTTTCTAGTCTTTGCTTCAACAAAATATTTTGATCACTTGAAAAAAGTAGGAATAAACAGGAAAAAAGTGAAGGTAACCTTTCTAATCTTTCTGGGAATAATGAAGTCTTGCTTCTTGATAGTCATTACTGTCCTTGAATCTGATATAACTTTCTTGGACTCCTTAGGTGATGAGGAATCTTCCAGTTTGCAAGCTGTTGGAAAGCCATTTCTGTATTCTGAATGCCTCAGCATGAATTACCCTCTGAGAGCACACATTTGGCTCCTAATGGGCCAAAATGCAGTGGTAAGAAGTTAAAAAATAAAATCAATAAAATTATGTAATGTCTCCGCTCATTAAGTTACACACACATTGGTTATTATAAAAGTTTTGTTCTCTAAATTTAAAGGTCTGAAGGAGAAAGAGAAATAAAGAAGAGTCTAATTCTTTTTCTGTTTATGTCTATTCAAATACCTTTCTGCAGTGATGGCTTTTTTTAAAACCATAATAAAAAAATTCCAAATTAATATCCTGTATTCCTTTTCAAAATAATATTCTTTGTCTTTATACCTCCCTTCTAACCCTAAGGTTTCTCATCCTTCTGATTCACTCTGACCTGACCTGAATCATTTCATGGTTATGCCTTGTAAAGTTTTTTCAGAGCACAGAGCTGCAGTCTTGCTATGTAACATGGAAGTAGATCTTGCTGGGTGTGTTTGCAAACATTGCTGCTTTGTAGATCCATAGGTACAGTTCCAGTGTGGTTAGGGAAGAATATAATTTAGAAATATTGTTTCTGCAGCCAGGTAGATCTTTTTTGTTCTGTGAATACCTTGTTTTGGAAGCTACAAGCTCCACTACTTATCCATTTATCAGGCCCTTAACCATTTATAGGGGACAGACACCTAGCTCCTTTCCCATCCTTCCCACTGTGAATCCCAGACTTCCAGTGCACTGCTTGTAAAACATCCTTGTTTTCACATGCCTGACATCCCCTTAGGTATACTAATTCCCCTCCTTCCTCCCACGTCTCAACAATCATCAACTACTGAGGCATCCAGCATACCTTTTTGTGACTATTTTCTTCCTACATTTCATTCAGATATAGCCAGAAAGATCACAAGCAGAAAGCTTGTAAAGTGATTAAACTCATTTTCTTCGTTTGCCGTGGCGCCAGCTTTCCAGGTCCTTTATGGAAACTAGCTCAGTCATGCGGCAGGTTGAGCCCGAGATTCCTGGTGCACATCATTATGCTCCCATAAATTATCTCCTATGTACCTGAGCCAGGGCTTGAAACAGACATTGAGAGGAGAGGCTTTTGTCCTTTTGCTCTTTACTTTGCTTTGCTGTCCTGCACCACTTTTCTCTTGCACATAGAATGGAGAGCAAGTTCATTTTTCAAGCAGTTGATTCTGTTTAATTCCACTGTCTTTGAAAGGTGTTCTCTAATTTTCAGCCAAAATTAACTTAAATAAAATTCGTGTAGTAGCCTAATCTCATAAAGGGAAGGAAAGAAATATTTTCTAGTTTTAATTATTAATTAAATGAATCACAGTGTATTTTAAAAGAAAATTACAGTGGCCATACAAGGTAGTATTTACTTCTGATGAGCTTCTGCCTGTGTGGGTGTACAGTTTATTAACAACTGTCAATGGAACTGATCACTGCAACAGAAAAAATTCCTTGGATAAATTTTCTATTGATATATTTAGTACTGAAGTTTTAAACTGCATTCTTTGATAAATTCGTACTGTTATCCAGCTGAAAATCTTAATTAGTTTCTTTTATAAGAATTAATAATAATATATGGTTATGTTACACAATGTGCTAAAAATTAACACAGTAGTTAGATATACATCAAGTTCTTTCAGGATTTTCTAAAAAAAAAAACCCAACACTAAAACCAACAAAACCCTGACAACTTTTCAGACCAAAACCAGAAAAAGCAGATGAAAAAAATGCAATTTTGAACACTAGGTCATTTTCACCTATTTCAGTTTTCAATTTTCCAAATACAAATTGCCCAGCTGTGAGGGAAAACAGATATTTCCCAGGAACCTTTGAGTTCGAGTCACAGTTTTGCTCCAACCTAACTTTTGGGTTATTTTGATTTCTAAACATTTTCAATCCACATTTTTTTAAAGAATGTTGAAAAAGCTTTTCTGCATAAATAAGACAAATGACCAAAGGAGAACAAAATTACTACAGTATGCTGTAATGCAGGTCACCAGCATTACTATGAGTAGGTTCAAAATTGTCCATACCATCCATGAGTAAATGGCTCTCTGTTATCCATGGAGATTAAAAATACATCAGGGTGAGCTCAGGTCCTTGGGGAGGGAGAAGTAGATGTGGCCATATACCTTCCATATGGATATGGGATCTGCTACTGGTCCTGGAAACACACTTAGAGATAGTTCAGGCCACAGCTGCTGCAGAGAAGTGAACTGGGCCAGCTGGGGGACACTGGTGAAGGATGTGCTGTTCTCACTGGCATGGGGGAGAGCAGAATACCTGATCTGAGAAACAGATTTGAACCCATAATGAATCTGGGGTCCATTTGTAAAAACAATAAATTGAGCTCAATAGTTTCATAAACTGCAAGTGCAGTAGCATGACAGCAAAGGGTTGAATCTCCTATAATGCTTTGTCAGATTTTCCTCTCAGAATTGTCAGAGTTGTTGCCTGTAGAGAAATAAGTGCCCTTTAGGACATGGTTCAAGTACAGGAGTAGTTTAGTCTGTCTTGCATCTGAGAGGACAGAGGAATTTATCAAGAAAATCACAAAGGTTTTTATGGCTGACTGAAAAATCCTAGATTTGAAGGTGGAAAGTTGATGTTTTGACTCATGCAAAAAAGAAGGAAGATGTTTCTGCTGTATTTTACAGCTGTGAGGTGAGTCTTCTTCCATATAAACCAACACTAGCTATGTATTTCTGAAAACAACGTGCCTCACTGTCATTTCAGCCTGGGATTATCCATGTGTCCTGGAGACAGGCAGACACCTGGGAGACAATTTCAGTGAGCAGAACATTCTCTAGTTGCAGGAGGTATTTATTACGCCAAATCATTGTTTCTCACTTCATTTCACATAATCATAACTTCTGTGGCACTTCCTTCTTTGACCTTCAGTATAGATCAGAGGACACAGCTGAAATCAAACACACTGTTTATGTGGGCTTGGCCCCTTCCAATTAAAGGATTTTTTTGTTTGTTTCAGATTTCCCCCACTCTTTTTTCCTTCAGTATTTCAGTATTACCATTCCTTAAGTTTCAGTAGCCAATTTAGCACTTTAGTTTTCCTGTGTAGAATACATTCCTCCTTCACAGATGTTAACAGAAAATCCTCCATGTGTGTGGAAAAGACTGCAGTAACATTCTCTCTTTTGCACAGGTGCATGGCAGATATTTTATTTCCCTTAGGCAAGAAATAAAAATAGCAGCCAAGTATTGCAATGCTCAAATTGAAAAAAAAAAAAAGAAAAATCAGTCAAAATTGGTTGCATCCTTCCTCTAAAAACAGCAAAGAAGGTTTTGTCTCTACGGATACAAAAACTAAGAGTAGTATGTTTCATTGAGATTTTTTTTTCCTTCTATCATTCACTCTTCTCATACCACTTTTGGCCTTCTGTCTCTTCCAATCATCATTATTCTTATTTTTCTGATGTAATTTCTTCTTTCCCAAATCCCAGATGATCAGCTCTGACTGCAAAGAGCTGATTTGCCTGTTTTCATATCCTGGGTAAGGGCTCGCTCCCTTTGTCTGGGGAAGATGCTTGTGATATTTTATAGCTTGTACAGGACTCAGTAATTAAAGGGAGTCTTTGGGCTTAAACCCAATACCATAGCACATATGCCCTAGACAGAAGTTATACTTCATTCCCACTGTGCAGTAAAATTGAGCCAGATCCTGACCTTGAGCCTATAGTTTGTAAAGAGCTTTAAATGCTGGACTTGTGCACATTTAACCCCACTGTAACAGTTGTAGGGTCACAGGGAGGTGACAGATGCTATCAGACACTTCCTACTCTAGATGATTAATTATGAAGAGAGATCTTTGCATAGACTATATTTGAAAATTTCAGCTGAGCTTCTTGGCAGACCTACAGAAGCATCTTTGTTGATTCAAGCCAGCTAGTGCCTGTTGTGTTTATCACAGATTTCCTTACAGAAGATAACCATCCAGGCTGATAAAAGCAATGAAATTTCAGTACAACACAACACTGGAAATTTGGATCACAAATAAACAAATATTGCCATCAATATTCCTGGCATTATATAGCTGCTATTAATATCAGGCTTACATATTGTAATTTTATTTCTTAAACCACACAGATAGTGCTTAGATGTATAGATTTATTATCACATTTGGCATATATTATTTATAGCATAAGAAAGGTGAAACATCTTGCAGCATGCATGTAAAGATTAGGATTTATTGTCCAGGAATCCTTGAACAATTTTATCAAAAGCCCATTTCTAGGTGGTGTTTTTCTGCAATAAATCATACAGCAGAAATCTATCAGTGGTCACCAGTAGGAGATAAATGAGAGCAGAGGAAAGAGGGTCATCACAGAATTTTTTTCTGTATCATGACCTGTCATTGGCAGAAATCCATTTATTATCGTACAAAACTGATTTTTTTCTCTCACTCACTGGGTTTGCTATTCTGGGGACTGCTATCAAAAATAAAATTAAAAACTTTGCAGAATTTAAGCTTTCAGGAATCATGAAAACAGAGTTAACCCAAAGACCACAGGTGCAAGGACTAGCACGACTTTTACTCCCCCTCCTCACCTCCTCCCTCCCTCCCTCCTGCCCTCCACCTCTTTTTTCTCCACCCTCTGCATAAGAATAAACTGGTTTGAAGTTTTCATTATAGAGATAGGAGAGGATGAGGGACAGGACCATAAACCTGATGCCATGGCAGAACATACAGAATCCATAGATATATGCAATTCAAGCAGCTGGCATGTGCAGGAAGGAGGCAAAATCTGTATTGCCCTAAGCAGAAGTGAGGGAGCTCTCCTTGAACTGCATTAACCCCAATTAAAATTCTCCAAAAACTTTTCTAAGTTTTTTAATACTATGAAGTTACGTTTTTTCTTTAAGTAAGGAGGGAGAAGGATGAAGAGCAATGAGGAGGAGGACTGAAGTGTGACCTTTTTTTGCAATCTGAGAATAATCAAGGTAGGAAGGAGCAATATCAGCTCACATATGTCAGTGAACATCACCACCCAGATTTCTATAAGGTCCTCAAGAATGATCCACCCACACTCCAGGCAGCTGATGTGGGATTTGTTTAGGTAACAGAGCCTTCATCCAGGGCAGAATTACACTCATAGCAGTCAGATTTCTGGGAAACTAGAGAAGAGTGCATAGGTGAGATTTTTATAATACAACAGCAAAAGTTTTGAAGCCATTTATGACTGGAGAGATTTATGTATACTTCCTTTGTACAAGCAGTGTACCACTGGGGCACACACTAAGATACCCAGATTGCACTCCTTCTGGAAAGCCTTGGTTATTCCTGCTTTATTAATTCAGGATTTTATCACAGTGCAAGAGTTTTATATGATTCTTCATCCCTCTGATCTATTTATCTTTTGGATGTATGCCAGAAGCATTTTTCTTTCCCCAAGCTAGGTAAAGAAGCAGAAATGCAGGGTCTACACAGTCCTTTGAAAATAGATGAAATAGTGAACTTATCACCATTCATTTGTGCAACTTCAGCTGCTCCTCAGCAGCAGAGACAAGGGTGGGACTGTGTAAGCCTGGGGGTACCAGCTGTGTAAGTTGATGTCCCTGCTGGGAAGACCTAGATGTGAGTCACCAAACTGTGATCTCTCCTTCCCAACACTGGACTATGAGTTCCACACTGCAGGGAATGAGGTGCCATCCTTGTGGAACACAAGTCAGAATCACCCATGTGCTGCCACAAAGCAAGGCTCTTTCTTCTACTGAAGAATGTCATGTATAACTACAGAATCCACACTTTAAAAATGTTTCTTTCTTTCTTATGACTAAAATACTAGTTACTGAAGCAATTTGCCAAATGGCTACTAACTATCACAATTGTTCTTCCATAATCTTTTCACAAGAAAATAAAAGATCTGATATTAATGTACTATTTATTAGGTTAATAATGTGTGTTTAATAAATTTGTTATTAATATGTTATATAAAATAATCATTAATTCTAGAAACTATTACTTTATATATTTACATATTTATATACTATTATTTCTTTAACTTAAAGGTTGGACTTGGTAAGGTCTTTTCCAACCTAATTGAGTCTGTGATTCTATAATTTATGGGA